>CM060877.1:21856600-22089332 GCA_030737845.1 Acorus calamus | reverse complement strand
TTTTTCGGATACTGATACAATATTTTTTTGCATTTTCAGATATGGATTCGGATCAGATGCGGATATTTTTTTGAATAATTGACAGACTTACTGGAGCCCCTTCTAGACCTTAATGTGAAAGCCTAAGCCTATGACCTATCTTTTTATGCAAATAAAATAATAGGAGCCTCCTTGTCACCTTCTCCTCCTCATTTAATTTGCTGCCACTGTGATGATTCCAACACACTTTGATTGTTTTTAAAAGGTCCATGTTTGAACAATAAAACACGCATTTTCATAAATAAGCAAATTAAAAAAACAATAAAAATGAATTGTTTGTGTATCATCTTCTTATATTTTTTTCTTATGGAATATACTTGTTCAATTGAGTACATACTCTATTGAGTTTTCATAACAAGAAAGGACTGGATCATTATCACCAAAAAAAAAAAAAAAAAGGGTATACCAAAGGGTAGACCAGCAGTACTGGTGAATGCCTATGACCTGTCTTTTTATGTGAATATAAAATAATAGGAGCCCCCTTGTCACCTTCTCCTCCATAAGACTGCATGGTCTAAATCTGCATGCCTTGATATTTTTTTCATTTTTTTTATTAAACTCAGCAGTGAGGCACGTTTATTTAAGGCACTTGATGAACAGACCTCATAAAATAAGGTAACCCACATGTGTATCATGTTTGAGAATTGTCAATTCAATTGCAAAATTGGATTGCATTCAAACAACTTTAATTAAAATGGCCGGTGAGCATTTTAAATATGGTTAAAATGAATGGATCCACAAAGGTCTTCATGTTTTGCTTGACCTAAAACTTCTAGATCTCTTTATGATTACAGTTTATATGAATTTGGAAAACAAAATGAATGGATACAATTAAACCTATCTCTTGGAAGATTGGCAAGGCTCCTTCTCATTGGTTCATATAAGTTACTTTTGTTGATAGGATAAGATTCAATAATTAAGAACATGAGCTTGTTGTGGCTTTTCTTTCCAAGTTGTTAAGGTTATAGAGGTTTGAAATATTTTATTTGTTAGTTTAAGGGACATAAAAAGACATTATTTTCAATTAATAAAGGTGATTTAATAACTTGATCACATTGAATAAATTTTATTATCTTATATTATTTATAAAAAAAATTATATATCATCTTTTGTATACAACCTAGAGAATTCAAACTCGAGACTTATGCAAAGGACGAATCTAATGAACTATCTTGGTAAATTTAATTGTACATATATAACTAACATGTGTTCCCTAATTCTTGGTCAAACTATAGCTTATTTAGAAAGTACTCCATGATCTCCCTCTAACATATGTGAGGAAGGTTCATTTATGTAGGGAATTATTTATAGTTTCTTTTCAGGCCTACTAGTAGTTCAGTGTGCCATTCTTAGCCAAAAATAAATAGATAATAAATAAAATACAAAATAAAAATTAGGTTCAGTGGACGATTAATCAATGGAAGAGGATTGCCACATGTGGATACAGCCTTTCCATAACCTCATGATAGCTAGAAGACATTTTAGATTAGGTGGTGTATTAATTTTTGAATCCAACTTGAAATAAAGTTCAAAAAGAAAATCAGACTGGTTGTTTTGAGTGGAAAACACTAAATAAAGATTTTCATGTGGGAGCAGCCTTTGAAAATGGGATTGACTTTGTATTATTTTAATAATTAATGTCATAGTCTCACTGCTTTATTTTTAAAGTACAGTATGGTTGTTATGAAACATAAAATATATATTTTAATAAATTGTATATATTTATAATAAAACATATATCTTGTCAGCAGAATGAGACTTTAAACGTCGTTGAAATTAATCTCCATTCTTTCTCACTTTCTTCCCAACGTTACCCATATTTATCAAGTCTTCAACGGATCCAAAGTTAGGTTTGGATTTCTTACTTTTTTTAGTGATGTGGACTCCTAAAAAAATGATATCAAAAGATCCTCTCACCAAGTGCCTTCCTTACCAATGGAGGTCCCAGGGATTGTTCTCTATAATTAAACATAACAGTAGCTGATCATGTCTCATCTGTATATTATAGACAAGTATCATGCAATGATGTGGAGATCAAATTTCATAATTTTTTCAATGTTGCGTGGGGTGTTGATATGATCATTTCATTTTACGTACAGTCTAATTTGCAATTTTCATGTCATTAACGTGTAGTATATATTTAATGAATTGTAAAAATGGTACTTTAATGAATTGTATAGAGTCACTTATATGAGAAATGAAAATCATATGTTTTGTTTAACGACGTATATATTTCGTTAGACATTCGTGAGACGAGATTAAAAAAGGGGACTTTGAAACAAAGTCCTTGTGAAAGATCTCAAACCATTGCATAGAACAATTTATATAAACCACATATTCAGTTTTCACGAGTCCTTCATTGAAGGTTTCATAAACGCCCATCACATGAAAAACAATGTAAGCTTAATTAGCCCCTGCTTCCTGGGACAGGCTTTCCGAGGCTTTAAGGACACAAACACAGACACTTTGAAAAATTATAATAATAATTATATATCAAAGTTCGTTGGGGGTGGGGTTAGGATGGTAATGGTATATATATATATATTTTTTTTGACAGAAAGGTCTCAAAGGGGCTACAAGTACCTGAGACAGGATTAAATTGGTGTCTACTAACCCATAACACAGTCTAAGTGGGGCTGGGATCACTATTTTTTGACACTCTTGCGGGCAAGTCGAACCGGCGCCTCCCCCGTGGGGGAGGGTGTCTCGACCATTGCACCAAAGGTCGATCACTATTTGGGATGGTATATGTTGAGCACGTGAAAAATATAACATAAGGTACGTGTCTCATATATATTAAGCTTAAAGTTTGTTGTATGCGTGTGTGTGTTTTTCAGTGGATGCAATTCCAGTCCAAAGAGGGGTACAAATGGTAAAAGGTGATGTCAAAACCAAATTGAATTGAACTATATTGTGTGTCATTTGATTCGATGGCATTGTTACATGCAATCACATTTTGTCTAATAAGAATGCTGTTTCAGGTGTGATTTTTTTTAATACGAGTATACATACAATTTATTAGAATATATAATTTATTTCATTTCATAAAAAAATAATTTTTTTTAGTGAAACGTGGACATATCCATTTTTAAAAAATTTAAAATAG
Source organism: Acorus calamus (assembly GCA_030737845.1). Taxonomy (NCBI): domain Eukaryota; kingdom Viridiplantae; phylum Streptophyta; class Magnoliopsida; order Acorales; family Acoraceae; genus Acorus; species Acorus calamus. The sequence goes on along the minus strand of CM060877.1, from coordinate 22,086,187 downwards.
ACAATGTTGAAATTAAGAATGAGAGTAAAATGATGGAAAGAAAGAAAATAAAATACAATAGAGAGAGATCTGATGTGAGTACGAACATGAAGGGACAAACCGTATAAAAGATTTCTACCGCTACCCTAACACCTCAACCCCGAGTGCTAACAAGAAATACTAAAAAAAATGTAGTCCTTTTCGGTCACTGTAAAAAGGTATTTACATATGTGAAAATTCTTCACATTTACTATAAATGATATCATTCAATTAATCGGAGTATATATTTCACCATTTGTAATTACCTCAATAGATGATTTATATCATTTTAAAAAAAAAATGAAAATATGTGCGTACTGCTTTTGGGACTGGATATGGGACTTAATGTAACATGTTCTTTTATGATGATACATAAAAATACATTTTTAAAATAAATCAAAACAAATAAAGGTCAGAATGTTTATAATGACCAAAATTTAATCCACTCTAGTGACCGAAATGGATGTGGGTCAATCAAAAGCTGTAAAAAGATAACACATCTTCTTATGATTTATTCAAAATCATATTATGTGGGTCAATTAAATTCTTATTTTTTTACAGTTTCAAAGCTCTCCCCTTAAAATTGATCCTTCAATATAAATAATATAAAAAAAGTACTCTAACGTATTACGATCTCTCAATATACACTCCACCAATGAAATATTATTGTCCTTTAGTGCAGTGTACGTTCAATTCAAAATTTTCACTAGTTTATGTAGTGAAAATTATGCACTAGTTTATGTATATAAACTTTACTTTTTACTATATAAAATCAAAATATCCCCCAAGTTGCATGCAGACAAAAAACGAGACTAGAATATCATTTTAACAATAATAAAAATATATATAACACAACTGCACCTCTTTTATGTTAAGGGCCCATTGTCCCCCCCTGTAGACTTATTGACACATCCATATAAGCTCCAACCCCTTAAAAACAATATCATGCACTCACTTCAAAAATCAAAGTATTCTCCAACAACACACAATACCCAAACAATTAAAAGAAAAAAAGAAAAAGAAAAAACCCCTCCTCTCCTCCTCCCCCCTCACAATGAAAGACTCATTCTCCTCCCCACATTGTGACCTCATCCCTTCTTCTTCTCCTTCTTCTTCAAGCAAGCGCCGCCGAAAGACCACCTCGCAAGTCCCCTCCGCCGCCTCTTCCGCCGCCGAAGAGCCGCCGAACCAGCACCCAACATACAGGGGGGTGCGCATGCGCACGTGGGGGAAATGGGTGTCGGAGATTCGCGAGCCGCGCAAGAAGTCGCGGATCTGGCTCGGCACGTTCCCGACGGCGGAAATGGCGGCGCGCGCCCACGACGTCGCCGCCATGACCATCAAGGGCGAGTCGGCGCACCTCAATTTCCCCGAACTCGCGCGCCGCCTCCCAAGACCCACCACCGCCTCCCCCAAAGACATACAGGCCGCCGCCGCCAAAGCCGCCGCTGCCACTTTCGCCGACGACTCCTCCCAAACAGACCAGCCGATGAACGCGGCGGTGGCGGGGACGGCGGCGCCGTCGGCGGATAACGAGGAGGAGGAGCTGTTCAACTTGCCGGACCTGCTGATCGACATCGCCGACGGGTTTTTCTGCCGCCCGTCGGTGTGGGTCGCTCCGCCCCGCGGCTGAGGATGAGATTGGGTTCTTGGTGGGGGAGACATTCTTGTGGGATTACTGATAGTGAAATAGAAATTTTAATTTTTTTGGATTTTGTAGACTTTGATATATAAAATATATTTTGAAAAATGTTTTTTTTTTTTACTACATTAGGTTTGATTATGTGGTAAAGGTTTTATTAAAATAATTACATGTTTTAATTTATTCCCCATTTGGATCCAACGGTCAAATTTAAGTCATCTTGGCAATTTTTTTATTTTATATAGAGAGAAAGAGAGGGAGATAATTCTACTCATGTTGAGTTTTCTTCATTCTATATGATTTATATTTTTGTTTGATAGCATACACTGACATTGGAATTATTCAAAGATCACTAACAACCTCAACCACTACTACTAATTTATAATGATGCTAACATGTTTCCATCATGTAACACTTTTTCTTAAACCCTCTCTTATCACTCTGAACTACCAATATATCTGATATGTAATTTGAAAAGATTGTCAGATGAATATAAGATATCTCTATCAATTTGTCAAAAGTTTGTGAATAATTGAGTAATTATCCTTTTTTCGTATTTAGAAATTAGATACGTTACATACACTACATGTGCTGTTGATGATGAATGATTGACAACAACTTTGGGGGGATATTAGTGGGCATGATCTTGTATAAAAAAAAAATCCAAAGATGATCTTTCATGATATAGAAGGATCTAGGTTTATATTTGCTTACATCAAGTTTGTTAAAGGGACATTAAACAATAATGGATTATTGATGGAACATAGGCATCGACAATGGCATCTTATATAGGAAACAATTTCCCCTTTATAGAGCTAGCTTAGTATCTTTTCCTATCCTCTTTAGCTAAAGTGAATGGATGAATGGTTAACAAGAAAAAAAAACCATTCCTTCATCAAGCCAGCAAAAAATTCCACTAAGTGTGGTGAGTGGGTCATTACCTCTGTGTGATCCTATGACTCATCAATCATTTTAGGCACATGTATATTACATCCTTCATCAAAAAATTTAGGAGCAATTTGATGGTCATATAATGCCAGTTTTATGATACTATAATTGATAAATTATGTTGAGAATCGAAATAGAGAGAGGAAAAAGTGAAATTTACATGGTTTGCTAATTTTTTTTATTGTTAATCAAAATTTGTATTACTGTAAAAAGTGACTTTACAAAAACTTACATAAAGCTTGGTTTTGAATAAAACTTCATTTGTGGGAGAGTTATGACATAGGTGTGTTACTATATTTTCCTCCACAGAACACAAAATTACAGAATCATCACCCAAAATATATTACTAGAAAAATCAGACAAAATCGTACAATCCTCCTCAGTATCCTGTTCTTCCTTCATATTCAGGAACAACAATCATGTGGATGATAGACTGATAGTGTAGTCTGTGAATGATTAATGGATATGCACATCAACTGAGTAGGCAAAATGTTGTCTCAAGTTTGACTGAGGTTGCAACCATAGATTTCCATGACAGGTGGCTTACATGAAATGGGGTTTTTTTTTTTTTTTTTTTTTGGGGGGGGGGGGGGGGGGGGGGGGGGGGTGGAGGGTGAAAACACCCCCATCCTGTGCAGTTAAAAGGGTGTGCATGGTACATAAAATGTTCCTTTCATGAATTTTTTTCTGCATTGGCATCAGCTTCATATATTGTCTTCAGCTCCTCATCTACGCCATGATGTTGGAATATCAGACCCCTTGGTCCCACTTGCCCATTCATGTCTACAAGCAATCAATCAAGCATCTTCGTCGTGCCAATGTAACAAGAATTTATTGAACTACGTCTTGACAAGTTACTAGAGGTTCAGTTAAATTGATTTTTTAGGGGTTTGGATTGATACTTATTTGGTTTGATTTGATTTGGGTTTGATTACTCATTTTTTAAATAAAAACAAATTAAATTAAATCTACCTAAATTATTTTTTTCTCATTGTATAATTTGTATCATATATTAGGATTGGTATAGAAATGAAGTCTTTAACCTTTTAATTTATAATAGCTAGACTAATTTTATTAGTTCTATTTTTTTATTTGTGACATACGTTGTTTTAATTCATATTGAAATGGAATAAATCAGCTCTAATTTATAAATTCAGTTTTCTATGATTTACTACGAGTTAACCAAACCGACCGAGTTGTTCTCCCAATAGAAGTAACTCCTCTTCTCTGAAAGATCATGTGTTTGAATCTTACTCCTAATTTAACTAAGAAAAAAAAAAAGATTTTTTTTCTAAAAAAAAAAAAAAAACTTACCCATCAAACTGGTAATGGTACTGGTCTTCAAGGTTACACCTCCATGAAAAGTACTAGTACAACAGAATGTTGATACTCAGGTGTCAAAAGTGGAAAAGATGAAAGTGGAAACAGGAGAGTCAGCACAAGCAAAGAATCAAGTCTGATAGAGATTTTAGTTTTTGAGGAAAGCAGCAGTGGAATGCAAATGTTTGTAAAGAAACTCTTGATGTGCTCTTTTTTAAGCCATATCAAATATATACTTGTGTGCTTTTGATGCATAGATGGTTCCTCCACTTTATTTCTTTTCTGTTGCTTTTTGGGACATGAAGAACATGTTACATAAAGCTATTTTAGTTTGTGGGTGATTTTGTATTTTGGGTATTAAGAAAAAAAATGTAATTCAGATGATATGAATTTTTAGAATTTTAGACCCCTTTTGATAATGATATGTCAATTTTTATCATAGTGTAAAGTTGAAATGATATTCATTTGATAGCAAAGATGTGGAGGATATCTTTATTACTAGAATATCATCACAGTCAATCTTAAATGATAGAATTATGATTTTTTCATTCACGGGTACATACAATCGCTTCTCTTTTACATTATCACACATTTACATGGAAAAGATCTTACAACCAAATCACTGATGTTACATTTGTTAGACCTTAAATTCTAACTGGATACCTTCTTATAAAGTCTTCTAGAGTTCAAATTATACATGTTACCATAAAAAGAGTTGAATTAAATTATATAGAATCGGATACTAGTACGGAAAAAAACAGCAGTACTTTGTGATGTATGTATAATTTGATTGGTGAGGTTCAACTGTATTGGATGTTTATGAGTGAGTTTTGTTGGTGAAAGCAATTGTTTATAAATGTTGGATTCTCTCGTGAACTTCGCTATTGAATGATTGGAATGCACAAATATATGTCATTAAAGCAATGGCATGAGTAAGACACGAATCCATAATCTCTCAATAAAGAAAGAGTACATCTGCTAACAACCTTCTTAGAATTAATTTATTATTAAGTCAAGATTTGAAGTGAACATAATCCAAATCTCATAAAAACTTCACTATTGTCTAGAGCACAAAGAGATGATTTGGCTCTTCTTCAAATCATAAAATCTGGTTGTGGTTTTGTTCTATTAGCGTATTTTGATCTTCCATCGACTAAGTTTGTTTTAAGAAACAATACTAAATTTTCAAAATTAAGGTATCCATAAAAGGCATCATTTGCATTGGATCCCCTCTTATCATTTCCTGAATTACATGTTCATTTAGTTGTCTGTTAATTGTTCATGGAGAGCCCTCCCTGCCTGTCACCCATGTATGTTCATGTTCTATCAACCATTCAACCTCTTCCCCCAAAGATTTTTTTTTGTTGAAAGCATTAAATCCCCCCAAAGAATGTTTGGAACAAATAATCGTCTTCACCATGGTTTTATCCATAGTTCGTGCATTTAACACTTTCAGGATTAATGTATCCATTTTGTATAGTTTACTACATTCTTCGAAATTAAAAAAAAAAATTCCCTTAGTTACCATTGCTGTCTTCAACCCAATATAAATATTTTTGCTTGTATTTCTAAATTATCAGAATATATCTAGAAAATACTAAATAGTTCAATCATATATACTTTTACCACACTTATCCCAATAAAATGTTGCCTTACTCCAACTTTGTAACTATGATTTTACAAGAATCTTCATCAAAGGTTCCAAAACAATAAATTGCTCCCCAGATGAGACCAAGAACAAATTAAACCATTTCCTGTGCTGCACGGTTTTTAAGAGTATTAAAAGAAGCTCATTTTATTTTCCTTGCTTGCTTGCATATAGGAATCCATCAAAGGCACCCACCAAAGACACTTTTCTTTGAACTACAGTTTCAGATATGTTTCTATCAGAATGTCAATTAAATCATAATTGAACAAGCTTCTTTCAAGCCAAAAAAGAAAAAAAAAAAAAAAAAAGAATGGATGGATCAATGGACAATTTATGACCCCCCCCCCCCCCCCCCCCCCGTTCTCAGTTGGTGCTTGAGCAGCATCAGCAGCCCCACTCGATGTGTGTTCAAAAGTCTCTGTGGTCCACAGCCCTTTATGTGAGATGCTCCTCTTCAATGCATTCTGATTTCTGGATATTTATCAATGAAGAACTGTAGCAAATGAGTTCCCCTAATGATCAAAATATTATTTGTCACTACAAATGATAGTTATGTATTTTATGTGTTATTTGACAGCATTGTGATAATATAATTGTCAATATATACAGTAGATTTTATGAGAGGGAGAGTGTGTCAGATTTATAACCTCATCACACACATTTTGTAATTAAAAAAAGAAGAAGAATAATTCTAGGATGTAAGCAATTTTTGTTCAATCATGTAAATTTCTTATCATATGATTGCGTGCTTGCGTTTTCGTTCTTCTCTGTTTTGATTAATCAAGTAACATGTATGGGTGTTTGAATTGAATCAACAGGTAGTTAATTTGCCTAAAGTAAAACCAATTACCATGGACGTAGAGGTTCAATTTAAACCAACAAGTCAATAATTTGTCCAAGTAAACCAATTAAGACAAATGAATGTGCAATAAAAAAACTTGATGATTTCATCTCTGGTGACAGGTTCTTGGCTTCTTGCTGATACAAGTCTATGTTTTAGGTTATGTTACACAGATCCAAGTTCTAGTTTTGCTCTTCTTTTCTTGAAAAATAGCAGCTAAATAAGTAATAAGGTAGGGGAGAAAGGTACATTATACCTACCAAAAGGTGTGAGAGGAGAAGGACTACAAGAGAGGACAAAACTTACAAGAGGGTCCTACATTAACAATAAAAATAAACTTATGAGATTTTGTACTGTTATTGTTCAACCATAAAATCAAGAGCATTCTTACAGGCACTCTGTGGGATATATACTCCAGCAGATAGTTCTTATACCTCGATAGTTATTCAGTAAAATATATCCCTCATTTAAAGAGTGATTTATTTCATTCGTAACTTTTTGTATTTTCTATCCAATGCGGCTATGTAATTCCTCATGCATGTTTATACCTCTTTAGATGAGGTTTCTATCGTTAAAAAATCAAAACGTGCACAAACTGTCTCTAACATTCTAAAATCAATTAAGGTGGTTATTCCCATGGACCCATTGTTAAAAGGAAGTAACTTTGGAGGGTGAAAACAATATGAAGGCATGGATAATGGATGCTCTGAACAGTCATACTTGTACAAAGACAGTACTGAAGCTCAGAACAATAGAACCAAAAAAGGAAACTAAGAAGAAGTATGGTTCATTGATTACTACTTGAATTGCTATACCTGTTTGGACCACTTCACTTGTCTGGACAAATATTAATTCCGGCTGTCGTGACGTCGATCTTGATCAAAGGCTATGTTCATATGCGCTGGTCCATGATTTTTTCATTATTTGTGTTGTTACGAAAAAATCATTCGATCATTGTGTGATATTTCATCAAACATAATTTTAAGAATTTAGGACCTGTTTGAATCCGCGGTGGAGTGAGTGTTGGGCAGTGCAAAAACTGGAAATTCTCCACCGTGGATCCAAATATAGAGTGGTGCTGGGTATCTATGACACATTTCATGTGTTTCTCTTCACAAAAAATCCAAGATGTGAGAACAATGTTTCTAAAACACCGAGTTTGGGGGTGGTCTTTGGAAAAGCTTATGTTTAGATCTCAGATTCAAACGAGACCGTAAATTGGGACGTATAGATGTTTCATTTTAAGGTCAATTTTTGAAGTACTACGGGCAATGAGATCTGCAAGAGCTATTGGATCAACATTGTACTAATGAAGTATTTACTACATTATGAAAATATATACTTTACTAATGAAGTGCATAGAAGACCGTCTCTGGACTGCAAACTGAATAGTACACAAGACTTATTATATCACCACTCTAATTTTTAACATGGGACCATCCTTTAATTCGAACTTCAAAAGTATGTTTTTCCCTAAAAAAAAAATCATCATAGATATTTGTCATTTTTGACAAATTGCTTCATCCAAAGTCATAATTTGGATGGTGAGAATGTTAGGATTTTAAATTAAGTTATCTGTATTCTTAGAAACTTTAAAAAGTATGTCATTAAGAATTTATTTTTGCTAATTGCTACATACAAAAGGAATGTCACCACCATTATATTGTATTGTCAACCGTTCTGAATTAATGAAAAATTTTCTCTAGGAAGAAGATGTGTTCTTATTATTTTGTATGTCAATTACTTTGGCAAAGGGAGTCCATTGGGTACACATATGCTAATCCTTTTTTAAGATGTTTTTTTGATACCCCTTCAAGAACAAATAAATATGTTAGAATGGACGTATAGAAGCATGAACGAAAGAACACTAAAACATTGATCCGAGGTATGAGAAATATCAATTTTCTTAAAGTGCTTTAATTTACAAATTATAGATTATAGATTTTAATTTATCTAATAAGCAATAAACTCTGTTCAAAAGAAGAGAATAAGCAACGGTGGAGGTTTGTTAAAATAAGCTATAAAATAGATTTTTACTATTTAATTGACAAAAATAACATTTCAAATGTAGAAATTAAATGTAATTTTTGTTTGACAAAATAAGGTAATTTTACTTATAAATTAGTTTTATGAAAATTTAAGAGGAAAATTAATATAACATAAAAGTTAAAATTCACTTCAATAATTTTCAAATATTACACTACAACTATAATATATTTAGTCACTAGTGTCTAAAAGAATTTTTCTTACAAAAGTATAATCAATAGTAAAAAACCAAATTAAGGGCATTAATGTCCAAAAAATATATTTTTAAAAACAATACATAAATTATAATTTGAAAAACACCATTTGACCAGCTTAAAATTTTTGACTTTTTAAAGTTGTTTTTAACTTAAATAAGTTTTAATGAGTTTAAACAAATATGCTACAACTGTTTATTTAACTATAATCTCTAGCTATAAGTTTTAGCTTTTAACAGAGTTGTACATAGTGTTATTCCCCCTATCACTGAAATGGTTTTCACTGAACCAATTTTAGGATACAACACATGATCAGATCTTGTGTTCTTGTGATCAATTCGTTGAATCAGATAACATTATACCGAACAACAAATATAATAATAATAATAATAATAATAATAATAATAATAATAATATTATTATTATTATTATTATTATTATTATTATTATTATTATTAATTTTTGCTGTACAAGAGTTTCTTTAAGTAGGCTTACTTTACAAAAAAAAAAAAGTGAAACATAACTTTATTAGTTACTGATATTCACGTTCAATATATCAATGCAAGCCTTGAACGAATCTGGCAAATAATTTTTTAATAGAAACAAATCTAAGGTCCTTTAATTAAGGCCCCACACAAAAATTTAGAACCCAAGAAAATTGTTTGGCTGAATAAAAAAAATAAACACTTCAAATAGACTCTTTCAAATAGTAAAAAAAAAAAATATCCGGTAAGTATTTCATTCAGATACGTGTGTATTTGTAAATCATATGTGATCATATAATAAATTAATAAGGATAATTTAATTATTTTTTAAATATATGTAAAAAAATTATATGTTGGGTGTGAAGGCAACGATGATAATTGATATCAGTTCTTTATATCACTAAAATATCATTCAAACTTAACTCATGCAATAAAAGCATAAACACAACAATTCAGGGAAGCAAAGATAAAGTGATCCTTAGAATAATTCTAATGATGTTAACCATCAAGACAAAAGGAAAAGATGTTAATACAATATTTTGTCCACTCCCACAACAAATTCCTCACAATTTATAAAGGGGTCCCCGTATTAAGAACAAATTAATAAAGAAGAAAAGCATGACAGTGACACAGAACGTGTCTCATGTACACTTATCACTTACTGACTTTCATGAACTTAAATGAACATCACTCCACACTGTCGAATAATTATATTATAAATTCCTTGAAGATATGAGGCAGCATAAAACATTGGGAAAATTTTGCAGCATACAGACAGACCCATTTTGGGCTACAAAATGATTCTACATGTATGTAGAGACATGTATAAACTATAAAGGAGAAAATTATGTCCTACCTACCTCTCAAATCAATGTTGGTGAGACTTTCATCTTTCATTTATATCAAAATTATCAATAAATGGTTTTTATATATTTTCCATTTTTTTATGAAAACTGTTACATTCGATTCATTTTATAGTGTAAAATGCAGTCTATCCATATATTCATTTTTTAAAATGATATATTTTATATAATGAGTTATGTAGTTTTTTATACAAAATGAATTATATACTCCAATAAATTTAATGATATTATTATAAAGAGTGAAAAAATTTCAATAAAGTATAGTAATAGTGACTAGAAGAGATTAACAAGATATATAAGTTTGTTTTTAAGTATGTAAAAGAGGCAGCGCTTCTCTTCTTTTATTTATGGTGGGCTTTTTTTATAAAAATCTCTGGGGCCAATGGTATTGGCCGGAAGGATATATTGTTGGGGCCAAGTTCATTATGGCTCTTGCCTTTATTTTTTCTTTTTATATAAGTGTAATAGACATGTAGATGATCTCCCTCCAATGCAAATTGCCAACTTATAATGCATTAATTAAACATTTTGCATGCGATTTTGATTGATGATGCAGACAATTTAACTGTAGGTCTAATGTTGTAGGTTGTTATTTCCTCTACCAATATATCTTTATAATATAATATTTATTCCAAAATATGTGTGTATCTTTTATAATATATTAGCTTTCAAGATCAGATCTTCCGAAAACAGTTCCACGTGTAAAGTCTATTTTATGTAGAGGAGTGTCTACTTCCATTAAAAAAAATTATATCATATATTTTGTTTTTTTTTTTGGAAAAAATCCATGTAACACCCCCCCCCCCCCAATTGCTCGAAGAGTACACCAAAAAACTCCTGTAATAAGTTAAAAATATGAAAAATCTTGTGTAAATAATGATTTTTTTCCTCTGAATAGAGTTTTATAATCTATACGGATGAGTAACATCGATATTTATAAGAGTTTTTTTTGTCTTTTTAACAAATTATATGAGCTTTTTAGTATATTGTGTTTTCGATTAAGATTAACCAAACACAAAATATTTTTCATCTATCCATGAAAATTTAACTTATGAATTTATTTAGATTTACATAGATGCTTTTAAAAAGTTATATGGACTTTAAAAAAAGTCATGGAGTTATATGGATTTCAGGCAGCTTATATGGAGTTATTTAGATTTTCCCCCTTTTATATTAGAATGAAAAAGAATTAGCCCTACAATAATACATCGATATATTTTCCATTTTTTTTAAATCCCTCGCTTGCATGTATTAAATGAGAAGTTCATTTGATGGTTAATTAACCAAACACATTGTATAAGATTTAATATTTGTATCATCTCTCAGTTATAGCTTTAATGTTGTTGTCGTCGTTAGGTTCAACATGCTGACCGTTTGATCTTATTATTTTGAGATATAAAATTTAATTGAATCCTAAAAAAAATGTTAGAATTTAATTGATCTTAATTTTAATTTTAAAATATAACAGAATATCTTAGTCAATTGTTCTTGATCTTAAGATCGAACGATCATGATCGCGTTGGATCATTAAATTATCCAACACGTGTTGGATCTAATCTAATCCCGTTGTTGTCATCGTCGTTTTATAGTTAAGGCTCCTCAATTTGGTCATAACCTCAATTTTGTCATAACATTTGATGGTCTTGTGCGCGACATCCCATGTGAACCAAAACATCTGAAATCACATTCACGTGCAAATTAAGCCCACTTGAAGTCCTTTGTCATACTAGAGTCATGTTTAAACAAAGTATACTATGTGAACTATTAAAATAGTTTTTCATGCTTATTCACACAAAAAGATTAATAAGTGCCTACACACATTTTTTTCATGTGAACTAGAACCTAGCTTCCTAATCGTCTAGGCCTTAGGGTTAGGATCAACTAGGCCTATCAATGATTCAGATTCAGGTCGAGTCAAGGTGGACCCGTGGCTTAGGTCCATCGGACCCAGGTTGGACCCTGGTAAACAGAAGAAAAAAGAAAGCATATATATATGTTGAATTGAAGTTTTCAATTTAAACATTGCAAGAAATCAAGGTATATATCACATTCAAAGATAACTCAATTCAAAACATATCACAATAAGGGAGAATTAAAGAGATTATTTACGGGTGGGGGGAGCATCGGTTGTGGCCTTGCGGGTCTACGGCGAGCAACGGCGGCAACATCAAGCGTCAAATGTCAGGGAGAGAGGGAGGGAGGGAGAGAGAAAGAGGAGAGGAGATGGGAATGGGATGGGGTCGGCGTCAGAGAGATGGGATGGGGTCAACGTCAAGCATCCGGGGAGAATAAGAGAGGGTAGAATGGAATGTTAGGGTTTTGTGGTGGCTTTGAAGTTAAATATGGGATGAATGAAAAATGTCAAACATGTTAGGTCTGGTTTGATAAAAGAATAAATATTTAGGATAAGTTAGTCTAATTTATAAAGATAAAAAAATCATTATTTTTATTTAGATTTATATTTGATAATGCATTTTGTTATCCCTATTTGTTTGTATTCTTTTCTTTAACTTTGCATTTGGATCACTTGATCTTAAATATGGGATAACTTTAACTTCAAAAAAAATTTAAAATACCAAGTATATCATTTATATTAATGAGGCATTAATATTGTAGGTTTTAATTTCATGAATTTTTTAATTTTTGTTTTTTTGGAAGGGCAGTCATAAAAGTTTTTCATATTTTACAAAATGCGATTAAAAAATGAGGATAAAGTTTGTTTTCACATTTTATTTAGAACAAAATATTATCACTTTTTCTATTAAAATATGGACAATTGTCATTGTTTTATCCAATTTTTTTTCTTATGCCATATGGGATAACATATAATTTAATTAAATTATTTTATTGTTCTAACCTCTTATCCTAATGTCAAAGCATGTCTTATTAGGGTTTCGTGGGTTAACTTGAGGGTACTGACGGTTGGGGGGTTTTTGTGGGTTTAAAATTTTATATGGGCTTTGGGTTTGGGCTTTGGCATTTTTTGTGGATAGACTAAGGGGTTGGACTTGGGTCATGGCAGCAAAATATTAGGGGGTTTGGATTCAGGTCATGTAGGATTTGGTCAGGGTAGACCCGCACCGTCAGGGTCTCGAGTCCTCCGATTTAGGTATTTTACGGCTTTTATCAGGTCAGGTCCGGATTGATCCGCAATCCATTGACAGGTCTACGACCAACCCTAATAATAAATTTGGCCCGTCACAAATTCATGTCCCATGGGCCATTCCAATAGAACCGGGTTAGATCCAACACTCGTTGGACAATTTGATTGTCGAACGCATTTTGGACCATTTGATCTACATATATTAAAATTGACACATTAAAAACAATTATATTTAAGATATTTTATAATTAAATATTTTAAATCAAATTTAGCATTTAATTAAATTACAACTTTTTCTAGAAATTTCACTATTCTTTCCCTCTCCTCCTCCTCCTCCTCCTCCTCCTCCTCCTCCCATGCCCTTCTCCTCCTCTTAGATTTTTCTCCTCCATTAACCCTCTTGATAACTCAGACCAGTAGCTGATTAGTGATTGACATTATCCTTCATGCGTGCAATTAAATTACTAGGTTGTTGCTTAGGGAAAGTGATAGCATGTATGTATGGAAAAAAGGACTAAGATATACACAACAAATTGATAGTATAAAAAACCGAAATTATGAAAGCTTATTATTAAAAATAAAAGTTCACACGTGGAGTACAATCAAGTCACAAATACTTGAACAATCACTTTTATAAAAACAACAAAGACGTAACATCTTCAATTACAACGATACACAAATTAGGTCGCCAATAGAAAGGTTGAGTAGGAGGAGAGAAGGTGTGTGACAATCAATCTGAGTCATTGAGAAGGGTTAATGAAGGAAGAGAAAAGTTTCTAAACTGAGAAACATTGAAATTTAATTAAATGCTAAATTTAGATTAAAATATTTAATTACAGAATATCTCAAATATAATAGCTTTGATGTATCGATTTTAATATATTTAGATCAAACAGTTCAAAATGTGTTAGACAATTAAATTGTCAAACAAGTGTTAGACTTAACCTGGTTTCTATAGCAATAGGCTCAAAATCATATCTTTGAGCAACAATATCAAAACAAGCCAGTAAAAATGGTGATTATTTATGGATGATAAAAATAACAAGGAAAATACGAGAAAGAGTTGTTATTTTTGTCATCAGCAGTCTCAGCATGTTTTGAATTTCTTTTTATATATATTTGTTTAATAAAATATACATTTATACAAAAATAAAGCATATATTCAATTGAATGGAATGTCATCATATCTTTTTGTTAAATAAAATATATGCTCAATCGATTAGAACCGCAAGAATGATCGAGTTTATCAACGTCCAAAGCGCAAGTGTCATTTCCAGTATCTCAATCACACAACAGCTTTACCAGATAATGTTAGTTGCAACAAATCCATGACCTCCCACAAAACCCAAATAAAGAAATGAGTCCTCGTATACTCAATCCATTTTAGAGTCTTGTTTGTAGTTTTAAATCAGCTCCCCCACACTATGAGCTCCCCCACACTATGATAGTACAATATAAGCATCACAGTGTATAAAAATAAATTTGAATGATAATCCATAGTCTGTTAATATGTTGTAACCTACAACCCATAGTATAAATTAATGGGGGACAGAAATCTGGTTCTATTTTTTTTTTCCCCTGACCAATTACATAAATATTACATTTCTGTAATTGATTGTTAAATATATGTAATTGGTTATTATATTTCTGTAATTTATATGTGATACTCGAACTATCCCTTACAGACAGTTACATAAATACAGAAATATAATGTGATATATATAAAAATTATACAAATAATTACAGATATTTAATAGTTGTCTACAAAAAATATTAAAATACACAAATATGTTTAAATACAAAATGATCATATATACATTTTCAATGTCATTACAATATCATCTGTAAGTGCATTCAATGTACGCAAAATTGTTATAGATACAATCCTAAAGTTTAATTAAAATAGATACATCAATTGTTTGAATTATGATGTTTTCTTTATATCCTAATTATAAGTTGTAGTCCCTCCATTAATCCTCTTCATTTCCTTTTAGATGACATGAAACACACTGAAATATCATTGAATTAGAAATTCAATGTATTTCATAATGAAAAACGGGCTTTCCAAGCAAAATAAAAAATACAACAAACAGTCAAACACCTAAATAAATTTATGAACAATTGTAATATTTTAGTAAAATTACTTCTTGATCCATGTACTAAACAATTATAGAAATTAACATTTATATAATAATTACAACAAAAACTACAAATGTAATACCCAATGAAATAATCTACCATTTATAGATAATTATAAATTACAGAAATGTAATAACCAATTACATATATTTAATAATTAATTACAGAAATATAATATTAATATACAAATAAGAATCGTGTAAAAAAAAAAATCAGATTTTAGGAATAAATAAAAAATACAAAAAGTTCAGGGGCAAAGAAAAATTAAACCCTTATCAAGAAAGTTCAGGCAAGGGCTTCTGATTTTAGGAATAAATAAAAAATACAAAAAGTTCAGGGGCAAAAAAAATTAAACCCTTATCAAGAAAGTTCAGGCAAGGGCTTTAACAATTCCCCCTAAATTAATTATTATGACATGTCTGTCTAATTTTATCACATAGTCAAATACGTAAACAAAGACAAAATATAAAACATAGCTTACGGCAGAAATTTATATATTATAACTTAAGCATAAATACTATTAATGTGAACTATCATGGCACTTTATCACAAATATTACCAAACATGCCTCCCGCTAATAACATAACTACGACAAGTCCTCGATAAAAAAAAAATGTAACAAAATTTATATATTAGAAATGGTAAGGGCTTCCCTTAAGAAAAGCCCTCCAAAAATAAGCGTATACCGCTATAAGGTGGCGGGCACACGGTATTCTTTAGTAAAAGGCGAAAGAATAGTTCGCTCTGTGCCCACCACACGGCTGCGTGACTTTTCATCCCTGCTATGCCCTCTTATTTATAACCGAACGAACCTGAGCTCCTAGAAGCACTAGCCGATGTGGGACTAAAATTTTGCATCCCTAATTGATCCTGGGCTCATATTGTACAGAACTCATGCCCGGCCCATGATTAGATCGGTCCATTGCGTCTCTCCCAACCCCAGCGTCCTATCACTTTTGTAGCATGAATGAATGCATTTCGATTTTTTTAAATGTGTATTTATTTACTGAAATGCATATTTAAAATAGTATTTTTTTTTATAATTTTAGAGTATATACTCTAAAATTTTAAGGAGTACCTAATTTTTAATTTTAATGGAAAAAAATAGTCTTTCCCATAAAAATGTAACTGAATTTTAATATCTTAATGAATAACATAAACTGCATGGCATAAAAAAAATTTTAAATATATAATGTATATAAAATTCAAATACATTTAAAAAATATAACTGACTTTCTTCATGTGTTTTGTACTTTTGTCTTGTTTAATAAATGTTAGGTGTCTTTAAAACAAAATTGGTGATTTATAAAAAAAAAACTAGGTACTTTTCCTGTTTTAAGCATGTTTTTTCCTGCTGCGTCTTTATTTTCTTTATTGTACTTTCTATTTTTCTCTTTTTAGAATTTGTCATTTAAGTTTAGCAATGAAATCGGATAGCAAATATCTACCTTTTTCAAAAAGAGTTTTATTTAAGTGCCATTGATTTTCGGGAACAGTTAAAAAAAATAAAACATTAAAATGAGTATTAACCTTATGACCTCATGTGACTTTTGATAGGGCCTAGAAGATAGAGTCTAAAAGTTATTATTGAAATTTTAAAATTACGAGATTCCATTAAATTTATAAATGTAATTTTACTGAAATTACATTCAAAATATGTTATTTAAAAATTTGACTTTGACATTACATTTTTAGCCCATGTGTAGTTGAAGAATAAGCCTAGAATAAATTAAAATTAATTAAAATAACTCATTATGGTTGTTTGGATGATTAAGGTTATTCTAGTATAAATAAAAATAAATGTTTTAATTTAATTTTTTTCATAGAACAAAAAAAGTGATACGGAGGAGGTCCCATGCAGATGAGGCCTACATGTCCAACGGTCTAGATTCGAAGTCCTTAGAAAGTCATACGGATCGGAGGGTTGTAATTACACAAGCGTGCCTTAAGTCTCCCGCACAGCCGTTTCAACTCCTGCAAGGATTCTGTTCGATTTTTTTTCAAGCCTTCTTTGGTTTCTCGGTTTCTCCCCGATCAAGATTTCTAGGGTTTCATAGAGAGAGAAGGAGAGATGGCGCTGACGCAGAAGATCCACGGATTGTACAAGGGGACGGTGGAGAGGATCACGAAGCACCGCACGGTCTCCGCTTTCAAGGAGAAGGGCGTCCTCAGCGTCGACGAGTTCGTGCTCGCCGGCGACAACCTCGTCTCCAAGTGCCCCACCTGGTCCTGGTACTCTCTCTCTCTCTCTACAGATTCCCTTATTTGTTATCCCGATTGCGTTGCACAGCTGTTTTGAATCATTGGCATCTAATTTGATGAAAATTTGGGTTTCTGTGGTACCAAATTGTTCTTTATGTAATCCATTGAATCAAATTGGGGTGTTTAGGGAATCGGGGGAGCCGAGCAAAAGAGTGGATTATCTTCCGGCGGATAAGCAGTTTCTCATCACGAGAAATGGTAACTAGAAGTCATTGAGAGTTACAATTTGGGAAGAATAGTGACTTCATGATATCATGTTTTGAATTTTATAGAACTGAAAGTTTTAGCCGTTTGTGTTCAGTGCCTTGCCTGCGGAGGGCCAGTGCATTAGAAGAAGAATATGAAGCTGCGGGAGGGGAGTACCTTCTCGATGATGAGGACGACTGGGTGGCGACGCATGGGAACCCGAAAGGTATTGGCTGATTGTCTTTATTGTGAGAGAGCTGTATTTTTAGTTTATTGTTAAGCATATTGGATTCAATTGATCCACATAATGCACGTATTGGCTCTTTGGCTCGAGCTTTTGCTCCCCATAAATCTTGAGTTGATGCACATTGTTTGTGGGTGATTTTATGCATCTGGGGTTTTCCCAATTACTGTTGGGGGTTCCTCATCACAAAAAAATCCAAATTTTATAAAGTTTTTCAGCTAGTATGTTAACCTATCTGTATTCTGTGGCGGTTATGCATGTTTTGTTTTAGAAACGAAGCAGAGAGGGGAGGAAGATTTGCCGTCCATTGAGACATTAGAGATAGGCAAGAGCCGTACTATTCAAGCCATTCCCTCGTATTTCGGTGGTGAGCAAGAAGATGATATCCCTGATATGTCGGAGTATGAAGATACTGAAGACCATGATCCGGTGAGTGAATAGACTTGTCAATGTGTCTATATGTTGAGGCCATCTTACAAAAGCTCAGTGTCATGTTGTTACGTTGGAGTTGTGTGTTATGATTCCTATTTCAGATTTTGTGTAGTTGGTTGATTTATTATATTTTATATCATTGCCAATTGCATTAATTGTTTTTCTCATATTTTCTGAGTGAGGAAGCCTCTGGCAAACTTGCATTTTCTCGCATGACAATGATGTAGCTTTGTTATATATGCCGTATGAATATTATTTCCTTAGCTATCTCTTGCACACTTATTTAGAAGTAATAGAAGCTTTAAAGAAAACTTTAAAAAGATGAGGTCATAGGTGAAGTGGCAGTCAATCTTTTCTAAGCATGATGTAAATATGGGTGATTGGCTTGTACTTTGGGATCTAAAATTGTATTTTGTGCTTGATTTCATTTTCTATTGGAGCGTCGCCTTTCTGAGCTGCACTATCTGTCTATCTCTGTTTCTTTCTTTGGAACCATAGTAATCCTGTTAACTTTCTTGAAGAACACGAACAGCAAGTAAGAAGCTTATTCTGTTTCTGGTCTTTTTGGAAATCTGGAATTGAAGAAATAAACTCAGAATGTGCTAGAAATCCCAATAAAAATTCCCATATTCCTCTCACTCTCATGCCCACAGCGCTTGCATCTGCAGTTAGCTTCAGTATGTATGAAATTATGCTGTAAATTCATTGCTTCATTTACCCAGGATGTTGTTGTTTCTATTGCAGGCAACCCTCCCATCTTCATATTTTGTTGCGCATGAACCAGATGATGATGATTTTCTTCATACGCGAACATATGACATCAGCATCACGTAAGTGCTTATTGTTGTTATGACTTATTTTGAAAGCCATGTGAAGAATTCAAAGAAATTAAAACTGGTGTATTTTCATTTCTTTTGTGTATTTATGTGTGAACTATACTATCCACCAGCACTTGTCTATACTATCAACTTGTCTGACAGTCGGGTTCAACATGTCGGATTTGGATTGGTCCAGGCCCAAGTTGCAGCCTTGGTACCAAGATATATGAGAAAGTGTTTATCCTTGATTGGCGGTAGAAACGACTGGTTTGCAAACAGCATCTGTGAGAAAGTATCTATCTGGAAGAACAACGTGAAACAATATGTGAAACTTGTGTGTGTGTGATCTTCGAATAAGATGAAAAACAACAATGTTGACTAGTTGAAAAAACAGCCATGTTAAGTAGTCTCTCACTTTTAGCCCATATTGTCTGTGTGTTGACTTGATGAGTGGTTTGTGATTCTATCAACATATGTAATCTCATTTACTCCATATTAGTTAGCATAAGAGGCATTGAACCAGTAGATGGAGCAAAGGTATCATTGGTTAAAATTCAATGTTAGAGATGGTCAGAAATTGATAAATCGCCCATAGAAATGGCTGGTCTGCAGTCAGAAACTGTGTGATAGGATGTCTTGTGAGCAACATTAAACAAACCAGTAAAATGTATTGGTTCATGAAATATAGTGAAAATCCCGTTACTGAAAGCAAATTAAATAATTGGCTAATTGTAACAACCTCGCTTTTCCCATACCTCCTCAAAAATACTGCGCCACTGTCCAAGGGGATAAAACATTCATTAACCCACTATTCCAAACCAGGCGGTTGAATCACATTGATCGTTTGCATATCATGTAGCAAATGTGCATTTTTTTCTTTATCTAAAGACATAAAACCTTTGCTCCAATTAATGACATTTATTGTTCAGTTTATAATGATCAAATAACATCCAGAGCCCCATATTTCATTATTATTTTAAAATTCTGAAGCTCATTTTTAGTGTTGGTTACTACATTTTCATATTGGAAATTTACTTCTTTTTGAGGTCTTTCGTACTGTCATTTCTAAATGGATGACTATTATCTCCCCCTAGTGATGCATGTTTCTGTCAACTGTTGTTTACTTACATCGATATTTTTAAGTTTTTCTCTAAACTGGATGTATCATATCTTTATTTGAAATCACACAATAAAAATTGTGGAATGAAATATCTATAAGATAATTTTATTCCAATATTATCCTGACTAAACTTCTGTGCATTTGCAGTTATGATAAATATTTTCAAACTCCCCGTGTGTGGCTTACTGGATATGATGAGGTTTGTTTGAACTTGTATATGCAATCTTTACAAATGTTAATACTTGAGTGAGCTTTAAATAAAATATGATTTGGCCACTATTTGCATTGCAATTGGGTTTTCATAATCCTTCCTTCAGGATCATCAATTTTGATCTTGGGTCATTGGAGCATTTATATTTATTAACTTGGATACTATTTTGGGTGATTCCTCATCTACTTTTCTTTTCTTTTCACCTTTTTTGGATTTGTACACCAGAATTTAATAAAATTTGGTGGCAGGATCATTTTGCATTTGAATGAAATTTGGCAATTTATCTGTGTTTCTGTGCACGATTATGGTGCTATAAAATAAGAGTACTATTCATCCTTGTACAACTTTGGTTGATGCAAAATGCTACTCTGATCCTCTTTTTTTTTTGTTGTTGTGGAAAGCAGTTTAGAAGTACCAACTGGAATTAAATATTGAACAAAATTGACAAATGCAAGAGGAAGAAGAGTAATATAGCCTAAATATGGGAGAACTCAATTGTGATTATCATGATCTGTATTCCATTGGCCTTTTGCATTTGAGTGAGGTGTTGTTGCTCTGGGTATGGGGATATATTTACCAGTTTAATATTAATTGGTGGACCTTACTTTATCAGAAAAAGAGCTTAAATATGACATTTGTGGTAATGTCATTCTTTTGTCTGAGAGGGTTAATTTGAAAAAAATTACTTCTATTGGGACCAAGAGGGGGTAATTATCTGATAACTTGAGGTATTGATCTGTGTGACATATTTATTTTTCTTCTTTTCTTTAATGAGGACTGTCCTTATGAATTGATTGAACATTAATTTAACATTAATTTATATGAATATTTAGATAGCCTAATTCTATGTATGTGCACTTTTTATTCTCTCTGTCCACTTTTTTGGCCATGCCATCACAGTCAAGGATGCCTTTACAACCAGAGCTTGCACTTGAAGATGTTAGTCAGGACCATGCGCACCAAACGGTAATCTCTTTAGCATCTGCTCTCTGTCGTCTGCTTAAACTCACACCCCTGTGCCATTACCCTATTCCAATCCAATTCATGAGTAACTCACTAAAAAATTTGGAAGAATTAAGTTTGAAAATGTATAGATATTCCTCTTCTAATGTTTTCCTATTTAGCTTTTCAATTTCCGTTCAATCTATGCAGCTCATTTCATGAATTCAATATGTCGTATGCAGGTAACAATTGAAGACCATCCTCATCTACAAGGGAAGCATGCGTCAATACATCCATGCAAGCATGCACGAGTGATGAAAAAGATTATTGAGGTTATCTTGTCAAGTGGAGCTGAACCAGAAGTAGACAAGTAATCTTCTTCAACCATTTATGTCCAGTCTATCATATAACTCAGGAGTTCTTTGTCTTGCATTTTTTCCACTCTTCCAGGCATCATGGGCATGGATTTTACTACTAATGCTGCCCCATGACTTTCCATCTCTTTGGGGATGTTTTGCGGCTTATTCGAAGCTGTTTCTGTGATAGTTGTTCAAGTGTCATCTTTAACAGAGAGAGCCCAGTAGTTTTGTATCTTCTATGCATGTAGTACTTACGTAGAAAGTCCTGTCAATATGTCCTTTCTGTATTTTTTGTTTTTTTAATGGAAAAAAGGGAATTGGAAAAAATTGGACGATTTCTCGATTTGTGCTTGTCATTCTTGTGCAGTGGCCATGCTAATCTTCTCTGTAGCTTTTTATTGATTGCATAAAAAATGGTCCAAGTTTTTTAATTAGAAAAAATTGGACTATTTCTCAATTTTTTTTTTCTGTAGCTTTTTATTGATCGTGTAACGTTGCAAGATGTCAGGACTTCATTATGAAAGAATGGTATTATGAATTATAAACGGCCAATGCAAGGGACAAAAGAAGGGGCTGCTCTGGCTTGAGTTGCTTGAGTTCTGTTTGAAGGCCTGAAGCATTTGCTATTTTTTAAATTTTACTCTTGTATTTCCTTCTGTCGTTTGCTATTCTTATTCTTGTGTGACGTGGTGTATCTATCACCTAGACATTCAATATGAATTCACTTTCATATAAAAGAAAACTTCAATTTAATATAAATCATACATCTGTCTTTCTGTGGAGTCTAACTCACTATTGACTTGCAGATACCTCTTTATCTTCCTGAAATTTGTGGCCTCTGTAATCCCAACAATTGAATATGATTACACCATGGACTTCGAACTTGGCATCTCCAGTTTGTAAGAGGAGGTAAATTTTAATTTCAGAATTTTAGTATTACGTGCACTTGGAATTTTTCTCGTGTCTGGCTCCTGGGACATCTATATGTTGCTTTTACATGCCAGTCAAAGATGGGAGGTGCAGAAACAAATATATATCTGAGTTCTAGTGTTGCAGCCACACTGTATACTACTTGTTACTAACACTGTTACTTACTTATCCAAATCAAAGAACCTATGAAACTATATTTATGTCCTGTTGCGGCATACTTCAAGGCACCCACTAAAATTACCAGGTATTGGAATCTGGAAATCTGGGTAATGTGTTAGGATCCATATCTATGGTCAGAGACAGCAGAATGGAGACTCTGTAGTTCTACTAGCACCGTCAGAATTTTGTGTTCATATGCTGTCAATTCTGTTGAATTCTAAACAGTCAATATATGGATGATTTCATATGGTTTAGATGACAATCTAGGACAATGGATAGGCTAACTGACTCATTCTCTCTCAACCATTTCAGCGAAACATGTTTGCACCTTGGGCTCCGGTACACAGTCATTCCTGCGTTCCTAACCGGATGCGAAATCTTTAATAAAACATGTACTCTGTTAGTTGAGTATACTGGATAAGGGAATTTTAAAAACGCAAGCATTCTATGTGTTTCGTTTTTGTTAAGGTATATATATATTTCATTATACAAATATTTACTTAAAAAAAAGAAAAGTCAAAACATGTTGCAGGAATAACCATCCCTAACATTTTCCTTGCGATCTTGCATACGATCTTTACATCTTAACTAACATGTATTACCTTCGGTTTATAAGTAGTAAATAAAACTGTTGCTGGACAATTTTCCACCTGGGGTGAGTTTGGCATATGAGCTAAAGTGCTATGCATGAATGCATTAATCAGACACCAATTGTTTTCATCTTCACATTGCTTCACTTTTGTTCTTCGTCAAGGCATGTCACTGTTTAATTTCATTTATTTATTTGGTACAGGAAAACAAGTTGAAGAGTGGCTGTTCAAAATTCACTGTCTAGAGGAACCCTTGCAATTTTTTTTTCCCCTGTATATAGAAAAAACATACAATTGCTCTCCCTGTCCATTGTACAAATTTTTTAAATTTTTTTTAGAATTCTTTCTATGTGAAGATGGTATATTTGTTTAACCCAAAAGGAAAAAAAAAGAGGTGGTGGCATTAAAGGTGATTGACATGATGTTTAAAAAATAATAAATAAAGATCTTTGTGATGTACATTTTGTTTGTTCCTAGTGGTAGTGTTGAAGTGGTTTAACATTATATTATATTAAATGCCCGGATGAGTGCTCGAAAGGTAGTAATCCCTGAGGTTTCCAAGAAATTAAATTATTTGGATGATAATTGGGGGAATTATATAGGTTGATTTTATTTTATTTGTGATGAAATCCACCATCTATATAAAAAAGGAAAAATTGACATGTTCAGTCTTGTGTGTATTCTGATCTACAATTATCACCTTTTTTTTTTGTAATATAAACACTAAATCATTGAAATATATACTATGATATGAATCAAGAAATATACACTAAATCATTGAAATATATACTATGATATGAATCAAGAAATATACACTAAATCATTGGAGAAAAAAAAATTGTGGCCTTGTATATTGTGATGGAGTTTATACATTGTAATAGTATAGTATATCTCACTGTATAGAGTTACAGATGGATTATATCTCAATGTATGGGGTTAATAGATGGATTTGTAAAATGAATTGGGAGTGCATCAGCGCTCACAATTAAAACGAGAAAAATAGAAAGGGGAAGGAGGCAAGGAAATTTCGTCAGAGGGTCACATCATCTTGTCCCCCTCTTACTTTTTGGGTTGTGTTAGGTTAGCTGTATAATCTTGTTCAAAATTCAGACACAAAATGTACAAAATCAGGAATCTTATTTTTCACTTTAATGTACATGAATCCATGATTTTACAACAAATAAGATGAATGATCTGACCTAAATTCAATTTAGGTTCATCACAAAAATGATAGCATAAATGAATATTTTAGAATTTATTCAATCCCGTTTCCAGACAGTATAAATGGTTTGAGTTATCAAAATTGTTTAATTTCTGGAAGACAAGCTAACAAAAAGATGTAGAAAATCATTTTTTTTTTTTTTTTTTGAGAAAAGGTAGACTCTTGTTGCCACAATTTCATGGTTAACTCAAAATTGTAAGGTCTGAATTAAAAATGAGAAGATGTGAATGTACATAAGCAAATAGAAAACATAAAACAAGATAAGAGGGAGAGAATGGACAGGAAGCTATTTAATCCACAAAACTACACGCACAAAAAGCTACAAGAAGCCGCATCGAAATTACATGCCAATGGCCTTTGATAAATATTTTCCTTTAGAAGCCTCCCAAAGGTTCTCAAAGTAAAACCTTCGAGTGGCATATTTTCCTTTAGAAAATATCTGGAAAATGTAAGACATGGTCTTATTTATAGTGCGCTTGTAGTTTGCATGGATTTTGATTTTTTATTATTTATAAAATAATATATTTTATCTAATTAAAATATATACTTTGAGTAAAAATAAATAAATAAAATAGTTTCATTTACTGAAAATCTAAAAAAACTATGTATATGATTTATTGAGTCAATGCAAAATTCACTGAAATAAATCTCATTGGAAAATGTTTATCTACGGTCTTATTTTCAGTTCATACGTGTTTTGATTTAAAAATATATATATAATCCATCCATTAATGTATATATTTTCATGAAAAATGACATATATCTTCCAATGAATTATATTGATCCATTTATTAAAAAAATGAAAAATTTCTAACTATTAATAAGAGTATGTGAGGGTATTAAAATATATGGAACTAGAATCGAGACTGAAAAAAGGATTGTGTAAAAACATATGCAATCCTAATCTCATACCCATATCAATTTCAAATTTAAGTAAAAATCCTACAAAATCTTTTCCAACCCTTAGACCCAAATCCATATCAAATAACGGAGACTAAAAAATTTACCCGAATCAAGAGTGACCCAAATTTCATCCAAAATTTCCCCGGTTCATTTTTTAAACCAAATCAGTGAATAATTGAAAGAAGATAGGAATTTTTTTAAATAATTTGAGTTAGTGGTTAGAAACATATTTTACCCAAACTGCTAACCAAATTGAGTATAAATTTAAGTAAAAACCGAAAGAACCTAAGAGAACTCAATTCCAATACTAAGGCCATGTTTGCATCTGCGTTTAGGTAAATTATGTGTTTGAAAAGCTAAAATTTCTCAAACGAGGATTCAAACACATTTTCAATATTTACATTTTTAAACCACCATTTTTAGACAAAAAAAATATTGCGGTTGAAAAGCTAATAAAACAATGTCATTGAAAAACGGAATTTGAAACACAAGATTATAAGAATCTCAGAGTTTCAACCTCACATCTAAACGCAGCTTAAAATGTTGATGGTTCAAAAAAAAATTGCTGTATTTTCTTGGAAATAATATCACATATTTTATTAAGGGAAAAATCCATATAACCCCCCTGAAATCTGACCTAAATCCATATAACCCTCTGCAATCTTCATATATCCATATAACCCCTGTAATCAGACCCCACAATCCATATAACCCCCTCTGTCCGCCTTCTGTCAGTCAAGTTAATAGCGATGAATTTATACAGGGGGTTATATGGATTTAGGCCAGATTACAGGGGGTTATATGGATTTTTTTCAAAAATTTTTTTAATTTTTTTATCTACGTGTGGTTTAAAAATTGAGCTGTTTAACATTTACTTTTGAATTTTTTTTAAGATATCATGCACCTTTAATTTCAATCAAAGAAAATGGTTATTCAAATCATAAACGCATACAAAATCACCCACAAAAGAGATATAAGTAAAAGAGATATATATTAATCTCTTTGTATTTCAAAAAAGAACAAAAAATTACTCATCCACATACAATTTATCCCTAACAAAAATCACACTCATGACACCAACACAAGATTTAATAAAAAAAATAAAACTCATCCTCTTGGCAGTTTTGAATTTTTAGAAATTTTTTTTTCAAAAACTATCACATCTATCATATCACACATATAACTCTCATACTTATTCTCAAACACAAATAATTTATGCAAGGGTATAGTTGTCATTTAAAAAGTCATAAACTCTTATCTATATCTTATTTACCATTTATCTTTATTTTATCCAAGGTGAATCAAACAACATATTAATTATACGTTTCCCAATGAGAATAACATAAAAGACAACAAAACAAATATTTACAATCCATTAGATGTTAATGCATGTAAATATTAATATATTTTATTATTAATGTGTCGGGGTATTGGTTATGAAATCACACGTCATTTATAATTTTAAAAAAACATAAATAAATTTTTTTTGGAAAAAATCTATACAACCCCTGTAATCTTGCCTAAATCCATATAACCCCCTGCATAAATTCATCGCCGTTAACTCGACTGACGAAAGGCAGACGAAAGGGTTATATGAATTTTAGGGTCTGATTATAGGGGGTTATATGAATGTATGAAGATTGCAAGGGGTTATATGGATTTATGTCATATTTACGGGGGATATATAGATTTTTCCCTTTTAATAAATTTACTTTTTCTATGTTTAAATGACATTTTAATAAACATTTCCTGCGATTATGACACACAATCTCAATCCCAAACAAACATTTAGTCAAGAAATCAAATATATATCCCCCCCCCCCCCCCCTTCATAAAAATTAAACTAGTTATATAGATTTTAGACTGCTTACCGGCTCAAAAAAAAAAATAAAATAAAATGCACATTCATGTGCACTGATATTTTTGTAAAAAATATCACAGACAGTGACATTTTAATAAAGTTACTTTTCCTATGTTTCAAATGACATATTTTCACAAACATTTCCCGTGATCATGACACACACGATCTCAATCCCAAACAAACATAGTCAAAGAAATCAAATATATATCCCCCCCTCCACCACCCCCAATCCCCACTCCCATTTCCACTCTTAAAAATGGCTCTCTCCACAATCCACCTCCTCCTCCTCCTCACTCTCTCTCTCTCCGCCACCACCATCGCCACCACCTCCTCCTCCTCCTCTTCAGTACCCACTCAAACCAACCCTGACTCATTCAATTAAAAACCCACTCAACAAATCAAACACTAACACGTTTTCATTTCCTCCTCTTTTTTCACAGGGCAACAACGAGTGCGTGTACACCATCTACGTCCAGACCGGCTACGTCATCAAAGGCGGCACCGACTCCAAGATCAGCCTCTCCATCGGCGACGCCAAGGGGAAGCAAGTCCAGGTGACAGATCTGGAGTCTTGGGGGCTGATGAAGGAAGGCCACGACTACTACGAGAGGGGGAACCTCGACATCTTCAGCGGGAGGGGACCCTGTTTGAGTACCCCTTTGTGTTCCCTCAATCTGACCTCCGATGGATCCGGATCGCACCACAGATGGTACTGCGAGGACGTCGAGGTCACCGCCACGGGTTCGCGCGTCCCCTGCTCGCAGTCCCTGTTTTACGTGCGACAGTGGCTCGCAAATGATGCGCCGCCTTATCAGCTCTCGGCATTCGTTGATGGGTGCTCCCCCTCTAATGCTGGTGGTGGTGGTGGTGGGAAGCGCGTCTTTGGGGGTGAACGTGGTGGGGCTGCTGTGGCTTAGTTTGGGTTTGGGTTGCTTTTTATGAATAATGAATGGGGAGTTCTTGATGTGATGATGTTTTTTTTTTTTTGGTTTTTTTGTTTTCTTTGTTTGAGAATGAGTGAGAGAGAGAGAGAGAGATGTTGGATATGATATTCAACATTATGGATAAAAATAAGATGGATCTTGATCTAATCCAGGTATGTGTTGTATAAAATGGATGGAGTGCTGTTTTTCAGTCTCCTCCTATAGAAAATCAATGAAACATAGAGAAAATTTTCATAATTTTTTTTAAGTATATATACAATTCATTGGTGGGTAGTTCTACTGAGATATATATATCTTTTTAGCATTTTTTTCATATTATCAATCTAATGAATCCATGTGATTATCATAAAATTATATACATTTTTCATAAAAACATTTACAGTAACAATAGATGTGCAGAAATCTTTTCTGTCAATCTATTCACTGACCTTGATTTTGTGCCATGCCGTCTTTATTTTCCCTCTTTTATATTTTGTTTTATATATTTTATAATCTTTCCATATTCGGACATTGATATTCTAAATGAAATAAAAATGATCACATTTTAGTAAAAAAAAGAAAAGCATTTACATCATTAGGGGTCATTTACTATTTTAACAAAATTAAAATTAGTATAAACTCTCTAACATTATTCATTATAAAAACTCACTATAAATACACAAAAAAAAAACAAAGAATGAATTGAATGTATCCATTTAATCACAGGAGCAAACTTGAAAAATTTTATTTCATTCACACAGGAACCCAGGTCTTATACATACATTTTTTTTTTCAACATGAGAAAGCTGAGAATAAATAAAAATGATGCATACAGATGATGGTTGTTAGGTGCTCCTCGATTCGATCTGCAACTTAATCAATG
The DNA here is from genome assembly GCA_030737845.1 of Acorus calamus. Classification (NCBI taxonomy): domain Eukaryota; kingdom Viridiplantae; phylum Streptophyta; class Magnoliopsida; order Acorales; family Acoraceae; genus Acorus; species Acorus calamus. Next base: position 22,056,895 of record CM060877.1, on the reverse strand, counting down.
TGGACTGTCTTTCATCTCCGATCGCTAGCTCGAGCGGAGACAGCCTGGAGTGAGTGAATGAGAAGTGACTTCTTTACAAATATGTAGTGGTAGAAACCTTGGGCTTACAGTGATGAACAATAGCTGGGGCTACCAAAATGGGGTGAGGAGATGGGGAGGAATTTACAATCTCTCACCACAGGAATTCTTCTCAAATATGTCAACAGAGGTAGGGGAGGCAAAAAATACCCATAAAAAATACAAGGAAAAATTAATGCACCCCGAGATCCATCTCTGGTTGTCGCGGGTCTTCAAGGGATCATATGCAGGCCAAAGCTGGAGCCTTCTCATGTCAGATGTAGATGGGTTTGACATCATTAGGCCCGAAGATTGTGGAACAAACCGGACACCGGCGTTGGCGGTTAACTAGGGTTTTCTGTATGCATGTGTGGCAGAAAAGATGGTAACATTTGGCAATGACAACCTGGAAAGTACAAGAACAGGAGATGAGCAATTGATCATATACATGAACTATAGCAATGTTTGCTGCAACTTCGAATTACTTGTACATTGTACATTATAACTTGTAGATTATAGATTTCTTTTCTGATAAAAAAGAAAAAAGAAGTGAATAAACAGCAACAAATGTTTGTCAGAATAAGCTACAATATAAAACAGTTTTTTTTGTAGTGTAATTGTGAAAAATACTAATTCAACCTGTGGATGTAAAAATTGATCGTGTTTGTATATAAATGGGTACAACTGTTATTCATGAGGTAGGTTAAGGGTATTTGTGTACGACATGAAATTTTTATAAAGGTATGCATAAGCTATAATCTGAAAAGCATCATTGACCCAACTTTAAAATATTTCCTGTTTAAAGTTGTTTTAGCTAGAATAACTTCCAGTTTAAACAAACATATCACAACTACTTATTTTAAGTTAAAAACTAGAATTTACAACTTGTAAGTTTAAACAAACAGTCAAACATAAATTATATATCTCTCTCTTTCTCATCTATCCAAAAGAGAGTATGACCGATAATTTTGTATAAAGTAGTTGAAAGGGTAGAACTGTAGTGACACGTGATGGTTTAGTATGCACTTTAGGCCTTACATTGAATGATCATCTTTTCTAGTGTATAAAAACATAATACTAACAGAACCACAGTGGATTTTATTCACTTTATCAGCAAAAAAGAAACAGAAGCTAACAAACCAAAGTAATACTTACTTGCTTCTCTCTTTCATGGCACACACTGCATTTTAATATCCCCTTGTATTCTTTGATTTCTTGTTGGAGTTTTTCAATGACTGAAGAGCCCTCCCTACGCGCTTGGAGATAGGTGACCTTCCTTGTTATGATCTCCACATCTTCATCTATTCTCTTCTGGTCAAACCTGGGAGGTTTTGAGAAAACAAATTAAGTTTCATCCTTTGCAAGCATGATAACAAGCAGAAATTGAACCATATGAGCCTTACCTCTCACTCTCCATTTCTATCTGCAAATCTGAAACATCTATTCGACTTGTCTCCAACTTAGATTCTCTTTCATCCAGTGATTGCCCTAGATGCTGAGATTCCTTATGTGCATCCGTCAGTCTCTTTTTTGCACTCTCCAAAGAAACTGAAGCTTGTGCCTCATCATCCAGGAGTATCCCAATCTGCTCGGACCAGATTCTTAACTGAACCAAAGCATGTTCAAATCAGCGCAACCAACTCGGGCTTTTTTTTTATAGAAAAAATAAATCTTGTTTTATTTTATTATGGCCTCTAAATGTCACCTGATCTTCCAACAGTGAAACTTTCAAGTTGTAGAAATTCATAGATTCACTGGCCTGTTGCATTTCCTGGTGCATGGTCAGTACTTCCATGCGAAGAGTTTCTTGCAGCTGCCTATTTTTTGTAGTTTCCATAACAAGCTAGAAGAAATTAAAACAATCAGCCATTCTGTGGAGACAGCAAAATTTTAAAGAATACAGAACTTATATCCAATTTCTCAACCCATGACAATCGGAACAAAGGAAATAATGGAAATAACAATTGATAGCATGATCAAGCATACCAAATGTAAGTTGTCCTGGCTTAATCGTGTGCATGTTTGTGTGATTAGAGACAAAAATACACCCTCATTACTAGAAGAATAATTTAAAAGCAAGGAAATAATGAAATAATCAATTCACGTACATCAAAGAAAAGAACATCATATTTTATCAAGAAGATGCCCAGCAAGAATCATAAATGACTTAAGTTGGGTGGCAACTGGCAAGAAATTCAGAAAGCTTCTAGAATTTCCAATATTTTGATGTTAGGAAACTCTCCGATACCTCCCAACAGGGGTGTAAAGGCGATGGATTGATCTAAACCACATAGCCTGTCTCACATTTCAGATCTAAAACAGGATTAGCTGAAACAAAGAAGGTAATGAACACCTTTGGGAAAATATAAGTAATGCAGTGGTCATATTGAAAATTAGTCTATAAAAAATAAGTCCAACGAAATGAACAGAATTTTTATAAGATTCATCATTGTATTTGACCAGAGAGAGAAGCTGATTCTGGATGCTATGCTCAGGGAGAAAACCCACAACCAGTGGCGGAGCCAGGAATTTATAAAGGGGGGGAATATTGTGACTTATATAAATATTTTTAAAAATTATATTATTATGTTTTTTATTTCAATAGAATGGATTAAAAATACGTATAAAATGAAATAAAGACATTCATAAAAAACATATCACTGAATAATTATAAAAAATAATTATCATATTTTAAAACGATATGTCAAATTTCATATTGATAATTCATAAAAAAAAAATATCAAAACATAAATCTAATAAACAATACATATTTTTAAATTTGACTTCGATGAGGTTTCATATTCTGAAAATGTTGAATGATTTGATTATTTTAGATATTTATACAAATATTTTAAACTTTAAATAAATTAGTAACAACTGTGAGACATTTAAAGGAACAAAAAGTAAAAATTAGTTAGAGATTAAAATTGATATTAGGAACAGTTGAGATATAAAAAGAAAAAGAAAAAAAGATATTCAATTTTTTTTTTCAAGATGGGCACCTAGGTGAAGACATTGAGAAGTGGAATTCATGCCTTTATAGCTGTTTGTGGGATATGGATAAAAGGAGGCTTGAAGTTAAATGAAAAAAGAGAGTTAAAAATGACTTTTATGTTATGTGGAGGGGGGAGAGTTAATTAAAAGAAGGGGTGATTACACACCATACACATAGATGATCCAGATGGATAATAGATGGTTGTTTTAATTTTGTTTTATTTAATTGTGAGTGATTGCTGTTTAAGGAATTTCATATGTAGGTGGAGCCTATGATCTATGGACCCTAATTAAAATTAATTTATAATAAAAAAATTAAAAGGACCTAGAAACAAATTAAAAGGATATGAAACTAAATTAAAAAAATCCAGGGGGGGCACACATGCCCCCCCCGGTCCTATGGTGGCTCCGCCACTGCCCACAATTATGTGCAAAATAACAATAATAATAAAAGAGATGAACGACACAGGAAGTCATATCCACACTTCCTACTATGACAATATAACTGGATTTACATAGGACTCCTATATTTTCATACTCATGCGGATGCCATGAATCTGATGATAAGCCATCCTCCCCCCCCCCCAATCCCCTCTTCTTTTTTCTTGAGGACAGGTATGGATTCTACTACCCAATTTCATTCAAGTGATTTGGGGTACAAATCCAAAAATAAAGAGGAAAAGGAAATAAAAAGCGAGGAAATTAGATGAGTAATCTACATAACCGGAACTCCGAAAGAAAAAAATAGTGCAAGCTTTAGCTCTAGATCTGCAGACTGTTCTCAAATCACATCCACCTGGCTGCCACATATATAACGCCCAAACTTTGATCAGTCCTTCACACCTTCCCAAATGTTGTTTGCCACAGTATCTAGGCTCTGTTCAGGAGAATGCACCTGATCGGGATAATTAACAACCATTTGTTTTCTTTTTTATTTTTGAAAGCTAACCATTTCAACCATCATGATTTTATTTATTTATTGAGATAATCATCATGAATTAGAAAGATCCCTTTCTGATTTAATTTGGGAATGGTCAAAAGTTAAAACAATATACCCAATGGGATTGCACCTGATCAAACTTTGACTCGAGTTCAACCATAAGTCACTTCACACCTTAACTTTCCATAGAATATAAATCAACGAAAACTAAAAAAACATGTCCCATGTTTAGAAATGTTATCTCGGTTAATTCAAAGCTTCTGGGATCATACTCAGCTTAACATAAGACAACATGAAAAACAATGCACTGCAGCTTCAATATGTATATATGTAACTTCTTAAAATTTCCAAAGTCATCAAAATTTCTATACCACTCAAATCTAGTGAATTTTAAAGAGGGGAGGAAAGGTTCAGCCCTTTTTTTGGAAGAAATAAAGGTTTGGGCTTTAAAAAGTATAAATTTCTACTATATAGACAAAGTGATCGGAATAACCATATGCATAAACTCAGAACAGATCAAAATGATTCTGTACATGGAGACATTTCACCTTGATGTTGTAGTCATCTCTCTCTGTTACTTGCTGCAATAATTGTCGATTTTGAGTTTGCATATCTTCATAAGCTTGCCCAATAGTCTGCAAGGAATGCAAACCACACAAACTTTTAAAAAACCTTATTTATGTTTAAATAAATATGATCTTTTAAAAAGAAATGGAAACAAGTTCAGAAATTAAAACCTCGATTTCAGATAAATAAGCCTCTCCTTCCTCATGTTTAGATTTTAAAACTTCAGACGATCTACATATATCTCTGGATGACATAGAAGGGCCAATGAGTGTCCAAGACAAATTTTCATGCTAAATAAGTGAACGTGGAGAAACTGTTACTGACAATGATTAGAAAGGAGAGCACACGATATTACACATGTTAATGAAGCAAGTGACAGATTAAATGTAATAAGTTGATCCGGACAAATGGACAATAAAAATGGTGGCACTTACCTTTTTGAAACTTCCAACTTCTGCCTTAAGTCAGAAATCTCAGCCTCAGCTGCAGCTAGCCTTTGCTGGGATATTGCTTCTGCTTCATTAGCAGCCTTGACACGCAGCTCCAAACCGTGCTCATCAAGAGAAGACTTCAGACATTGAACGCCTGACCATGCTTTGTATTCCAAGTCTCTTAACTCCATTACATCCCTGAAAAAAGATAATTAGTATGCAGAACTTGACACACATTATTATTTAAATGTGACCTGAAAACTTTGTATTAGGGAAGGTCAATAGAGTATAGAAGAACCATAAATTTCGGCAAGAGGAAACATTTGGAACTGATGGAATGCCATAGGGGTATTGAACAATAACGGAAAAAGATGGATTAACATAGTTTATTAGTTTGTTCCACAACATATGACAAAAAAGAATATGCCATCCTAATGATTTGGGGTGGAGGGTGGGGGAGGGAGACTAACCGATGTTAAAATTAATGGACTGCAATGTTTTCCAAGAAGAAGAAATACTATTAGCAAAACTGAATAAGCAATAGGAGAGAGGGACATAGGTTGAAATGAAAACAAGAATATCAAGAATTGAATAAGCTTCGTGTAGGTAAACTATTGGGAGATATAATATCGATCTGAAAAAAGTCAAATTTAACATTCATAGTCCAATTTTTAATTGAAATAAAATGCAACATAGAATATAAAATCACTCAGGCACTGCAGTCATGCTAGGATTGCGCTCAGACACAAGTACAAATAAGAAACCATTACCTAGAATCAGTGGATTCACGTCTATACATCTCTAAAATTAACGTCAATTCCGTGTCACTCTCTTCTAGATCATGAACCTGAAACAAAATAACGGGGTGAATCCTCCTATCAATTATAAGATTCAGGAAAATAAATCTCGTGTCAGAAGAACAAATGCAAGTTTAAGGTCAACAATGATATACAGCCACTAAAAAAACTTTCATGCTAGACTTAAAGATGATTAATTGCAATTCATATATTTTTTTTAAATCAAGCAGATCCCCCCAAAAAAAAATTATTCTTGTAACATTTTAAAAGATGATTATGTCACAAGTATTAGCTTGAATAGCATTATCTATCAACTCACTCAAACCTGGGAATAGAGTGGACAAGAATAGGCAAAGGTGCATTTGATGTACGATTTTTCAATCTCTTAGGCAATCGGCCAAAAATCCAAACTAGAACATTCACCAGGTGTTTTTTTCTTTTGAATTCCCTAAAGATTTTCAGCTCTTCGACAGTAGATATAATCTAGGGAATGAATTTATGGCAACTCTAGGTCCCTAGGATCATTCTGCCAATGTCGAACTGTTGGAGTAAGATTATGGCTGCAATGAAGCCCAACAACCACTTCATGGACCTGAAATTTGTTATTTAGTTTATGATATATCATAAAAGAACAAAATTGAGCAATCCAAACTATAAGCATTGGGAACAAATATTAGTTTCACCCCTGCCCACAACTGGCAATAGCTTCTCCAATTTGAAAATAGTTGATATCAACACAACTTGAGATAAGTAAATGAAGGTTTCCCTTTTTCATTTCTGATCCGAACAAGGATCACAATTTCATGAACCCAAGGCATTATTTAGTAAAGACAAACAAATCTGGAAGGCACGCAATGACGCAAGCACCAAGATGTGTTGGTGCTTCATTTGCAAAAGCTGGATTCCACTTCATTTGAAATATGCTTCACATAAGCTTGCGTGACTTCAAATCTGACATCATAAAGGATTTTCCCCTTTATATAACTTTAATTGAAAATGAGTTGGTCATCATAGTTTTATGGACTAATATTATTTCCTTCCATTTTCAAAAAGAATTGGAAATATCGAGCTCTCTGTACAGCCCTCACAAGTTTCTTTTCTTAAAAAAAAAATATACAACTGCCCATTGAAATACATACTGTTATACGAACTGAAGAATATATTGAGATACGCTAGTGTATTTTTTTCTTTAAAAAAAGGAAAAAATTTGCAGCACCATATACTTTTATAGATCCCATACTATGATACCGCAATGTATAGGGCTGCAAACAGAGCTTCAAAATGAACAAAGTGTATCGGCACTCTAAAGAATTTAATTGCAGATAATGAGATGAGAAACTCAGCAGCAAATAGCAGCTTTCAGAACGTGTGTGTTTCTTAAGGCACTGAGTGGAGAATATATTTTCACAGAAGTTGGACAGGTCAAGAACCTGGACTCTGTCATAAAATCAGCGTCAAACTTGAAAAAGTCCATGAGGATTTGCATTATTTGCAGAGATATAAATTCTGCAATTATCACCAAGATGGGGTCAGGTAACTAACTCATATTGTAATTTCAAATCTAAACAAAATTAAAGATTAGGCCAGATATAGCTTGAGAAACTGCACTTGTTACGAATAGAAATATGTCAGATGATTAACAAACCACCAGCAAACCAGCAATTCACCTAAATATTTCTCAAACGATATGGTTTACACACAATTCTGTCAGGTTCATTAAAATGCAAACGAGTCAGAATAACTGCAGGAAGATGTCAAAAGGAAGACAATGTAGAAGAGAAAGAACTTTGAAATGTCCAATGCTCTAGACACAAAACAATAAGCATCAGAAGTGCCAGGTACAGAATCTGGAAAGTTGCTTTATAGCAGTTAATGCTAACATATTTATCAGCTATTAGCCTATTACCATTGACATCCCCTCCCCATCTCCCTGTTTTCCCAAACAACACAGACCCTATGCACGTGCAAAAGGACAGTAGAATTCCATTTATCAAAGTGTAAGGAAATACCAATATAATAAATATATGTGTGTGTATATATATATAATTTAGTTCCCATTTCTGCAAAATCATTTTTAGCAAAAGAAAAAATGTACAAATTTACAAATACAGAACTACCTGTGCATTTCCTAAATTATTCATAAAAACAAAAATATGCTTGTTCTTAAACACTAGCCTGAAACAGAGGACTTCCAAAAAATTTGAAATCATCTCTCCTCCAATGACGATATATGCAAAAATTATTCCAGTAATTCAATCAGATAAAACTAAATGAAATTGTACTAAGCTGTGATAACTAATAAAAAACAGCAATGGTCTGGCAAATTAATATACCACTCCACGCAGTTTCTGTATCTCAGAAGTTTGCTCAGCAGATCTACCAGATAAAACTCCTAATTCAGTTTTCTGCAATACAAAATAATTATTATTACTTAACAAAAAAATATATTTTATTTACAAAAGTAAGCATAACAAGTCTAAGCACAGATACGGTGGTGAAGCTCACCTTCCTATCAAAAATATTAGAAAGATATTGTACTTCTGCTCGCATGGAATGAATTTCTGAAGGAGAACCCTTAAAATGATTGAGTTGGCTTTGTATGCACTCCATATCTTTCGGAAAAGATAACACCGTTTCTTTAAACTCAGCAATTATCTCTCTTCTTCCTAATTCTGTTTTAGAAAAAGGGTTATCTTAGGAACAATAAATCAACAGAAAATAACAAGCAAGATACAGACGCATGACATAAATTCATTTCTTCATTTACTTGATTCTCTTAATGCATCCTCTAATCTTTTGTCAAGCTGTGTTTTCTCGTCAACCCTTTTCTGCAACTCCTTTTCCATCTCATCTATTCGAGATTCAGCAACTAAACTAGCTCTTCAAGGAATATCAGCTAAATCAACCTTCAGATTCACTTCTCTTTCTCGCCACAAAAAGCTATCTTTCTCCACCTATTCTTGCACGATTAAAAGATGTAATTAGCAATGCAGATAAGAGCATCTTAGCAGAAAATAGACAAAGGCTACATTCATCAGCCAACCCAACACAACCTGTAGTTTCTCCAGCATTTCTCGCCATTGATTCATTTCTGTTTTTGATTTATCAAGTTGTTCTCTCAGTAAGAGATATGTTCTTGATGAAGTTATTTGCTTCACACCCTCAAGATGATTCTGACAATCCATTCATTAAAAATTAGTGTAAGCTGAATATTCGAAAAAGTTTATAACAAAAGGCAATGAAAAGGAAATCATACTGCCAACCTGCAAAACAGCCAACTTCTTTAAATCTTTATCCTATCTTCATATAAACTCTTCAGTTCTACCAACCGATTTGAAGATAAATCCTGTTCAAAAACACAATTTAAAAATTTATATTTTTTAGCTTGTTATGAGATATAAGATCAAAAGTTCAATGAATTGAATTAAAAAATACCAAGAACTCTTTGAGTGTGCCTTCCATGTCCTGCAATTCCTTTTGCTCATCTCTGGCCTTATCCTCCGCAACATGTTTACTGCCTAATGTTGGAGATGGAAAGACTGCTCCATGTGCTGAATTTCTTTGTGCCTTAAGCGCTATGAGATTATGATTGCTTTCTTTCAATTCCGCAGAAGTACCCTCCAATTCCTCTTCATAAAATCACCAGAAAGGTTACTGTCAAGTTTTCTGAATGTTAAATCACAGATGAAGCCATAATAATGTCAGCCAAAGAAAGTTCATCTCATGGTTATCAAGAACACACCTGATAAACATTTAACTTCAGCTTTGTTCTTTGCGTGTTCATCCCGATATCTCTGTAGATCATATAGGGATGATCTTTCCTTGGAATGGAGGTTACTCAAAGAGGATCGTAAGTTCTTGACCTCCATGGTTAAGTTATCAGTTGCCTCCCACAACTGGATGCTGGTCTCTATTAAGACAATCAAAACAGAAAAGAAACCTAGATAAACAATAGATAAAAGAAGCAACCTATGCTAAAATAGAGCCAAAATGCCTCCCCCAATGATTACCTATTTCCAGAGATGATCCTTGAACTGCAACACAAAGTCCATCTCTGGCATGCCATAAATCATTTACAGAAGATACTATATTTTGTAAAACATTTTTTGTAGTCGCATGGGCAGTCTGCAAGCCATCCAACTGACTCGAGGGTGAACATTCAGAGGTATCTGTTGCGCATGTTTGAAGCAGTCTGCACAAGAAACTATCCTCTTTGGGGCATGAGGTTCCATCTGAGTGCCATGTTGAATGCAACATTTAGAAAAATAATACAAGTTAAATATTCCAAAGGGAATGGATGATGTATGATGCATACCATATGAGGACACTGCTATTTGCAAAACATGTGCATTCAGTTGATAATAGTGTATCAACTTGGCCAACAATTATTCAATTCTAAATCAATGTAGAAGGGTACAACTGATGGTATCAGCTAAAGCAATTACTTCGAAGTCTAATTTATATATATTTTTTTAAAGTATATACAATGCACATTCCAGTTGCCAAAACACTTTCTTTTTCCTTTTTTTTTATTTTTGAAAATGAGTGTTCCCCTGAGTTTGATAACCTGACCTCCTTCATGGAAGAGTAGGTGCTAGCCAACTAAACAAAACTTGGTTCGCAATGCCAAAACACTCTTGCACAATTTGCAAACAAATGGTATATACATTTAAGAAAATCACTCCAACACCTAATCTGAATAACACAATCTGATTAACCAAAACCCTCTTGTACAAAGAACAGAATGTCCTGTTTGGCTCCCATCATAAGAGGATAATAAGTCCCGATAAAGCCAGAATAGCAAAAAAAAAGTTTGTTTCACAATTATAAGCACCGATGGTTATGTCCCAGCTGAACTAGTATAAGCCTGCTAACAATTATTGGGGAAACTGGAATTGTTAAACCACACTTATCTATGCATGTGGCATTAAATGAAATTCTCCGTCATTTCAAAAAAAAAGATCGTGTGGATTAAAATACCACTAAGATCATATGCTTTTCCATGTTCATATAATATGCTTGGACCAACAAATAAACCATAAATCACCACCTTATAAAAACGTATTTAAAAAAATAAAATATAAATGGACTCACCTGAAGAGACCGGTGAATTTTTGTCATTAAAACGTCCATTTGCAGAGGCACATGAGTTAGCAGCAAGCGCTTCCAACTTCTCAACTAACTGTTGCAGTGCCAAAGAGATTTTTTTAAGAACATCTAGTTTTATTCTGTTTGAAAAGGATATAGTAAATGATTATATACCTCTTTCCAAGAACTATCAACCACCGATAATTTCTCACTGAAATCGCACCCTTTATCTTTCAGTTGACAAAATTTATTCTGCAGAGCGGTATACTCAACCTTCTGGACTTCCAATTGTTGAAGAAGCTTTTGATTTTGGAATTGGAGAACGGTGGCATCCAGCTGCAAAAGTGATCACAAAAGTAGAAATAAGCAACACTAAGTGAACCAGTTCAAAAGCCTAGAAAGATGACATGCCATTATAATAGTCTCGTTAGAAGACATCACGTGAATGAGTAGTATTTTCTCTGACAAATTGATGCAATCCATTTACATAATCATTTGATCTAGCTTCTTTTTTAATTCCAGTGTCATTCGTTGGTTTCAGATTGTTCATTCAATCTCAGTTTAGGTACCAACATATATCACAGAATAAGCCCATCGTTCTCTAGAATAACATTTTCCATACAAAAAACATCAGAAGCATCTACCTAATCTAAAATGTTTCTAATTACACATAATTGAACCTCTTCCACGGGTAAAAGGCATGACAACATGAAACCGACAGATTAAACCAAATAACACATTTTCTCATCGTAGTTATTAAAATTACAGGGCAAGTTTTGCCCTTGAAAGTTCACAACTCACCCAATAACACCAGAAGTTCTATCCAAAACCCAAAATGACAAAATGAAAAAAAAAAAAAAAAAAAAAACAGCGCGCTTTAAATGAACAAGGTCCACCTATCAAAAACCAATTTTATCTTCAGAAATCCTAGATGAAGGACATGGACCAAAAACCACCTTAATCATGCACATATGTGAACAAAGTCCCCGATTTTCACAGAGAGAGAAAAAAGAAGTAGTAAGTGATCGCCTAAGCAATAAGCACAACCAACCACACTCCAATCAACGGATACACATCCATCCAAAAAAGGAAGAAGCAGACGCGTGCGTTTCGGGCACAAATTACGCAAACAAGACACCTAAATTGGGGTTCAGAAAAAATGAAGGTTCAGTAAAAGCAACCAGAAAGAAAGAAAGATCTCACCTTTCTGTCTTCCGAGCAAGGCACTATCCAGTGCTTCTTTGCGGCGGAAGTGGGGGAGACGGAGCTGAAGTGGCGGCGCTTCCGGTCGTGCTCGCCCGTGCTTCCCATGGAACCCTAGACGACGACCCCCTCTATCATTAGGGCGTCGGGAAAAGGAACGACAGACGAGCTTCCGAAACCCTATAGAGTGTGGAAGCGAAGAGGATTCAAGGCAAAACTGGGACGAATTCGGGTTGGATTACAGACTCCAATAGAGAGAGGGAGAGAGAGAGAGGAGCACGAATGTTCTCTTTTGGGATTCCGGACGGACGGATTTGGGATTCGTTGAATTAAAGGGCAGTAAAACCGTCATTTTGACAACCGGGTATATTGAGTATCGTAGGATTGGGGGGTCTCTTCATAGCGCTTCTTTCTTCTTCTTTTTTTTCTTTGTTTTTTTTTTTTTTTCCACTCCCTAGAATCTACGTGCACGTTTTTATGAGCACATACAATTAATCGCCATATATTTTATCATTTACTTATTAGAGTGAGTTTCGAATCGTAGTTTAAAAAATAGTTTTTAGTTTTATACACAATCTTTTTATAATTTTATTATAATGACTGTTTTTATTAATTAAAAAATCATGTTTGTTGTTCATTTCAGAAGCTATATTGAAATATATACAATTTTTTAAGTTTTTTTTTTTTTAATAATGAGAGCAGTTTTTCAATTAAGTAAACTTATTTGATAATCTGTTTGAGACTTTTAAATTTTAAAAAAGCTAAAAACAATTTAAAACGAGTTATCAAACGATGCCTTAATTGAATTTATTTAGGGTCCGTTTGAAAATATGTATGAAAAATAAGATTTTAAATAAAGTGATTTAAATAGACTTGATTTCTGAAAAATGCATTTTTTCGCTTTTTAAAAATTAATTATTTGTACTAAAAGTTAAAAATATTTTTTTAATTAAGCTGATTTTTTACAAAATTTTTTTACTTTCTATTTAATTAAAAATAAAATCACTTAAGTAATACCAATCTGCGTAATATATTCCTTTAAAACATTTTAAAGTACATAGTTAATAGATGCTCGAATAAGGGTGATGATACCCAGGCCCCAACTTATAGGCCTCATTCACAGGCCTCATGAGGTGTCATCACCTTATTGGTTGGCTTGTTGACTTTTGAAAATGAATAAAATTGTAAGATACAGAATTCCCTATTAAAAATAGATCTCATTAACCCAAATCCCATTTTTTTCTCTTAATAATCTTTCACATTAATTTGAATTTGCTTATTTTAAAATTTACCTATTTTGAAAAATATATCCCACTCTAAAATTTGACTATTTTAAATTTTAAAATTTGAAATTCTTATAAATTTTACATCAAAACTTACCTAACTTACACAAAAAATACCTAAATTGTTTTTCATCAAAATTACACTAAAACTTACCTAAATTACACCAAAATTACTTAAATAACACAAAAAAAAACGTTCTAATTTTTTTTTATGATTATAACTTTAAATAAAGTAATGCATAAATGTAGATTAACAATCTTATAAGTATAACTGTGTAAATGTAACATAATTAACAGTGTTGTATAAATGTAAAGTGATGCATAAATATAATATAAATATGCTAATGTAACAGTTTATGCATTAATGTTAAAAGATGTAGAAACAAAAAAGAGGAGAACGAATGTAGCAGACTCCCTGCAAATCAAAAGTTAATAATAATTGATTGATCATTTAAATATCTATAAATTTGTATGTTAAATTTACAAAAAAACTAAAATTTACAAGACTGTTACATTTCAAATTAACAAAAAACTGTGTATTGCTTAAATGTGTTTCTTTCGCATCAAATCACAATATTCATTAAATGTAACAGTAAAATCAATACACAGTTTTCACAATGTAAATACAACAAAACAATACCTAATTGGCTCACGATTTACTTCACACTCCGTTCAATGGCAACCTCGCTTTTGTGGTGATCCTGGAGAGTCCATGTTGAGACCACCATCAAACCCGCGTTTAAAAGCTTGAGCTTTTATGTTCTTCAAATCGCCGTCTCCTTAGAACGGCTTAGAACAGACGAAACATGGAAATTGAAGCATTCATTAAAATCACCATCACAACAGAAACTAAAGCAATCATTCAGAGACCGCCGCCATCGCTACACACATGCACAAGACTGTTACATTTCAAATGTAACAAAAAAATAAAAAAACTGTGTATTAATAATTTTAGGCAAAATATTTTTTCAGCTAATTTGACATCAAAGATTTTATAAGGATACATACATGTGGGACTCCTTTTGAGGAGATAACCCACGGAACTTCGAGCCATGCATCAAACCCAACAAAAACAAATCAACCACAACCGTCCATACCGTCCATCCAAATCACCACCGTCGATTCCACTAGGGGAGTTCGGTCAAACCGTCAACAAGAAACACCTTGACATCGTTTTGGTATCCCACATTTCGATCGTCTAATCACTGGTCTCTCACATGAGCCTCTGAAAATGGTCCCCATCGTCTCCGTCTCCGTATCCTTCATCGTTCATGTCAAGCCTTTGCTCTGCCGCCCTCCGCAAGAAAACCCTAAACGTCAGCCCCTACGAAATATACGCTTAGTTTCCATTTCAATTCGATTAGAATTGTTGTGGTTGATTTTAGAATGAATGAATTAATGGTGAAAAAATAAAAGATTTTCAGAATTGATGGTATCCACAATTTAGGGATACATATTAGGTAGTTATCAATAAAAGGGTATAATAGGTATGTCTATGCCACATAAGGGCATTGGGACATGTGAAATTGGGACATAAAAAACATTATCCAATATATATACTAGCTGGATTTAAAACCGGAGTTTACAAGAAACTACTTCTCCACGTATTATGAAAAAAATAAAATAAAATTAAATATCTTTTATCTATACTTTTATCTATTAAAAGAATTAGTGTCGAATAAGGCAAGGTCGACACTCTTTTGATATTCGCAGATAGGCCCCCGGTTATTTACAGATAGTCTCCCGAGTAAATAATATTTATTAATGGGTCCCTGAAAGCAGCACAAGAAGACAAAAAATTTCGATCTATTTGAGGACAATCTGGGTTATTTACAGATCAGCCCCCAGATCCATGATATTTATAACTAGATCTCTCAAAAAATCAGCCAATTTTGTCAACTTGTTTGGTTGTTTGCGGATAGGTCTCCAAAGTCTCAGATATTTATGATCAGGTACCTCTAAAATCCAATTTTAATCATTGAGGATAAAAATCTTATCTAATTTTTTTTAACCACTAATATACCTATAAAATTATAAATAAATATTTTAGACTAATCATGTGAACTCATAAAGTTTACCTAATTACGTTAGTTGATAAAATTGTTTTTTATTTACCTATGAGCCCAAGATACCTATAAAATTATAAATAAATATTTTAGTCAACCACTAATATACCTATAAAATTATAAATAAATATTTTAGACTAATCATTTGAACTCATAAAAGTTTACCTAATTACGTTAGTTGATAAAATTGTATTTTATTTACCTATGAGCCCAAGATACCTATAAAATTATAAATAAATATTTTAGACTAATCATTTGAACTCATCAAGTTTACCTAATTACATTAGTTGATAAAATTGTATTTTATTTATCTATGAGCCCATGATAATATGTATGTATAACTTATGAATTATGACATATTCCACAATTTAATCATTTATGTCAAAAATAACATTATCTGTTTATGTCATTGACACTTTGATATCATCATGTTATTTAAAGTCATAATAATATATGTATGTATAGCTTATGAATTAGAACATACTCCACAATTTAGTCATTTATGTATAAAAAAAAAATCATTTATTTATGCCTTTAACACTTTGATATCATCATATTCTTTAAAGTATGAATTGACTATTGCTATTGCTATATATATTACTCATGTATAGAAATTTACCTATAAATGCATTTAACTCTCACTAAGGGATTTTAGTTTTCATATTTGTTGTATGTATTGGCTATTGCTCATGTATTTATATATTATATATATATATATATATATATATATATATATATATATATATATATATTACTCATGTATAGAAATTTTTTTTTTTATATAGAGTTTATTTTTCATATTTTGTTTATCGGAATTTTATTTTTCATGTATATACAACTCATATAAGGTGATTTGATGAATGCTTTATAAAACATCTCGATTATCTTTTTATTAACAAGTAATTTGTAAAACTTTTCAATTGTGTTTTTATTGAAATGTAATTTGTTTTTATCATCCCACAAAAGCGAACTTCTATTTCTGTAATCATGTTATAATTGAATTAAGATATAACCAGTACTATTTATTTTCATTAGAAATGATAAAATAACATAATGATTGATTTTGAAAATTATGAGCTTATTTTGAAATAACTTTCTTTTTAGAAAATAAGGATTTTTATTTTGTTATTCATTATGTACAGTTGATTAGTATTTAACATGCGCATTTGCGCATGCTTTAAACTAGTTTCTTTTTATAAGGCTGTCACTAGATTGGGCTAGTTTTATCGACGAGGAGATGCACTCGATACTTTTTTACATTTACTTTTGCAGAGTACACATCATTACAGTAGTATCCATTATCAATATATAATCTAATTATCATTAATTAAAAAATAATCTAAAAGTAATAGTTAAAATTTGTCCCGTCAAAACAAATTTCTAGTTCCGCCACTGTCCCTAATACACATACACCGACCAACACTGGAGGCAAGCATGCATGAGATGACTGACTCACTCACTCATCCTTCATCGAACACTCGTGCCTCCGCCTCTGCCCGACCTCCACGAGCTGCGCGAGCAGCGCCTCGCAGACCTGGGAAGCGCTGGCCTCGCCCGGGTCATCGCTCGGCGACGAGTACACCATCCACGCGTGGTCCAGCTTCCGCTCCAGGCGGACCACAACTGAGCCTGGGACCTCCGCATCCCTCCGCGTGACGAGCCCGTCGCTCTTCTCGCCGTACCTGACCTGCATGAGCTGGGCGCATGCAGCCATGGCAGCCGCCAAGGGCATGACCACGGGGAGCTTTGTGGATCGGCCATTCGAGACTGCGGGGAGCTCGGCGTGGGCGACGTGGGAGAAGGTGGCGAGGACCGCTGGGGCTAGGCTGGCCTCGGTGTGGAATGACACAACGGGGAGCTCCGGCGGTAAGGGGTGCTTCGTCAAGAATTCTCGCCTTTTGTCGTATGTCAGGTCTTCCAGTGCTTGCAAGTCTCCCTGCATGGATACAAAGATGAATAGTGTGTTTCAATGAAGGCATGAGTCCAGTAACTCTGGTCCAGAACGAGAATTTCTTATTCTATAAAAATTCAGTTATGATAAATTAAGGGAATTATGCCTCAGGAATGGCCACATTCTAAACGCCAATTATATAGGTGTAGTTTTTTATGACAGAGAACTAGAACTTGGAGAAAGGAAAGTCCCAAATCAAAGAAGAAGAAAAAATCAATTTTACTAAACCATCTCTTGACAAATAGGGGTGCCTTTTTTTGTAAAACGACATTGGATTCAAGTCGGTACCCTACCCTTTTTTGTAAAATGACATTGGATTCAAGTCTTACTCCTGCTAATAGGATAATTTTTTACTGGGCAAAATAAAAACCAAAAAAATTACCTAAAAATAAAAGTATCAAAGAAAAACAATGACCATGCCATTTAATTAACTACATAACATATTGAAAATCTTTTTTCTTTCTTTTTTCGAGTCGCTCGAAATCTGGCCCAAAAAATTATAGAGGTACAAATATTGGCTAGGGGAAAAAATGCATGGAATGATGTCATGCTGCAACTAAATGAAGACTCAGCCGCTGAACGTAAGCAATGTTCAGCATTAGCATGATAAAGATAATCTTACCTTGAGAACTTTGCATATCATAATTTCCATGATTTTTCGTAATTGAACATAGTCACCAAGCTGCCCTTCTCGCAGTATATCAGAGGCAATCGGACTACCTCCATAAGGACTTTGTGCTAATGCCAACCCAGCGACTTTATCTTTCAAATCCGACCAGTACAAGGACAAGGCAGCCGCGGTGTCTACTCCCCCCTTACTATGTCCAAGAAGCAACACGCGTTTTCGAGAACCCCAATAAATTTCTTCAATGTACTCTTTTATTTCTCTGGCATTTGTTTCGACCGAAGCCTGAACATTCAATGTTGCAGTATGGAAGACAAGGCGAGATGAAAATGTAATAAATGGAAGGAAAAAAAAAGGATCAGCTACCTCACTGTGTATCTTGGCTATATGACATGCCAGACCCATCTTTGAGAAAAACATTTTTGTGTTAACGAAATATAGCGGTCCGTGGTTGCTAAAAAGACCTGCCAAATAAAAAATTGTCGGAAAATTATAGCAGAATCAAAGAACAGTTGGCAGAATCCTTAACACCAACAGAATCCAAAAGAAAGAAATAAAGAAAAAAAGAAAGAGAAGACTCTTACCTGGAACCAACAAATATACCACTGAATCGGGCAATTTGTGCTCACCTTTTCTGACACGAAAGAAAATCATAAATCAGATTGGATGAACCTCAATCTTTTGTATATCATGAAAATAAAATCAGGTTTTATTTAATGAATCTGATTCCGAAGATCTGTCGGCTTAGTCAGATATTGGTAATTGTACCTAACATTGTCAAGCAATTCCATGAATCTTTTAGTACCGTCTTCAACTGGAGGCATGCCTGGTGAATGTTGGAGCCAACCTATATCATCTGCTGATCCACGGACGGTCCTTCGTGCACGAGAAATCAGGCTGTAAATTACAAAATTATTTAAACAGTATAAGCAACAGAATCGAAACAAGCAATCTTGAATCACACACCTCTTTTTCTCAATTTACTGCACGAACATCACCACACAACTTTTGTGACTTCATCTGACATACCGCCAAATGCTCTCACAGTCATATACAGTACAAAAAAAATCAGGCATTATGTCTAAATTATAATTTTGATATACACATCACACAACTTAGCCTAGCCTACGTATGGTTTGCACTTGTGTCAAGCATTTCAACCCGCTCGCAAAATAAGACCAGATATCTATGGGAGTGGAACATTGTCTATAATATCGGTACTTTTAAGCCCCATAAATGCTGTTACTTCCCTATAATTATGAAAGCTATGCCGTATTATACAGCGAATGTTGGCTGTGATCAGTTAGTCAATTGATCATCTATGTCCTGCAAGTTACTCTAATTTAATTCAAATTATATCTAGAGGGAGAGATAAGAGATGTATGGCTAGCAATCAGGCACAGAAAATGGTCATTTAAGCCGTTTCCCTTCAATAATAGTTAGTCATTTACAGTGCTTCAAATTTTCCACTTACTAAATTCCCGAATAAACAAACCTCAATTTGTACATCAAGGTATTAATTTATAAATTTTATTTATAACAATCTTCATTTCACTTTTTGAAGCCAAGGTTTGAAGACGTTGAACTGCATATGCAAGTGGAGCTACAAAATAAATATTTTTTTATGGGGGAGAGAGGAAAAGAAAACGTTCTTCGGACTTTCATATCTTAATATGAAATTTCAAGAAAAGGTTACAACAGCGACATATGCAAGTTACCCTATGTCAAATATCTGTATGATCATCACCCATTATAACAAACCCAGAAAATGCAAGGAGAAAATTAGAGATGCCATTGGCCCAACAAGAAATTAATCAAAAAATTCTTTAGAAGAAAAAAACATTGGAATCCCAAAGTAGCTCGCAGACAGTGGAATAAATTATTTTCAGATTTGAATCCACAACATCAGAAGATTTTAAAATATATATATTCCATGGCCTGCAGCAACCATAAATGCCCATCATTGCTTTAAAACATTTGCAATAAATATTTTATTTCCAAACCCATTCAAAATAATAATCTGAATACCAACAAGCATGTCATGTATATAATGCCTAAACATTTTAATATTCATACCCTTGAAAAATTGAAAATCCATTCTGGGTATTTTGATTTGATTGTACAACTTGATTGCTGTCCTGAGAGGAGCTTCGGTTTGATCTCCTCCTGTTTTCATTGTCCAAAGAGGGACCTGCACTCACATCAGAAACAGACTCCGAAATTTGAGACCACCTCCCAGACGAAGACATATGATCACTAGAGCTAGAGCTTGTCACATGTTTGGAGGATAATGTTTTCATTTCCTGCTCCATCAAGTTATCATATCGAGGCACAGATTCATCTGCAAAAATTGGCAGTTCAAGGATAAAGTCACATAGAGGAATAAATATAAGTGAGATGAAACACAATGTAGTCCAGCAGTGCAGCAATTCTCAGAATGCACCATGTGCTGATTAGATTCAGGCTCTAAAATATATGATCTAATTTAATGTGGATGTAATGGAGACGAAAATGACATCATAGTTATAGATTTGGAAGATGAAATCCAGATAATATGATGAAGAAATAATCTCAGATATGTCAAAAAATATAAAACAAAAGGTCCACAAACAAATCACCAAACAGAATTCATGCAGTGGACTGACCAGCAAGACCAGTGAAACATTGACTAAAGTATGATGTTGTCTGTGAAAGATATGAAGCAGCTTCACTGAGAGCTGGGATAGATGTAAAAAGTTGAGGGGCAAGCCCACCATCTCCTGAACTATCATTCTGAACAAAACAGAAGCACCAGTTAGAAATTATGAGTGGTGAAAGCAGCTAAAATGATGAACAAAAGCATAATTTTTAATATCTAAAGTATTCCAATTTTATAAAATACAGTTAAAAAGATATTTTAAAACCATACTACTCGAGGTTCAAAGAAATATAGAATGTGTTATCATAAAAAATAAAATAAAATAAATTGCACAGAAAAGTAAGTCATTAAAGATATCCTCTCCTTCAAGCCCTCACAGCCACCACATAGCCAATGCCATGGCTGAACACTTGGCCAAGTCTGAAGCTAGGGGAGATTTTATGCTGGTTATGATGGGATAATTCAAAAAATTCCTTGTTTTGTTTGTGCGAACTACTTTAATTCTTTCACTATTTTTCCGTGCATGTAAATAACTTCCTGTATGTAAATTTACATTACTAACAGAAGAAACTGTGCAAATAATCTGTTAAAAGTTTACATATACCTATGTCAAAACCATTCACAAAGAAAATCACTATCATAATAAGTGCAGATTCATGTGAAATAGGGTGAAGAGGAAATGAGTTCTTAGTTTGGGTCTATTTCCAAGTCATCTATAAATGGTTAGTCAAAATAGGTCAGAAACTTAAGGCCCCAAGATACAGGATCACCGAACATGGACAAAAAAAAGGGTTTGGCATGACGGATGTGCTTGGAGGTTCTACTCCCACACTGCTTCCAACGTAAAGGCCAACAACCTTCCATGTGATAAAAACATCATCCAAATCTGCTGTTATTACAGAAAACCTGGACACTTGCCATCTCCCATCAAGATTAAAAGGTCTGCCTCATATGTAGGTAGATAGATGAGGCATAAAAAGTGCAACTGCAGGGTCACCAATGGATGCTCTCAATGTGGCAAGTCAGACTATCTCCTCGTAATTGCCCCCTCCATTTTAAACCTAAACCTGCCGATGGTCAGGTTGATAAGGGCAGTTCCAGGTCAACCATGATTTTCCCTGACAAGTACCCGACTTTGTCAATATTAATTTTTATGCATATTTCTTAATCAATTATTCCTAAGATAAATATTAAGCGTGAAAAAATGACACAAGCTTAAAGTGGCTAGTTGGCCTAAGAAACCATGCTAAGGACCTGCCTAGGTTTGGTTCCATGTTCAGTTCTCACTTCTCACATGCTGCAAAACCATGTTACAACACTTCACAAAAAAAGGGTTAAATCAGGTCTTGAGCCTCCTTCAAGCTGGGTCCACTTCCACCCAAATCTAACACAAACCCGACCCATTGACAAGCCTAGATTTACCTCAGGGTGAAGGAATTTTTTTTGTAATTAAGTGAGGGAATCCTTGATTCTGCTCACACTTTTGCCATCCATCCCTCTTGTCTTCCAACACACTCTTCAAGCCCTTCTGGCCTACTCTGCATCTCCCTCATTTCTAATTCAAATATGAACACCACTGCCAATGGATCTCCAAAATCTGGATCCTCATAGGAAGCAAGAGTGGATCTCACAATGACTTTCGAAGTTTAATGCATCAGTCTGCTGAGCTGGGGGCGGCTATCTTGGGTTGTCAATTTGTGGTGGCAGAATTTGCTTCCACTATAGAACCCCGGTAGGTAAAAGCATCAAGTGCAAGCTCTCCACATAGAAACAATGTTTCTTATCCTTGGACGACAAGATTATTGAAATTCTACTCCCATTTCTCTGACTCATAATTCATGGTTTTCTTTTTGGGTTCGAATTCTGTCAAAGTGGCAGTGCAAATTGATTCTTCAGGTGCTTTCTGTGGAATATATGTTGAGCTTCGATATTGCAATGGGATAGGGTGGTTTGCCCCCCTCTGTATGGAGCTTGAGTGCCCATGACACTAAAAATATTGAGTTTATCAAAAAATAATGATAGTTCATTGGGCTCAATCTGGAATCCAAAATCATTGGAAGACCAACATGTGAAAAAAAAAAAGGATTTTGCTCAATCACCCACAACTTCACTGATCATGTCAATTACATTGTTTTTGGCTCAAACATCAGTGATAATGAATCCTTGTACAATTTTCATTCTCTCTACTATCAACAATAACTCATATTCATATATCTAAAATTGCCAAAAATGCACTCAAGGATGCAATATCCAACCAAAAAAATGGCATGCATGCTCAAAACAGATCATACATTGTACAACTCAACAAGACCACGTTCCCTACATTCTACTACTCTTGATTCTATACTCAGGAACTGATCATCTGTCAAATGTGAATCACAAATGCTATGTACATTTTAATCATTATTGACACTTACCACCGAAGAAGTGGTCAGTTCTCCATTCCTCGAAGGTCCAGACTCCATGTTCGGGGCAAAGAACCTGACAACCATGTCAATAAAAATGTCAGCATTCCTCGAATGTCCCCCGCAATCAGATTCTCGTAAAATTCATTGTTCGATTAATTTTTTTAAAAAAAAAGTTCAAACCCATCCATTCAACGCATCCAAAATTCTCAGAAACTTGAATCGGCACAGTTTTCTTTTAAATCCATCCACACCATTCAATTATATGGATTCAATCGATTCAATACAGCAGAAAATTATTTACGAATGATTCAATTTTGTGGAGTTATGAATTGCGGGATTCGATGCGACTGAAAGAAAACCAAATTGGGGGCTTTCGCCTATTAGAACGAAAACTACGAAAAATATCCATGTTTTCTCAAAATCGAATTCACTGAAGAGAAATTTAGACGTCTTACCTGATGAAAGATCGATTGGGAGATGATCAAATCTTTGAAAATTATAAAAAATTGAAATTCGATGAGAATGTCTGAAACAGTTTGAGTTTCGGACGTTTTTAGAGGGATTTACAGGTCGAAAAAGTCTAGAAAGCGTGGGAACCCTGGGAACCCTGTAAACGACGCTTGATAAACACGTGGGGGATTTTGGACGGTTAGATCAATAGGTTTTCAGTTTTTCAAGGCTATTATTACCGTCCAATACGTATGTTCATGCTGATAAGTATTCGATACCGAGAAAAGTTATAATTTTTTTCATAAATTTGTTTTTTTTTGTTAATAAATCATAAAAATCAAAAGAGAAATTTAATTAGAGGTCCTTGTGATCATCCATCTATTATTTTTAGGTCTTTAAAAAATTTTCAGTTATTGCTAGGTCCCAAAAGAAATGAAAAAATTTTAGGTCCATCCAGTCAGTTGTTATTAAAAAATAATGAAAATGACATTTGCCTAATTATTTTAGTACATTATTAAGTATCTCCAGTATATTATTAACATTCTCTAATACATTGTTAACCTTTAAATAATTTGTCATCCGTTCAATTATTTTAATACACTGTTAACACCTTTGGTATTTTTAAACAATATTTAGCTAGAAAGACTGAAAGATAATTTTTAATATCTTAGGAACCTAAAAAAACCTTAAAAGTTTCTAGAGACTTGAAAATAATAAACGGATGATCACAGTACCTCTAATTAATTTCCCCAAATCAAAAACTACACTTCAAAATCATATTTTAAAAATATCCATTTAAATCTATTATTATTTGAAAAAATGATTATATAAAAGCTGAATCTAAAGTTACGTTTGTTTTGCAAACTATTGAAAAATATGATTTTATATAAATAATTTAAGAAAACTTAGGAACAAGTTCTTTTTTGTTTTATAAAAAACATATTTTTTATACTAAAAACTAAAACAAATTTTTAATTAACCACTTTTTTGTATCAATTGAAGACTCTTTTCATTTTTCAATTTCACATTTAATTATAAACCTCTATTCACATTTTTTTTATATTTTATCACGACTTATTGATAGTGAACTAAACAACAAAAACTCTATCATTATATTTTTCAATGAGAATAATTAAA
This sequence comes from Acorus calamus, assembly GCA_030737845.1. Classification (NCBI taxonomy): domain Eukaryota; kingdom Viridiplantae; phylum Streptophyta; class Magnoliopsida; order Acorales; family Acoraceae; genus Acorus; species Acorus calamus. The sequence goes on along the minus strand of CM060877.1, from coordinate 22,032,260 downwards.
AACACAATCAAATATAAAATATCTTATTCCATCAATATAATCTATCCCAGAATAACTTATGTTGTTACTTGCTATTTAAACAAGGGTTAATGTGGCAAGAGAATGAATCATCTACTTGCTTGAATAAATCAGATTAATGTCCAATTCCCAGTGTTAAGACAATTTCCTCTGGGTATACAAATAATTAATAAACGAAACCTTGACTCTCTTGGTTCATTTTTACAACCTCGTTTATACACAGTAAATGAAATCGGCTAAAACAACACATACATGATTTTCTCAATGCATGCCCCCCCCCCCATTCAGCAATATTGTACTTAATGCAGGGTGTTTATGCTGCTTTTTGATGAACGCATTTCAGAAGCGTTCTTTTGTGGCATTGATAAACACACATTTTATACACATATTTTATACATTAAACGCTCGATGCAAAATATAGACTTTTAAATGCCGGTTGCTGTTTGGAATAAGTCTGGATCCAGTTAGACACGGTTTTAATCATTTTGATCAATATCAAACTATAGAGCTAATTATTAAGTACATGTGTCATTTTTTTATTAGATGCTAATGATCCTGACCAAACTCAAACTTGACCAGAAAATCAATGAATCACTGTTTCATCACCCCATCCATGCCACCACCCGACCCACTCTCCTCCTCCTCCCCCTCCACAAACCTCCTCCAGAACCAATGCTCCCCCCACACCCTCTCCATCCTCTCCATCGGCACGTCCTTCGTCTCCGGCAAAAACAAGTAAACAAACCCCGTCATCACCGCCACCCACCCCGCGAAGAAGAAGAAGATCCCCGCCTTCATGTGGCACAGCATCGCCAGGAACGTCTGCGCCACCGCGAACGTGAACAAGAAATTCACCGCGACCGACACGCTCTGCCCCGCGGACCGCACCTCGATCGGGAATATCTCGCTCGGCACGAGCCACCCGAGCGGGCCCCACGACCACCCGAACCCGGCCACGTACGCGCACACCGCGATCAGCACCACGAACGCCCAGCCCTTCCCCAAAAGCTCGCGAGGGTCGTCGCCGAGATGCGCGGCGAGGACCGCGCCCACGACGAGCTGGGACGCGAGCATCTGGAGACCGCCCGCGATGAAGAGGGTGCGACGGCCGAGGCGGTCGACCGCGAGCATGGAGAGGAAGGTGGAGGTGGTGCCGACGAGGCCCGTTACGATGGAGGACATGAGGGACGCGCTCTCGCCAAGGCCCATCGTGCGGAAGAGGAGGGGGGCGTAGAACGCGATCACGTTGATCCCCGTCACCTGTTCGATTATTTCATTAAATTGTAAGAAATGAGTTTGTTATATACATTAAGGACTGTTTGGATGTGCGGTGGAGACGTTAAAATCTGACATTTGAAAAATATTGTTTCAGCACTGTGTTTCAAACACCTTTTCTTTTTTTTATTAATGTTTGTTTACCGTTCAATTTTTCAACCTCCTCTTGATTTTCTGAAAAAGCAGCGTTTGAAAAGTTAACAAAATAATGATTTTTTAAAAGTTGAGTTTAAAACATTGGATTTTAAGAATACCAATGTTTCAATAGCTCATTTAACATAGTTTAAACCACCAAACATTCAAACCCATTTGCATACGTGGCTAGAAATTTCTAACTTTTCCAATGCTAAATATGTCCCACCACGAATTCAAAACGGGACATTAAGCTAAAACCAATGTTCAGGTCTTGTTTAGTAACACGATTGGTGAGGTGATTCTGCTTTTAATTAAACAAAAAACTCAAATATATTATCAAACGGGTTTTAAAAATCCAGCTTAATGAAAAAGTTACTTTGAGCTTTTTAAATGAGTTTTGCTCGTCCAAAATCAATAATTAGATAGATAGTTTCAAACATGAATTTTTTAATTTAGTTTTCATTTCAAATTTTTTTTTTATATTTTAAAATTAACAAAAAAAAACTGTATTTACGAAGAAAAAAAATTAACTGAGAGTAACATTTGCATCACGGATTATCTCAATCAATTTAGAGCACAAGCTGTTTTTCAAATTCATTTCCATTCCCCTCACCTGCTGGAAGAAGGGGATGGCGAAGGCCATCACCAACTGGGGGCGGTACCGCCTCCGCATGAAGTCCCGGAAGGGGCGTCGCGAGGATTTCGACGTGGCGCAAGCCGAGACGAGGTCCTCGATCTCCGCGCCTACATCAGGCGTGCCGCGGATCTTCCTGAGGAGGATCCTGGCCCGGTGGAGGTCATCCTCGCGGCCGCGCTGGACGAGGCTATTGGGGGTCTCTGAAAGGAAGAGCGCGCCGAGGGCGAGGGCGGAGGCAGGCACGGCGGCCAGGGCGAGGGACAACCGCCAGCCCCAGCCGCCGGAGATTTTCTCGGTGCCGTAGTTGATGAGGTTGGCGGAGAGGGCGCCGATGCCGACGCTGAACTGGAAGCCATTGTTGAAGGCTCCCCTGTATTGGGGAGGGGCCATCTCTGATAGATACAATGGGACTGACTGTAGATAGGAAAACAAACGGAATCAATAACAGAAAATTTTGAATTTCTGTTTTGTTGCAACGGTTTGTGTTTTTGTGATTTGGGCCGGATCCGGACAATACTACGCCCACGGGGGGCTGTCTTTATGCAATCACTGCTTACGTGTGATTCTGGTCCCAGTCATTGTAATTGATAATGTGGCAATGGTTGGTGGATCTAAGTCAAGATTCTTGCAAGAAAAATCTTTTTTTGACTCTTTAGTCTCAACATACAAGATTACGCCTTTTCAGTAGGTGATCGAGGGAATTGGGGATTATGTTGGGTAGAAACCTTTTCTATCAAATTAATAATCTAGGTGCTCTCTTTCCTTTCCAGCAGGGCTATAATTGGACTGTCAATTCGTACATTACTCTATTTGAAATAGAAATGATCGCATTTTCGTCAAAAAAAAAAAATGCAAAACTATCCTACTGGGAGTGAGATTTCTAATAAAAGACTGATATAAGATCCAATTCTAACTTGATCTAAACCCCCAGGTTGTCTAGTACTTAAACATAGAGGATGATTTGATCTCGTGCAATGGATCATATTCACAATCAACCAATGAGTAAAATATTTCAGGAAGTTACAGGTGAACCACTAAATTACAAGTCTAAATTGAATAGTTATTTTTACCCAAAAAAATGTTTCACACATCTAACGTTTCAATGTGTCAGTTTCTAACAGAAGACGAACAAATGGATCCAATTCTGACTCCATCTGAAACCCCAAGTTGTGTGGTACTTAAAATACAGAGGATGATTTCATCTCGTGCAATGGATCAGATTCACGAACCAATTAAAAAAATATTTTAGGAAATTATAAGAGTAGTCTCTGGTCCCCACTACAATTATTGAACCATCACGGGCTGTGTGAACCAAACCTGATTGGCAAAGCCGACGCCGACCCCGAGCAAGACCCGGCCGAGGATGAGCATGTACACGTCCACGGCGGCTCCGCCGAGCGCCGCCCCGGAGAGGAAGGCGGCCCCGCCGATGAGGATGGAGGTCCTCCGACCGAAGGCCCTGGTCACGGAGGCGGCGAAGAAGGTGGCAACGAGTCCGGCGACGTAGAGGGAGGAGGTGAAGGTTGTGAGGAGTTGGCTGTCGAACTTGCAGTAGTTGCTGACGTCAGAGTCGGCCCTCATCCTTGCGTACACGTCTGGGAAGAACTTCTTCAAGAAGGGTCCCATGGATGTCACGCCACCTTGATATCTCATCAGGTTTTGTCAGTATTTAACAATTGTCATATGTTATTGAATTGAGAGAGCGAGAGAGTGGGACCTGAGATTCCGATGTCATAGCCGAATATGACGCCGCCCATGGCGGCCATCACGCAGGAGAGGACGACGAAGGATGTTATCCGGCCGTTGTAGGGGCCGCCGGAGTTGGTTGTTGTGAAAATACTGGCTGCCATGGCTGTTTTCCAGTATGGTTTTGGTGTGTGTTGGGGGGATAAGGTGGGCTTATAACAATGTTTTGGGGAACTTCTTCTTTTCTTTGTTGGATTGGTTGCTGTGTGTGTTGACTGTTGACTTTTAAGAGAAGAATAAAATGATGAGGTGTTGGGCTGTTTATGAATTAGGCCATCATTGTCAGTTATGTCTCAATCAGTGTGATTGAATTCTATATGTATACTTTTTTTTTTATTATCTGATATGCAGGTTTTTATTGGCTATCATTTCACTGGAGGTTTTTCTGGCCATTGTCAGGGTTCAGAGTAACACTTAAATAAAAATTTTGTGTTGTAAAATAAAAAAATATCACGTAAAAATGTTAAAATAATTTCATTATTTATGATGTTATTTATAATAAAATCTAAGTGTATGTAGTATTTAATTTCTTTTGAATTATTCATGTAACCTTCATGATTGGTCAACATAAAAGTTATCTGTAGTGAACACAGAAGATCTCGTTTCATTATTAAGTAGGAGTATAAAATGCATATGTTCATCTTGCATCTATAATATATATTTATTTTTTTATTTTTTTTAAAAATACACAGTTATCTCTTTGTATACTTTAATAGGTAAATGTATAATTTTTTTTAAAAAGAAAATCAATCAAGACTATGAAAGAGGTTGGTTGCACGGTCCTGGACATACCAAGTCTCTTTTTTTTATTCTTCCAAAACTTTTAATTTCCATGTCGATTAAACTCGTTGGAAAAAAAGCACCGACACACTAGTCCATTTTGTAGCCCGTTACACACTATGTTATTATAATATATAGAGTAAAAAATATTCAATTTTTCTAAGAAAAAATTTATACAATTATGTGTTAGTATATATTTTATTTCATATAACAATATATATATATATATATATATAGTCGAGTGATAGCGTGCGGTCTGTGCGGTCGTGCGGATTCGATGTGCGTCATCCGATCACGGGTCCATCGCATCAGACGGTCGGGGGCGATTCACATCGACCGTTGGATGCGATGGACCCGCGATCGGACGACACACGTCGAATCCGCACGACCGCACCGACCGCACACTATCACTCGACATATATATATATATATATATATATATATATATATATATATATATATATATATATATATAATATCTTGTTAAATGGAAACATAGATGGTCTGCATTTTGGACAATAAAAATGGCACATACATTTTCCTTCACCTTTTTAAGACTTGGGCTGCCCCCTACGCCCACACGCACGCGTAGCCCAGCCCGCAGACCCATAGGTTTGTATACATTAGGGAAAAAGATACACTCAGTCACGATTATCGATCAAAACTCAGATTGAAGTGTTTTTATTTTTTTAAAAATAGTAAACATCATCTAATAAGGTATATGTTTTCATAAAAAGTGCATATCGTTCCATTTCAAATTAAATGAACTCATTTTTAACAAATGTAAAAAAAAAATCAATGAGGTATATACATCATCTAACGAGGTATATACAACATTAAATCTGTAACGAGGTATATATGGTCTGTGTTTTGGTTGGTAATCGTGACTGAGTGTAGCAGCACTCATACATTAGAGATTATTTAACTGGGTATCTACACCACTTTTTCAACTACCAAACCCTATGTAAAAAATCCCAACATATGAGCTTATGTATTTTCTATGCAACAATAAGAATAAAAATTTCAAAATATTTTATCTATTTACTTTTTTTTAGCAATATACTTTGTTTCTTACTAAATATAAATTTAAATGATTTGGACGTTGATATATTCCAATTTTTTATAGCCTACAAAAATTATCAAATTCAATATATAATTTATTACATATCTCAATATATATTATATTATGATAAACATAAAAACATATGCATAAGATAAATATATATTTTAAAAATTAAAACATTTGAAAACCACAAAAGAAACTATAAAAAAGGGTTGAAAGTTGAGAGGAATTGAACGGTAACAAAAAAAAATAACGTAAGAGAACCGTTTTAAAATACCTCTAATCCTAAGGATTTAATGTAAGATTTCTTTTTATCATGTTACGTTACGTACAGTATCTTTTCAGCATCAATTTCAGTCTACACGGATTTTAAATTTCTTAAAAATATTACACCTCATTATTTTAATAAAAAATGAAACATATGTTTCATTAATGAATTGCATAGATGCATTTAAATAAAACGTAAAAAAAATTCTATCGATGGATATACATGTTAATACTTTATTAATTTTCTATTGGAATTAAAATTGAAATAAAATTTGTGTCACGACTTTTTTTAGGGCAGCTCTATATGCAGCTTGCTGTCCCCCCAAACCAGAAAAAATTAAAAAAATAATTTGTTTGGTTTTATAATCCACTATCCCCACCTCCCCTCCCCACCAACTGAAAAATTTAGAAGCCATCCTTCTCACCACCTGAAATAACTAAAGTGAAGATAATCGATGCATGTGTTTTAAAAGTCGTTCGACAACCCTAAAGTCGAATAGAAGTATTGGTGGACGACAACATGTCAGTCGACCTAGGGGGTCATGGGAGATGGGAGGCCCGTTGAACAAACCATTAGGCAGTCTGTGTTATGGATGGAGTTCAACAGTCTTACTGTCCAACATATGTACTGGAGGACGACAACAGGTCAATCGACTTAAGGGATTTATGGTGACAGAAGGCCCATAGAACGTTTACAGTGTAGTAATCTATGACTTTAACCGTGAACATTCAAAATGTTTTAAGCCATTCACAATAACTATGCTTATCAATTCATTCATTCATTCAAACATGAACATTCAAAATATTTTAAACCATTCACACTTTGTTAGTCATGGGATTTTAAACCATTCACACATTCAAAATATTTTAAATCATTCATTTAAACATGAACATTCAAAATATTTTAAATCATTCATTTAAACATGAACATTCAAAATATTTTAAACCATTCACACTTTGTTAGTCTTTGATTTAGTTTCCACTTCAATAAAAAAAATATATAAGCATTGATTGATACATGGATTGACAAGCACAAGGAAAATAAGATAATTGTTCTAAAATCATCCGTACTGGTCGTGTCTTTGCTTCAAATGTTGTTTTGTTATTTCTGAGGAATTAACTTCAGTTCATTTCGTGTTAACGGGCACACCCACCTGTCATGAGCTTATAATTGAATATGAGCATGAATAGGATAGTCCAAAGATTTTGATGTTAAAATAAAGAGCAATAAATTCATACTATGACAATAATTTTTAAGTTGAAATTTAAACCCCGATTCCTTTCATAGTTGAACTCCATCCATAACACAGAATGCATAATGGTTTGTTCGACGAGTCTCTCGTCGCCCATGACCCCCAGGTCGACTGACCTGTTATCGTTCCCCAGTACATCTCTTCGACTTCAAGATTGTCGAACGACTTGTAGAACACATGCATCAATTACCATTACCTTAGTGATTTCAGGTGGTGGGGATGACCTTTCTAAATTTTTCGGTTGGTGGGGAGGGAAGGAGGGGATAGTGGATTACAAAACTAAACAAATTATTTTTTAAAATTTTTTCTAGTTGAGGGAATAACAAGCTGCATGGTGGGGGTAGAGCTGTCCTTTTTTTATTAAAAAAAAAGGTATCTTAGAATACCTCTTATTTTATTTTCTCTACCAGTCTCGATGCCTAGCCAGGCTGATGAAAGCGACTACACCTCACCAACTCAGCCACATCAAAAGCCAGTATGTGATTGTGATTTTTGCAATATTTGATGGTTTTCTGATTCGTAGGCTGCATTTCTTAAGGTTTTGATATTTTAAATTTAATTTTTTTTAATTGATGATTGATTGAAGTTTTTTTTTTGCTTGGTAAATGATTGATTGAAGTTGCTTTGTTATGGATGATGGATTCGATATTTTAAATTTAATTGGAGATATTCGAGAGAAAAAAAAGACATTTTTAAACCAGAATTCTGAGTTTCATATCAATATAATGGGTTTATTGATTATTGATAATTTAATGATTTATGGTAATTAATGTCATGCCTTATATTTCACACTCTGTGATTTGTCTTTAATAAAAAAAATTTAGTGTTTAAGGTATTTTATTGTCATTTTTTTAAAGTGAGATTCAAACAAACACCCTGAATGTGTCTCACCATTAAAATCTTGATAGATCAACACATATACAGAGAAAAAAAACTACAAACATGCACTAAACCATGCATGAGAATTCAAATGTTTTTCCATGATACAGTCTAGTGATTCCAAAAATTCGGGACCCAAATCTAAAATAAAAGAATGTATATTATTTCAAAAAATAAAAGAAGTAATGTATAATCTAAGTGTACAACATGAAAATAAATATGATTTATTTTGACTAAGAACAAATAAATATGTCAAACCAAACTGATGAGATTGATTAAAATTTTAACAAATCAAGCACATCACACCACTGTTTTTTTATGATTTTAATTCTATCCAAATCTTCAAAAGCTAGTGTCACCTTCACACAGTGGTGGAGCCAGGATTTTATGAAGGGGGGCCTAATGTAACTTATATAAATATTTTTTAAAATTATATCATTATGTTTTTTTTATTTCAATAGCATAGATTAAAAGCATTCATATAAAATATATCATTGAATAATTATAAAAAAATAATTATTATATTTTAAAATGATATGTCATACTTTATATTGATAATTCATAAAAAAAATATCAAAACATAAATCTAATAAGCAATACATACCTTTAAATTTGACTTCGATGATGTTTTATATTCTGAAAATATTGAATAATTTGATTATTTTAGATATTTATACAAATATTTTAAACTTTAAATAAATTAGTAACAATGATAACAAGGTAAAAGGAAAAATTTATATACCTTCAAAATATTGATGGAATAGATGAGAGGATTACAGATTGTAAATTCTCAATTGTGAGACATTTAATAGAACAAAAAGTAAAAAATTATTTAGATATGAATATTGATATTAGAAACAGTTGAGATATAAAAGAAAAAAAGATATTCAAAAATTTATTTTTTTCAAGATGGGCACCTAGGTGAAGACGCTGAGAAGTGTAATCCATGCTTCTATAGTTGTTTGTAGGATATGGATAAAATGAAAAAGGAGAGTTAAAAATGATGTTAGTGGTTCTTTTAATTTTATTTTATTTAATTGTGAGTGGTTGCTGTTTAGGGAATTTCATATGTATGTGGGGCCTATGATCTATGGACCCTAATTAAAATTAACTTATCACAAAAAATTAAAAAAACCTAGAAACAAATTAAAAAGATATAAAAACAAATTAAAAAAATCCAGGGGTACATGCCCCATGTTCCTATGGTGGCTCCGCCACTGCCTTCACATATCATTTACTTATTTCGTGTTGTCAGATGTGATTATGATTCGTGTGTGGGGTCTGATATACCATGCATATGATTGACGATTGATTGAAGTTGCCTTATTATGGATGGTGCATTTGATTTTATAATTTTAAGTGGAGATGTTCGAAAAGAAATGACAATTTTAAAAACATAATTCCATTGTTTCATATAGCTTCCTAATTGGTTGATAACGGGTTTATTGTTTAGGAGAAATTTTCGAAAATAACCCTCTTTAAAAAAAAAATTTCAAATTTGACCCCGACATCAAAGTATTAGCAAAAGTGACCCTCAAACCAATTTGACACCGGTCAGCGCGCCACGTTGGCGCGCTGACTGGGCGAGAAAGCGTCACGGCGAAGACGTGATCCAATATCACGTCTCCGCCAGCATGAACCCGCGCGCGCGATGCACGCGCGCGGGTTCATGCATGCATGCATGGACCGCACGCACGCACGCACGGCGTTGCGCGTGCGTGCAGGGTTTTTGATTATTTTTTTTAAAAAAAAATAAATTAAATTTTTATAAAATTAACAAAATCATATAGTAAAAATTAAAATTGATTTAATAAGGCTTAACTTTGATTTAAAATTAAAATTAAGTTTAAATTTTAAAATTCAAAGTGAATTTTAAATTTAATATTCAAATAATATTTAAAATTTGATTTGATAAAATAATCATTTATAGAAAAAAAATCAACAAGTGGAAAAAACAATTTATAAAAATTTAATTTTATAAGACAACCACTTATATTAAAAACAAAAAATAAGAGAAAATAATAATATCAATTTTCATTTAGCAGATTATCCATTCCCTAATAAAAATAATACTCATCATAATTTTTAAAATTATCTCTAACCAAACATTTCTAATTATCCATTCTTAAACAAAAAAAATCTTATTTCAAATTTAATTTTGCAAAGCAACCATTTATATATATTTGCATGTAATATTTTTTTTATAAACGATAGTTTTATAAAATTAAATTTTAAATATTATCTAAATTTTGAATTTTAAATATGATATGAATTATAAAATTTAAGTTTGATTTTAAATTTTAAATATTATCTAAATTATAAATTTTTATAAAAAAAATTTCCACTTGTTTATTTTTTTCTATAAATGGTTGTTTTATCAAATCAAATTTTAAATATTATTTGAATATTAAATTTAAAATTTAATTTCAATTTAAAATTTTAAACTTAATTTTAATTTTAAATAAAAGTTAAGTCTTATTAAATCAATTTTAATTTTTACTATATGATTTTGTTAATTTTATAAAAATTTAATTTAATTTTTTTTTAAAAAAATAATCAAAACCCCGCACGCACGCGCAACGCCGCGCGCGTGCGGTCCATGCATGCGTGTCTCTCCCTGTGGGGGAGACATGCATGCATGGATGCATGAACCCGCGCACGCGTTGTGCGCGCGGGTTCATGCCGGTGGAGACGTGATATTGGATCACGTCTCCACCGTGGCGCTTTGTCGCCCAGTCAAACTGGTCTCAGGGCCAGTTTTGCTAATACTTTGATGTCGGGGTCAAATTTGAATTTTTTTTTTTAATGAGGGTTATTTTCAAAAATTTCCCTATTGTTTATTGACAACTTCTCAATTTTTATGATAATCAATGTCATGCCATACCATTTTAGCTAAATCTAAAATCTTTTGTTTCACAGTGTGTTATGTATCTTTAACAATATATTTTTAGTTATTTTCTTTATTAATTTTTTTATTTTTAAAAAATGAAATTCATACAAACACTGAATGTGTCTCACCGTTATTGGTTCTCCCTCAATCTCATAAAGAATTGTCTATCAATATATTTGTTAAAATATTATATTTAGATATACAATTTACATATATAGAGAAAACAAACTACCAACATGCAATTCAGACTTTGCATGAGAATGGTTTCATGCAGATAAAATAAAGATAAAAAAATCAAACCCCAAATCCAATTTGCATGATAGTCTAGTTATTCCAAAAAAAAAAAAAAAAAAAAGAGAGAGGAGCCAACTCAATTCTAGAGTAGAGATTAGAATTTCAGTTTACACTGAAACAAAAAAAAATGTCTCGACAATAAATAACAGTTTACACTCGTACCAACACAAAATGAAATCATGTACAAATCCTCCCATGTATTTTGTATTTGTTCTGGGCTTTGAGAAATCTTGGCGAGGTTATAAACTAAGTAAAAAATGCATATGACCATTCTGAAGTTTGTGCAATATCCATATTGACTATTATCTCACGAATAAATATTTAGGCATCTGAGTTAATTTCTATTAATTTTTAAGAAATATTTTGAGTATATTATATCTATAAAATTTCTGCAAATGTATTTATTCAAATAATCTTTTGAGATTTAAGAAAAATTTAAAATAATCACTCTAAATGATTAAAATGTTATCCATTAAAAAAAAACCCAACTATGTTTCTTCTTCAATGTGATAAGAATAAATTATTGTAAATTGTTAAATTAATTATACATAAGTTTTAACTTGACAAGGATAGGGGTGACATGAATTAAGCGTGTAATTTCAATGGGTTATATGGATATTTAAAAAAATAAGAGATAGGGTTATATGAATATATATTTTCATAGTGATTAAATAACAAAATATTCCAAGAATATCCTTCTTAAATTGACGGCAATTAAACTAGGTTTTTTTTTTTTTTGCTTAACCAGCCAACCACGAAAAAATTTCAGGTGGTTATATAGATTTCAAATGAAAAGGGGGCGGGGGGAGAGTATGGATATCAACAAACTTTCACGGGGCTATACACATTTTTCCCTCAAACTAATGTTTTGAGACCAATGCATTAAAGCCAACAATCTAAATGTATGCCACCCATAAAACAAACAAACTGAATGTGTCCCCAATATTATATGTTCTCTATTGACCTCAAAAGGATTTGATTGTCTGCAGTTCAAACCTTGAATGAGAGTTCCAAGTTCTCCCATGGGACTACGTCATTCAAATTACCCGGGAAATGTCAATTCTAGAGAAGGGTACATGATTTCAGTTTATACTGTGAGGAAAAAAATGTCTCTACAATAAAAGAATATATAAGCTAACTAAAAGTGTACAACATGACAACAAATATATAATTTATTTATTGATCATCTATTAACAAGTAAATATGCAGTTACCTTTCCTGACCCTGCTACAAGAGCTTGAGTCCAGGTCCCCCTTTTAACATTTAAACCTCCTATCAAACTGCTTGGATCGGATCGGTATTCGAATTCACATCAGAACTGCTGCTTGGAGCAGGGTTTGGATGAAATGCAGATTGCCTCTCTGACCCTCCTCCACCCAGTTTCAGTGAGAGTGACGTAGGCGGCCCTGAGTCACCAAGCGTTTCGCCAAGACTCAGCTTTGACATTCCCACCAGCTCATCAACATTTATCGGGCTCTTTGAGTGCACCGCCGTGGGCTTCAAGATTGCAGGCGCCTGCGCCTCTCCTTCCGGTGTCTCTGCGTTGTAGCCTGGCCAATACGGGAAAGAGAACGGGAAGAATGGGGAGAAATAGGTGGGCAGCATGACAGGGAAGTTGTTGCATGGTTGGTTGTCAGGAGGCGCCGGAGGGAGAACTTCTCCTTCGTTGGAATTGGTGGATTCCATTGACTCGCATTCCTCCTCGAGAGCTGGAGCGGCCGGCAAGGGGATGTCTCCTTGTAAAGGTTCTTCTTGTTGGCAGCTGATGGGGAAGAGCTGTGGAGTGTCTATAGGCTGAGGATATATATGGGCATTCAGAAAATGTGTTCTGATAATAATACTGAAAGCAATGCAGAATAACAAACATATCCAACATGACAGACTGGAGGAACAAATAGACAAGAAAATTTTGACGGGATTTTTTTCCAACCAAAATCTGTGTTACCCAACAGATTAAGGCAGCGTTTGGGAATATATGTAAAAAGAAGCTTTTGATTTACAGCAAATTTTGAAATTAGATTCCAGGAGCATTTTTTTTTTTGGATTCCATGACAACTAAAAGCTGCTTGTTTGCTTTCTTCAAAGGCTGGAACCAATTGAGGCATCTGGAAACGTATCGATTAATTATGATTCTTGTGAAAGCAAAACCATCCAAATGTGTTTCCAAATGCTACCTAAGTGTTCTACAGTACCAGTTAGAAGATTTATGAACTATTCCAACTAAAGGATGCATATTTAAGAGCCTTGGAGAAGCATGCTATTGCATGACACAAGAAATTCAAATGTGACCAAAAGATAATGGCTCATTGGCTGGATGATCGGCAACGAAAAGCATAAAAGCAGAAGGTGATACTTTTCCTCTAAGGAAGGGGAAATGGTCTGAAAAATAAACCAACCTCATCAGGGATGATGTCAAACAAGCTGGAGCGTCTCTTTCTCCTGGTTGCATTGGTCTGGCGAATAAAATATTTCTGAGCATGGCTAGCTACTTGTGTGGGTGTCCTCGATACTACATAATTACGTGCGATTCCTCGCCAATCACCTTTGCCAAGCTTTTGCAAGCCAAGCAGAAACATCCTATGTTCCTCTTCAGTCCATGGAACACCTGCAAGTCAATTGCAATTGTATCAAATACTCGATGGGACGCTGTGGAAAAAACTGAAAAGCATTTGAAGCTTTGAGTTTGTAATCTTTCACAAGCCTGAAGATAGTTGATAGTTCTTCTGCATGGACAAGAAGGCTTGAGCCCAATTATTCTTAATGAGCACATACTCATACTTCAGTAAGCCTGAGTCCGATCTCCACGGCATTAAAACTAAAAAAGTTGCCAACTCTCAACTAACTAGTTCACAATACACAAGAAAGATGTTGACAAATAGAAATTACATCAAAATCCTAAAAAAGAATTACAAATATGGCGGTGTGTGTGGCTAATTTTATGTGTGATGGTGGTGATGGTTAAGGAGAGGTGGCAATTGTATTATAAAACTTGTTCTAAAATTTATGTGGTTTCAAGTGAAAGATCAAGGCCCTGACCCATAAAGTACTTGATTTTTCTGAACTCTCTACCAACTATCCTACACAGAAATATATCAATTTCCTCAACAGGCGCATACCTAATAATCCCATAATCCAAACTGCTCTCTCTCTCTCTCTCTCTCTCTCTCTCTCTCTCTCTCTCTCTCTCTATATATATATATATATATATATATATATATATATATAAGGAACCGATTAGGTGCGGCGAACGGCGGGTGCGGCAGCGATCACGGGTCCATCGCATCGGACGGTCAGGTGCGATTCACATCGACCGTCGGATGCGATGGACCCGTGATCGAACGGCCCACGTTGCGGCCGCACCCGCCGTTCGCCGCACCTAATCGCGAGCGTATATATATATAGACTGATTCTGCTGAACTAAACAAAACCTATGGTTCAGAGTTAGAAATCTCTGGAGAAGCTGTTGATCCATCCACTGGCAAGTGATAACAGATACCCACATAAGTGCCAAACAAATTTACTACGTTCCAGCCTATCATCAAATTCAGAAATCAATAAAACATCAAGTAAACTCACCAAACACCTCAACAGTCAACACGAGCCATATAAAACTACAATCAAATCGACATAGTTGGTACAATTACTGTCATCTATCAGAGAGCAGTAGTTCATAGACAAAAGCAATACCCAACTCAAAAAATGTCCTTGTAGGCTAACATGAGGGGTTATGCCATACACAACAATATTACAGTAACATGATCATATAGTGAAAGAACACAACAATCAATCATTCCTAGGGATAGAGCTCATGCAATATAAGAGACACATCTGGATGGTGTCATTGATGTCACAATATGAAGTACTAAATAACGAGGATGGAATTCACACACACATACTATAATCAAAGTATATATTCAATTCAACACATAAATCAATAACAAATACTTAACACCCAACCCATGCTCACTGATGATCAAATCATTAAAAAATTCCAAATTTTTCCCCAAAACCGATAAACCAATTAAAAGAACCAATTATTTTTCTAAAAAAAAAAATTAACCTTTTTTCCGCTCCCGGCTCGAGCCGGAAGATCCCTGCACGAAATCCTCGGACGCGTACCCGTCCGCCGCCCCCCGCGACCCGTGATCGGCCGCGTCCCCGGGCGACGACGACCCGATGTTGTTATTGTTGGGGGTCGTCGATCCGGAGTAGTGGGTGAGGTTCCCCATGCTCGCGCTCTTCCTGATCCCCCCATCGGTCAGTCTCACCCCAAAGAGCTTCACCCCTCTGTTCGGGCAGGTCCTCGAGTTGTGCCCGTTGTGGCTGCAATGCGAGCACCTCCTCGTCATCCCTCCGATCTTTCTCCGGTTCCGAATCCCGAAGCGGCGGTGCTTCTTCTCATGCCCCGCCTCGTTAGGGTTAGGGTTTCGAATGAGAGAGAGAAAGAGAGAGAGCGAACGCCGTCCGTTAATTTGAGTTTCTTTCTTTTTTTTTCTTTTTTTTTTCGATTTTGGTTTTTTAAGATAAAAAGTCGGTGTGTCTTTGCGAAGGAGATATAGAGAGAGAGTACTAGATGAAGTGTCCACGTGGCGCATATTCGAGCGTCATATACGTATACGTACAGAAACATCAAGACCACGTGTCATACGATTCGGGGTTGTCTTTTACGAGGTGACTAATCTGGACCGTCCATTAAAAGCCGGACTCACCTGATCCACACAGTGTGAAATCGGGACGACGATATAGGCCGAAAATACGATCAGGACCGTTCGTTCGAATCTCCAATTTGTCAAACGCCGTTAGATATAGATTTTTTTTAATTAATAATTTCTAATTTTGATTTTCTGAATAAAACTGAGCTTTCTTTTGTGTTCCGCGTTTTCGTTCCGGTCAAAAGGGGTGGGGCGTACGGATGATCTGGACCGTCCAGTGTAGAAAAACCACACGGAATGTATGGTTTACGATGGAGTTTGGTGGTTTCGAGAAATAGAGACCTTAAAAAATATCCCAAGTGAAATATAAGACAAACCCCACTTTATCCGGTGCCCTTATTATACCAATTTGCATGGACTGGATATCTTAATTTATTATTCCTACTGTAGACTTTATCTTACGATAGACATAGTAGTACAATTGTTGGAATTGGATAATGCAATTAAACTTTAATTTATTATTATTGTTACCAGACATGTTGGGTGCCTCAGAGTCAAGTGGGCAAGGGACTATGAATTAACACAGCCATCCAGATTGGTCTGTCCGGTCCACTTTATGTAAGTGATTATCTAACCCAAAAAAAAATAAAAATAAATAAAGGTCATCTAAAATATTTCTTTTCTAAAAGAGTGAAAGAAAAAATTTACTTGAAAAATCCAAAAACAAATACGGAACTAAAGGATCTTAAGCGCAATTTTTTAGACGTTCCACTTTTTGAAAACCGTCACTGAACCGACTCAGAAACGCGTCTGCTGACTTTTCAAAAATCCAGTCCGTTTTTAGAAAACATGATTTTTAAAAACTTTTGAAATGTAAAAAATTTAACAAAGAAAACATATGAAACGTCAAATCTACAGTATTTGCAGAAAATCATTTAGATCCACGTTTGGTGTTTCCCCAGCAGAATCTATATAAATACGAGATTTTAAACCAATCACATTCACATGTGCTCTCTGAATTTGGAGGCATATAAATTGGGGTGGGGGGTGTATACTTGGAATAAGAGACATATAAACAAAAGTTTGGTGAAAATGTCCATCAGAGATTCCATCAACTTGCACTGGGGGATCCCATGTGAAAAACAGCATCTTTAAAAAGAGATTCCTGGAAGATTCAGGGACAGCTCTCCACCATCCCCCCCTCCCCCCAACCCAACATTGCTGTGCTGTTTGAATTGGTCTTCAACACACATTCACAACATATGTTCACTGCTGGATGTCAAACTTTCTTAGAATAGGTCATCCTCCGCTGCGGATGGGAGGAAACCTACGAAGTATTTATCGAAAGTCATCGACATGAGATACTTGTTTCATCGCAGCTTCACCCATCCACATCACTTACATGACAAGATGAGCAGCAACTTTTCAAGCATTCAACGATGCAGTCTCATTCCGGGTCTAGAAAAAATGGATATGAAAGAAAGAATTTTAAAAGTCCGGTGAGTGCGGTGGAAAAATAGATCCTCAATATATATATAAAATGTTAAAGGCATTTGAGTTCCAATAAACATCTATAAATCCATACTAGTTTTTGTAAACTGGGGATGTGACAATTACATCAATAGAGACATATTATCTCTAGTATATCCGTATTGTTAACCATTATTATCTCATTATGTAAAAAATTAATTATGGATGTGATTTGACTATTATATATTCCATAGTGTAAAATATGGTGATTAAGAAAAGTTTTTTAACTTATATAATCACCTCTTCATAATGTAAATAAAATATCTAAATAGTATTGGCATTGGGTTTGGAATTGATGGATTTGGGAAAAAAAAAAGAAAATCGTTTGAAGCTCAGATATTTATGGCAATACAAACGTTTAAAACTACTAATTTCCATGTTTTTCTTCTTAGAAGTTTCTTTATTTGTGGAAACCAACAAATACGTATATGATTTAACAACACATTCGACCAAAATTAAAATTATACCAACGCTTCTTTGCCTATCTACAGTCACCCACAACCCTATTTGAAGGTCAATTAGTTTATTTATATCTTTGAATACTATTCAAAAACTACAAAATCCAATTTGATAGTTTTTTGTTCCTCCGAAGAAGGGAATCAAAAGGATTTGCAGTAAGTAAATCTTAAAACAGCAGCATCCATGAAAATAGAAATAATAATCAAAGACAAACAAGGCTCTAAGACCCCACTGAAGAAGAGCATCAGAATCAGGTTAGGCCCAAATTCAGTGAATGAAAGGCTACATTCATGTTATTTACATTGAGACCCACATTCAGCATTCGGTTTTGTGACATTCCTTCTTGTTTCATCTAACATTACTCTACTTGCTTAACATATTCTTTCACTCGCTTTTCACATTTTTCCTACTTTGCTAACAATAATTAAATCAGATCATGAAACTGTTATGCCCACAAACAAACATGCTGTGTGTAATGTGCTAGAAATTTATAATCTACACACTGCAAAAGAGTATTCTTTTCCAGCATAATATGCCGATTATTGTCACATAAATTCCAGTAGCTGTGATTTTCCATGGTTAATAGCAAGATAATATTAAATTTATGTTTCAAATGACAACAGTTTCTTTGTTCCTCTAGGAAAAAAATAAAAATAAAATCCAACAATCTTGTTTAAGTAAATACCTTCCTTACTCATCTAGCTATAAGAGAGAGTTGAACAACATAGCATTGCGAACGATTTCATTCATCTTTCTTTCGTGTCTCTTGACATTCCATTCTTGTAAATGATCTTGAATTCAGATTTTCTATAATAAGCTATCATTTGTACTGTCATATTATCAAAGCACCCCCCCCCCCCCCCCCACCCACCCAAAAAAAAAAAAAAAGTTTGAAGCAATTAAATATATTCTATAAAAAAAAATCTTGAAAGTAAATAGCACTCACGTTTCTGATGACCGAAGCCTTAATTATCCAAATATGTGCATCAAGAAATTTACTTTTATCTAAACATGGATGGTAGGCTTACATGAACCATATTCTAGGGGCAAGTTGAAAATCAATATAGAATGAGTTCAAGGAAAATGGGGAGGGGGGGAAGCAAAAAGAGTTGAAACTTGGGAGAGGATTAGTATTTTTTCCAAATGTGGGTCGATCTTCTCCCCCTCTTAATTATCAGGGGTAATATATCATTTGCTCTTGTAACAAGGTAATTCTCCACTCAACCCTCCAGAATATACTTGTCCTGCTTGGAACTAACCTACAGTCAAGCACATGCATTGATGAAATGGAAAAAAATTCTGCTTAAGGCTAGAATGCATTTGGCAATAGTAAAGAGCCAATGACCAGATTGAGTAATGAATGCCAAAGGTCATGACATAACGCGAGAGATGAATGAGTAATATTAAAGAAAAATATTTCAGTTTAAAAAGGCATGTTGAGCAATTGTCCTTATATGGGGAACTTTTTATTCAAAATGATTAGAAGATGTTGCATTTGGGGACAAATCACAGAATTTGATAAAGACTTCCTTCTCCGCCATATGTTCAAGGCAATTCCAGAAAACAAAATTCCATATGTTCAAGGACCTCAAAGAATGATAAATATGTACTACTATCATACTAAGGGAAACAAGAACTAATGTATAGAGCCAGAAACAATGAGAAAAATCAATTACATGGACATCATATAACCATGGCATAAAAAGACTGCTCAAACAGATTCATTTACTTTGCCGATCAATACAGTTTGAAATCAGGAAGGCAATTACCTTCCTCCAGGGCAGTTGTCTTGCTGATGTTTTTGGCACAAGCGATAACCATCCTAGCAGCTCTTGCTTCAAATGCCTCCAAAATCACAGAGGGCTTCAACCAGTCATCAGCTATACAAATATTAAAGGAAGAATTTATCCAATTAAAGAAATTAACAATAAAATAAACCACAGTGACAGTGGCATAATGAGGACTGGACGAAGTATGAACAAGAGAAACGCCTGATACGGAGGACATATTCATGTACCAGTGCGAACTTCACAGCTGCATTGCATCAAGTGTTCTGCCCTTCCAAAATATGAAGCTGTTCCGACAGGTAGTGGATGACCAGATATTAGACCAGAAACAGTCTTCAAGAGAAACCTCGCAACCTACAATCAAAACAGAAAAATCAAGATCTAATTACATATATGTATTCTTTGACAAGAAAACAAAATCTCACAACTATAGATTGGTAGACTTCTCAATCTCATCACTTTTGAAATTATCATAAAAAAATGCTTTATTGCAAACATGGGGAATTTCAAGATAAGGTAGCATATGTAAACTTGTCATAAAGCGTCCACCTTCATAAAAGCAGCAGCGTTTTTTGTTTTGTTTTGAGGAACAAGAACATAAACCATATCTATGTATCCAAGAAGCACCCAATACACTCCAGTCTAGAAGATTGTCCATATAAATGGAAACAAATAAGAAATGATGATTTGAATTTGGAAGTTTTAATTTTTGAAAGTAATATCAGCATCTTTTATCCACATCAAAAGATTAAACGATTGACACTTGGTTATTGATGCGAAGAGATACACAGGAAAAATTACATTTGTAGAGAATGAAAATTAAAATGTGAAAGAAATGATTTATAGAGGATCCAAATAGACATTTTTGCCTTTTGTCAGTATTTTAATATGAAACTAAGAGTTCACAATGAGCAAGGGAACTTATCAGTTATTACAAGCACAAACAAGGTATGAATGTGATACAGTAGTCAACATATTGTCCTCCAATAGCAATATCAGTGTATTATAAGTGCTAACTTTTAACATCATAGTTAGGGGATGAAAATATATAGAAATTCTTGTACAAAAGCTATGTACTATTAAGACATTTCACTTATCAGCATGGCAGTTAACTTACCTATAAAATTTAATGTATATTGTCCAGATCACACAAAGAACAAATTCGCGTCCACTATACATTCAACAGAAATAATTCATAAACCTGCAAAAGCATAACATTGTTATCTCCTTCATACATGCAGGCAGGAACATATACCGCAAACAACTAAAGTAGTCCACTGCTACATAGATAACAATGGCCTCCACATAATTTTCTGCCATCCTGCAATAAGTACAAATATTCAGAGATATAAGGCACCAAAACAGAAGACACATTTATGCACAAGAAGCATAGGATGAAATAGAAAAGGCCTAACTCCACATTTTTTCAAATTTTAAAGAAGTTTTTGTTCCCAAAGGATTATAGCATCTTCTGCAACTACGGAACAAGAGACATCCTTGATCTTGTTGTATTAGGGAAAGTTATAACATGTTAGTGAGGAGGCGGGGTGGGTTTGACAAAGTGTGGGAGAATTACAACAAAATTGTATTGATGGGTAAAACTCCAAAGAGAGAGAGAGAGAAGGAGTTAGCTAGAAAACATCAAAAGATGACAAAAATATTTTAGGGATAGAGATTTCTGTGTTCAAATTCTACAATGTTACATATAATTACCCCTCTAGGACTTTCATCTAGGAAAGTTACTAGTGGGGTGAGAGTAGGTGTTGTTCTTTTACCCTTTCTTCAGTTTTTTGGTTCTTGCTTTATATTTATTATTATGTAGCCGATACCTCATCTGCAACAGATTATCTTTCATGAGGACTGGAACACGAAGAATGAGAGATAACAATGAATGAAAAGACCCAGTATATACAGCTTCGATGGACATGGACTGGTAGTTTCGGCTGTTCCAGTGAAAATCGCCATGTTATGATTGGCTTGGACAATGCCCTTTGAAGTCCCTGGAACATCTCCGAATCTTTCACGAGGACTCTGTGACCCATCTTTCAATAAGCCCTTTTTATTCCTTACGTTCACCACGTTTTCTGTCATTGTAGTACAGTGCGTTAGTAAAAGCCGCGAGCCAGTCCGAGACAGGATCTGCTGACTGAACTGTTTGGATAGGCGGTCAAGGAGCTTTTGCGGCGTGGATGCATTCAAACACAGTAGCGCTAAGCCTGTCAATTATCCGAAAAAATATCCGCATCCGATTCGAATCCGTATCCGAAAATGTAAAAAATATCCGATATCTGAAAAATCTGTATCCGTATCCGAAAAAATAATCCGTATCCGAAAATTTTCGGATCGGATACGGATATACCCCTATCCGATCCGAAAAATATCCGTATCCGATGACATTAAAAAAATGTTAATATTAGTATTTAATATCTACCATTGGATTTTGATCAAGTGGCTCACATTCTTTCTAATAGTTGTAAAGTTAGGACTTGTGTTTGTAAATTTTTAATTTTAAGTCAATTTTTGAACTTTAAATGAAAATTTGTTATATTTAATTATTTATTTATTCTTTCTAATAGTTGTAAAGTTAGGACTTGTGTTTGTGAATTTTAAATTTTAAGTCAATTTTTGAACTTTAAATGAAAATTTGTTATGTTTAATTATTTATTTATTCTTTCTAATAGTTGTAAAGTTAGGACTTGTGTTTGTAAATTTTTAATTTTAAGTCAATTTTTGAACTTTAAATGAAAATTTATTATGTTTAATTATTTATTTATTCTTTCTAATAGTTGTAAAGTTAGGACTTGTGTTTGTGAATTTTTAATTTTAAGTCAATTTTTAAACTTTAAATGAAAATTTGTTATGTTTAATTATTTATTTATTCTTTCTAATAGTTGTAAAGTTAGGACTTGTGTTTGTGAATTTTTAATTTTAAGTCAATTTTTAAACTTTAAATGAAAATTTGTTATGTTTAATTATTTATTTATTCTTTCTAATAGCTGTAAAGTTAGGACTTGTGTTTGTAAATTTTTAATTTTAAGTCAATTTTTAAACTTTAAATGAAAATTTGTTATGTTTAATTATTTATTTATTCTTTCTAATAGTTTTAAAGTTATGACTTGTGTTTGTGAATTTTTAATTTTAAGTCAATTTTTAAACTTTAAATAAAAATTTGTTATATTTAATTAATTATTTATTTATTTCGGATATTTTAGATAATTATCCGAATCCGTATCCGAAATTTCGGATCGGATACGGATGCACTTTTTAAATATCCGTTGGATACGGGTACGGATATATAAAAAAAAATTTGGATACGGATACGGATATGATCATATCCGGTCCGTATCTGGTCCGTTGACATGCTTAAGTAGCGCCCATCCGACCATTATTTTGCATTGAAAACACCACACATTACGTTCTTCTCCAAAAATTCAGTCCGCTTTTGAAAAACTTGGTTTTTAAAACTTTTAAAACGCTATTAAGAATTTAGCAAAGAATGAAGTGAAAAGTTGAATATATGGCATTTGCAAAAGAGCCCGTCTATTACCACCCACCAATAATTTTTCCCCCCCAACCTAATAAAAATTTAGAACAACTAAAATTGGTTTTTATTTAAGGCATTGACCCCCCCAACCAGCCTATCCCACCAACCTATTATAACAAAAGTTCTCTCCCCACCTCTACCACATCAAAATATA
This sequence comes from Acorus calamus, assembly GCA_030737845.1. Classification (NCBI taxonomy): domain Eukaryota; kingdom Viridiplantae; phylum Streptophyta; class Magnoliopsida; order Acorales; family Acoraceae; genus Acorus; species Acorus calamus. The sequence goes on along the minus strand of CM060877.1, from coordinate 22,008,897 downwards.
TAAAATATCATTCCCTCCATAAATTATTCTCATCTACACGTTATTTCAAAGGGAGTCGACCGCGACGGGTCCGGTCGAGAGGTTCGTCGGATGATCACATACCTTCTGCGTCCAACTGTATCGGTGATATTGTATAGGTACCGATTCATTTTGTTCAGTTTCATACAAGCAGCTGGGTTTTATCTTATATGAGTCGAATGGATCGATTTCGGAGTGCAGACACCGACATAGCCTTGGTTGACACCATTGATCTCAATTAGATTTCTTCTAGTGTTATGTTTGCATTTTTTGCATATTTTGCACATAACAGAAGCAATGTGTGAGGTTAATAATTTTTTGTAAATCTCACAAGGCCGCATAGGTACCAATTCATTTTGCAAAGCCAAAACGATGAATATGTGTAGAGCAATGTACATGCTAGTATAGTGTAAAATATAATACTATCATATCAATGTGCTAAATGTAAAGTTCTAATGATGCAAAGTGTTGAATATATTATCCTGTTGTGTGTATTGCAATGTGAACTTCTTGTATGTCTAGAAGTAGTTAACTTGTATTTCATTTTATAACGGGCGCGACACACCTTGGGTCATGGGAAATTGTTCGGTTTGACACAAACCCAATCATACTGGGGTGTCAACTGTGACCCAAGGTGTGTCACACAGTACTTTCCAACTACAATATTTTAAAACTAGCACGACACACCTTGGGTCACATGAAGTTGTTTATTTGACACAAATCCAATCATACTGGAGTGTCCACTGTGACCCAAGGTGTGTCACATAACCCTTTTCACCTACACTATTTTAAAACTGACGCGATACACCTTAGGTCACTAAAAGTTGTTCGGTTTGACACAAACCTAGTTATACTGGGGTGTCCACTGTGACCCAAGGTGTGTCACATAACACTTTTCACCTACAGTACTATTTTAAAACTGACGCGACACACCTTGGGTCACTGAAAGTTGTTCGGTTTGACACAAACCTAGTCAATTGGGGTGTCCACTGTGACCCAAGGTGTGTCACACAGTACTTTTCAACTACACTATTTTAAAACTGACGCGACACACCTTCAGTCACGGAAAATTGTTCAGTTTGACACAAACATAGTCATACTAGGGGGTGTAGTGTGACCCAAGGTGTGTCACACAACACTTTTCAACTACACTATTTTAAAACCGGCGTGACACACTTTGAATAATGGAAATGTGTTCGGTTTGACACAAACTATGTCATACTGGGGAGTCTAGTGTGACCTAAGGTGTGTCATCCAACACTTTTCCAAATGCAATCTTTTAAAAGTAACATAACAGTCTTCGATATTCAACATTCACATGTCCTAATTACATATTCAACACATCCACATTAATAGCTTTTTGACAACTACACATTGTTCAAAAAATAAAATATAATACATCATTGACAACTACACGTTGTTCAAAAATCAAAATATGTGAATGTTGTTAACAGACAAATACACGGCAATGCACACTGTCATCTTCTATGTCTGAGTCTACAACTGTCGGTGAATGTCTCTCTGCCACCTTCTCAATCTCTTCCTCGGACTGGCTTGATGGATCGTCCACAACGTCATCCTCGACATATGGAACTACTGCGGTTGACGGAGCCTCTTTCACCAACCTCTCGGATCTGGGAGAGGAGAGGAGAGGGAGGGAGAGAATGGGCCGTGGGATGAGAAGGGTTGTGGATTAGTTTTTATATGGTGGTGGGTTTGGGTTTATTATTAAGTGAGGTTTGTGGGGAAAGTTGATTGGGGGGGAGAGAGTTTGGGTTGGTGCTAATAGACCAGCTCTTTGCAAAAAGCCATTTAAATCTAACTTTGACATTTCCACAATAGACTCTGCACAAACACAGAACCTAAATCATTACATGTGCTCCCTAAGTTTGGGTTATAAAAAATAACATACATATATATTGGTTAGATTACATATTAATTTGTTTAGTGTGTTACATCAATGTAACATGTATTATTGTATAACGGGTTCTAATTTCTCTCTAATAATGAAAAAAATATTTCATTATTGTTTTCTCTTAGAACATCTCTAACCCTAAGTATGGAGGAAAATTCATTTTTAGAAGTTGTTGCACTCCAACCATCACCCTCCATTTTAAAAAAAAAATTATATAATGTTATATGAAAACTCATTAGTAAATATTATTTTTATTAATTCACTTATATAAAAATTATATCATTATAAAGATTTCATTAAGACATTTAAAATGAATCTAATATTAAATGATTTTGAGTTATTTTTAAATTAATATTTTTTTAATTAAATAAATAAAATAATTCTTGAATAATCAAGATGTATGAGGATTTATTTAAAATCAATTCTAAAATAATTTAATATTAATCTCATTTTGAAGGCCTTGATGAGATCTTTTCTACTATAGTACTTTTATTTAAAAATGGATTAACAGATTTAAATATACATTAAGTTGAATTAATTAATGTATAAAGTAAAAAATGAAAAATGTGATTTGAAAATGACCTCTAAATTTGGAGGGTCAAATCCAAATCTCCAAATTTGGAGGAGGACATGAAGTGTGGTTGGAACACATCACCCTCTAAATTTGAAGATATGGAGTATGATTAGAGATGCTCTTATTCTATCTTGTATAAACAAAGGTTAGTTGAAAATGTCCATAAAAGAATCCATCAACTTGCACTGGGAGATCCCATGTGAGAAACTGCATCTTTAAATAGATTCCTAGAAAATTCAGGGAAAGCTCTCCACCATCCCCCAACATTGCTGTGCTGCTTGAATTGGTCTTCATCACATTCTCAGCATGTGTACACTGGATGTCAAACTTTCTCAGAATAGGTCACCCTCAAGCGCTCTCTGAGGTAGTCTCCACTGCGGATGGGAGGAAACCTGTGAAGTATATATCCGAAGTCATCAACATGAGATACTTGTTTCTTCGCTACTTCACCCGTCCACATCATTAACATGACAAGATGACTGAACTTGGACAGATTGTGAGTGAGGAAACTGCAGGTCTGGAAAAAAAGGGGGATACCTTGGGGGAGATGTCTCGCTGCAGCAACTTTTCAAGCATTCAACGATGCAGTCTGAGTTTGGGTCTAGAAAAAATGCAATCTGAGAAAAACAATTTAAAAGTCTGATCAGTGTGATTTTAGAGGTGGAAAAATGGGACCCGATGTATATATAATGTTACTATCAATCATTCCTGTGGTCATTTTTTCAGTCACTACATGTTTTAAATTTTTTAAGCACATAATTGTCCGATGAACAAACTTTCACAAAATTAAATACATGCTTGAATGAACTTGATGCATACCTTTTAACATTTTCCCTAATAGGATAAATATTCGGATAGTAGATCACATAATCTATTAGAGATTTCACAGGCTGTGGACTGCAAGAATGATCAAGTGTATCGGCGGTTTTTTTTTCTAGTTGAAGCTCAAAAGCCACTCATTTGATGAGGTGCTCCTCAGGATTGAATCGTCAAGTGTGCATATCAATTGGCAAACGTGGTTCTCATGCAAAAAAGTAATATTATAATACTTACCGAAAATCGTTCTTGTGCAGTCATCAGGACTCGGTGCAATGTTGACCTGTGAAGAAGGGAAGTGAGAGAAAATGATAGACATGTCATGCCTCCAAGAATTAAAATGGGGTTAAGTTTCATACCTAAATAAACAATTAGTCCATCTCTCCAGCATATCACCAACATTAACAATGAAAGCCCTGCAGTTGCACATATCCACCAAAATATTTGTCAAATCATTGTTAAAAGTATGCTTTTCATGAGAAGATGAAGAAATAATCAAGCATTTACTGCCTGCAAGCCTACTAGGAGAAGTATCTATATAACCAGTTGAGGCATACTCTAGGAGCACTCTTGTACAGGGTATACAGTATATTGAGGCATGGGCATTATGAATTGGGTCTTCATTATTGATATTGTTTGTTTGAAGTAAAAACAGGCAAGTTGCATGGCAACACATTTGGGTCAGAATTCGATCTGTTATCACAAAAGTGCAACCACCAGTTTTTGTGTAATAAATTCTCCACACTTTCAACACCATGGGAAATAATTTCTCTGCAGCTTACCCTTCGACGTGATTCACATCCTCCCAAATTTGTGGTATATTATCCTTTTCTCTGCATATCTGTCAAATGTCAAAACCCAAAAAAATTAGAAGTAATCCCTAAAAAAACATTTTCTCATTAAACAACGAACAAGAAAGTTTCACTCATTGATATTTCTCAATTAACACACCTGAAGACCACGGACACCATCAGTTGCTAAAAGCGTGATCATTCCATAATCCGAATGTGCAGATGCACCATAAGATCCATCTTCAGAAATAGTGGGACTGCCTGAAAGAAAAATTTGGAACAAAACCTCTCATTAACAAACATTAAGTTTGACATAGAATTGCAAATTTCTTTTTTACTGGGAAAAAAGCAGAGTGTGGACTTTTGGTTCTGAAACTGCATTAAAAAAAAAGACATGGACTTTAATATCAGTGTTGCAAAGACAAAAATTAGGATATCAAGCTGGATTTCAAACCTTAAATAATTTCCTACATACTAAATCCCAGAAGAAGAAGAAAATTTGAAAAAAATATGGTAGACTGACTCCTTAAACATTGGACCCTTCGTAGAAGAGGATTCTACCAGGATCCAACCAAAGAACGCCCTACATAAAGAGTGCTCAGAAAATCCAATGGTAATTGCAGATTTTAATTGTGAGATGAAGTGGATGAAAGGTGCCCCTAACAATATGAAGGACTGGCTCTTCAGACATCTTATATTCAATTCTGATCAGTTTCTGCCACAACTGATTCTTCTATTGCTATGGATATAGCTAAAAGAAAGCATGGCTCAAAATATTGTGCGAGTTAGATGACCTAGTATAATTGAATCCCATCTGAAATAGAGAGGACCTTGAATCAGTAGTTTTTTTTATCATGCAAATAGCAAAAGTTGCTTAATGAGCAATCTCACTTCACATATAAGAACTTCTAGGAACAACCTGTGTGAAACTAAACGATAAATGAGAGAAAGACTGATAAATTGAAAAAGTTGTTTTACTAGTTAGTCGCATATTTGTGATGGAGAAAACAAAAAAAAATTATTTTGATTGCTGAGACAAACTAATAATAGAAGCAAAAGAAAAGTTACAGGATCCTAAACATAAATCCTATCTACTTTACATCAACATTTATAAGGTGACATCTATGTACTCTCAAACCTGGATAATGTAGAAGGCGAATGAATGCCATTGGTGAAGTCAGTGCACCCACTTTCTCAAAAAAGTCTTCATCCAAATTCAGGGCCAGAGCAATCAAAGAAAGCAATATTTTCCCAACATTCCTGGTAAACAAACAGAAAATCATGAAAATGAGCTAAACATTTTGAGTTCAAAGGGCAGTGATTCCAATATCCGATGAGCGATAAGGCAAGTGTTTTATGAATTTTTTTTTCCAATGAAAGCAGAACATGCAATGTGCAACCCTTCTGAAGGTAAACCAGAACATGTCTATACTGAAACCCATGCTTCTGCCTTTATCCCTCATAAAAACTTGGGCATGAAAACAATGCATTAATTTCAAGGTTTCTATACTTTAGGGCCATTACATTATTATCGGCAGTCACATCCAAAATGTTGACATAATGCAATAACTGCCCACATACATATCAGTGTATATATGGAAAAGCAAGTGTGTGGATTAGGTGAACTAGTCTGACATAGGCCAGACTGTTCTGATCCAACCATATGAGTCATAACTGTTAAACACTTGCATGTATACTTATATGTTTTTTTGGGTGAAAAGAAACCCCCCAATGTTAGCTGGCAAAACCCCGGATGCAAACAATCACGCACAAACCATGTGCATCCATTTAAGTCTGGAGGGATTTGAACTTGAGACCCATAAGGAGCAAAACCATAGTTCTAGCCAATGTGCCAACCCATGAGGGTTTGACCACTAATATTAACCACAGAGAAAACTTATTTTCCATATACCAAATATCTATAACACTTACAATAGCTAAATAATTTTAGATGTTTATTGAAAGTCCAAAACAAATATCATGGAAATAGAAACTTACAAGATCTTCTCATAATAACACTCCATTGTGGATCTCCAATGTGGCAGAAACTCTAGAATTTCCTAAGCAAAATAGTGTCTGAACTTTAGTTTGGAAAAATATTAAATATGACTGGAAAACTGTGCACTTCTTTGAATGTATTTTGGATATATTGATAGAAAAGACTGTCAAGTAAAGATAAAAGAAGAAATTATTAAGTGTGCGTAGTAGTAACTAAGCTCGGGATATTAAGATCACAAAGAAAAAAAGTAATGTCATGTAGGAGTGAGTCATACCTTGGGGAGGCCACTGATTTCTATCAATTTGTGCTTCCACGGGACCAATGTAAAAACTCTCCTTCAAATCTCCTATGTTTTGAGAAAAATCAAATGATAAATTCAGTCACATGTACTGATGAACCAATCAGATTAAAATCCTGGGAGGGAATAAAATGATGGACATAAAACACCGCAACCACTGTAAACTTGAGTGACAAGAAGACCACTATATAGAACCATCCATAAGACTAAACCAAAGCATCAAATATAATGTAAACACATATATCCAGCAATTGGCATCAAAAAAATTGCACAATGCACACCATAGAACACACAGAACCCATCCAGGCATCCGCAACTCAAAATTCATGGTCCTATTGAACCTATTACAGCATTCACTGCAAGGAGGTAAGTCCTTGTTCAAAAAGAGCTCCTTAAGATGTGAAAATACATCTCCAAGCATGATTTACCACCAATATTTCTGCCGCAAAACTTTCAGGGATTCAACAAATTGGCCGCTAAATCACTTCATAAATAAATCACAACACAAAAATTCCCAAGCAAGAAAAACAGCCTATAATGACCTCAAGGAAGTTACCTTAGACAAAACAAATGCAACAAATATTACACATAATACATATAAAGGATGTTGGACTTTAAAAATGATTTTATATGTGGACCGGCTATTGAAATGCAAAAAGAAACTATCTATGGCTATCGGTTACCACATGATATAAACCCAACTTTATGTCAGAATTTGGAAACTTGTTTGAAAAATGTCTTTTCACTTAAAACAGCTTCTGAAATTAGTTTTTCAGGAAACATAATTTTGTTAGATTCCTAAAAGCTCTTTTTTATAACTAAAAAAAATTGTTTTTCTCTTGCCTCAAAATCTCAGACCGCTAAGGGCATTTGAAAACAAGTTTAGATTATGATTCCTTCAAAAGCATAACTCAAACCCGTTTCAAATGCAACCTAATTATCTTAATCCAATATTCTGTGGCGAAACTACCAAAAACACTAGCGCATGAAAAAAAAAACGGACTATGATTCAACAACTTGATAAAATAAGAAATAAAGAAGAAGCAATGTATAATAGAAACAAACCTTTGGATACAGAAGGATCGAGAGTCTCAGAGTAGAGGGGCGTGTAACCCCTGTGTTCACTGTTACGCTCAATTTTCATCTTCTCCTGCAGTGGCAGGCAGAAGAAGCTCCTGCTCTCTTCGAAAACCCGTTTAAGAATACCATCGTCGATGCCGTGATTTATGAGGTAGAAGAATCCATGATCCAAACACGCCTGAAAAAAGGAATTTCTATATTCGTGAACACAACAGGAACAGCTCGTAAAGAATCTGTGACTGCATGAACTTCAATTAATTCTCTCTGTTTTGGATGGAATCCCCGATTGTATCACATGGACTGAAAATTGTAGTGGAGCTTATGATTGGAAAATCATAAAATAAACGATACAAAGCAACCGACGAAGGGTATTTGAAAAAAAAAAAAACTAGGGTTTGAAGAGGATTGCCTGGCGGATCAATTTCGCAGTGGAGATTCGATCAGGGGCCGACAAATCTATGAAAGGTAGATTTAGGGTTTCTCCTTCCATTTTTTCTTCTCTCTCTCTCCCTCTCTCCCCCTCAACCACAGTCTTCTCTCCAATCTATTACTGAAGATCGTAAAAATGTATATTTATTTAATAACTTAAAATGTATATTTAATTAATAACTTAACCCCCTTTTTTTTTTGTTGAAGCATGAACCCATGACACGAGAAAGAAAACATAGGAATGAAGAAGAAAACACTCGTGTAACCCCCTCGACTTTTCCTCAAATCTATATAACTTTCTAAAAACATCTAGTTAATTTTAAATAGTCCTGTGAATTAAATTTCAGTTAACAAATAAAAAATATTAAGTTAATGTTCAATTTATTCAACATACTCATTTGTCGATTGAAGATTTAATTTAAGGGATTATTTAAATTTGTATGTGTTTTTATAGGTTTTTCTAAAAAATTATTGGGTTAAAGACATCTAAGTCCCTACAAACATGAGAAAACCCATATAAGTCCCTATTAAAATTGGGACAGACGTACGAGTCTCTGAAAACTCACAAAAACCCAATTATCATCCCTGAGTTAAATTTCATCAAAACTTAACGGATGTGAATATTCCATCACATATAATTATATGGACATTGAAGTCCTTATAAACAGTCATCAAGACAAATTAATCCCTGCAAAAGACAAAATTGCCCCTGAAATTTTTTTACATTAAATTGTGTACACATTGTTGTCCCTATAAACAATTATAAAGACAAATTAATCTCTGCAAAAGATAAAATTGCCCCTGAAAGACTTTTACATTTAATTTGATAGACATTACAATCTTTATAAATAATCGTAAAGACAAATCGATCCCTGTAAAAGACAAAAATGCCCCTGAAGGACTTTTACATTTAATTTTGTTTCAGGGATTATATTATTTGTCTTTATGATTGTTTATAAAGAATGCAATGTCTATATAATTAAATGTAAAAATTCTTTAGGGGCATTTTTATCTTTTACGGGGATCAATTTGTCTTTACGATTGTTTATACGGACTATAATGTTTATCCAATTAAATGTAAAAGACTTTCAAGGGCAATTTTATCTTTTGTAGTGGATAATTTGTCTTTATGATTATTTATAGGGACTGCAATGTGTACACATAATTTAATGTAAATATTTTTCAGAGATAATTTTATCTTTTATAAGGACTAATTTGTCTTTATGACTGTTTATAGGGACTTCAATGTCTACACAATTATATGTGATGAAATTTTCTGAGAATATTTCGTTAAGTTTGGATGAAAATTTAACTCAGCGATGATAATTGTGTTTTTGTGAGTTTTCAGAGACTTGTATGTCTGTCCCAATTTTAGTAGAGACTTATATGGATTTTCTTGTGTTTGTAGGGACTTATATGTTTTTAACCAAAAATATTTATTTTAAAAGAATAAACTTTGCTAGTTAATTTGAATAAAGTCTGATAATTATTTTAGAGGGTGTTAAAATTGCTTATGAAGACTTTTTATGTCAATGGATAAAAATATATTTCTCCATGATTTTAAAAATTTTATCTTACCTAACACTCTCACATGCATTAAAAAAAACTAACATATGTCATATCAAATGCATCTCTGGCACTAATCCACAAAACATAAATCATTTATGTAAGTGTATGATTGTCATTTAAAAATCACAAACTCATGTCTATCTTTTTTCCACCATTTATTTTCACTTTATTCAAGCTAAACTAAGTGGAACCAAACGTAGCCTAAATAACAAAAAGGCCGCTTTTACATTTTTTAATGGAAAATAACAGAAAATAAAACCAAACAAAATTTTATTTATTTTGCATGAATTGTTATTTATTATAGTATAGCTATCAGGAACAAAAAACGCTGTCACACTCCAAACATGTATAAATGTTTATTTTTTTACTTAAATGTAACTCCGTGTGCTAACATGGACTAACAAAATTATGTACTCTTGTGATACATCGTATTAAAGAATAAGTAAACTATTTTTTTATTTCTGTTATTACCTATAAATAAAATTTAGCAATCACACGTGTTTATATATTTAAAATTTAATATTTCAAATCAAATTTTAATAAATCTTAAATATATTTTAAAATTTAAAATCTTATTTATTATGGGTTAACTAGACCAGAAAACAAATGGTTCACAGATTAATCCGTTGAACTGATTGATCCAATTTAATTTTTGAATACTGGGTGTCATTTCATATGATAATTTGCATTCTTCTTGTGCATTGAAAATATTTTTTAATACCTATAAAAAAAATAATTTACTAATAATCTATGAAAACAAATAAATGTATACGTGGGATTCAATTGACAGATGAGTGCATCATATACTTTTATTTAAAGCTAATCACCTAAATAATTGTCAAAATAGTTAGATTATTATCCATTAAAATTAATCCAACTGATTTAATTCCACCAGGATATGAGTTTCTTATATTTGACAACTCATAAAAATAATTAAATCATTAGGGACAATTGTTTCTTGAACCGCACCCGACGAGATGAAATGAAAAAATGAGAGAGAGAATGATGGTGGTGAGAGGAGACGGGCGACAGGAGGAGGAGGAGGAGGAGAGGGGAGAAAGAAAGAGAAAAATAGACACAGAAGGAGAGGAGGGGGGCGTGTGGAAGAGAGAGAGAATGATGGTAAGAGAAAAGCGTGAGCGACCCGTCTCGGCGACACGACCGTCATCTATCCACTGGTGCTCTATTTTTTTACGGGTGGGATGACATATAAATGATGGGGCTGAACTATTTGACATCATTTCCAAGGGATCTAAAAAATAACCCTATACCCCAAAAAAATGTTTTTTTGGGGTGGGGTTGAAACCTGCTAGAAGAAGAGTTCATAAATGAGAGAGAAAAAGAAGGGGGGGGGGGGGGAATGACGGGGGAGGTAGCAGGTGGAGGAGGGCAAAGATGACGTTGATTGGAGGAGGGTGACAACAGAGGGAGGGAGGGAGAGAGAGAGAGAGGTGTACTCCGCAGTCTGCCCTCCTCTCCTCCGCACTGCCCTCTACCACCCTCCCCCCCTCTCTCTAAAGCATGTCAATTATCCGAAAAAATATTCATATCTGATCTGCATTCGTATACGAAAATGCAGATCCGATATTCGAAAATCCGTATCCGTATCTAAAAAATTTCAAATTGGATCAGGTATATGTTATGCTTTATTTTTTTATGTCACTGTTAGATACTTGTTTAATTATATTAGGATTTATGTTTTTATGTTTTTGTTAGTTGTTTAACTATATTAGGATTTATATTCTTATATCTTTGGTAGTTACCTATTTAATTATGTTATGACTTATGATTTTATAAATTTTTTTTATTTTAATCTGATTCGGATATTATCCGAACCCATATCCGGATTTTCGGATCGGATACAGGTATATGTTTTGGAATATCCGTCGGATATTGGATACAGATATTTTTTCAGATATCTAGTTTGGATACAAATACGAATACAGATATGGATATGGGTCTTGTAGAAATCGATAATTGGAAGAGGATACTCTGCCTGATGTCCCTCATCTGTTTATATACACATAAAAGGTTGAAACAATCCCATGATCTTAGGGATCAATTACATGGAGAGAAAGGAAAACAGTCCCATGATTTTAGGATCAGTTACACAGACACAGGGAATCAAATCCCATATTGAAGGGATTAATTACAGGGAAGCAATCGGTTTAACACTCCCCCGCAAACTCGGAGGCCGATGATGAACGAGTTTGGATCGTAGTAACTGAAAACGATGCTTGTGGAGTCCTTTGGTGAACGAATATGCGGGTTGGTCCAGAGAAGGAACAAAGCGCACACAGTGAGTCCCTGAGGTGACGCGCTCTCGTACGAAGTGATAGTCCAGTTCAATGTGCCTTGTGCGGGCATGAAAGACAGGGTTGGATGCCATGTAGGTTGTGCTCAGATTGTCGCAGTGAAGAGTGATGGGCCTAGAAACTGGGAGAGCAAGCTCAAAGAGAAGGTGAGCAATCCAAACTGTCTCAGCGCAGAGGTAGGCAAGAGAACGATACTCCGACTCTGCACTGGACCGTGAGACGGTTGGCTGTTTCTTTGCAGACCAAGAAATCAGATTGGGACCCAAGAAGATGCATGAACCGCTAATAGAGCGACGAGAGTCAGGACATCCGGCCCAATCAGCGTTGGAGAAGGCATTGATGTTGAGTGGACCAATGGACGGACAAAAAAGCAACCCAAGATCGATTGTGTTCTTTAAGTAACGTAGAATACGTTTGACCGCAACCAAGTGATCCGTGCGAGGAGCACTCATGAACTGAGCAACATGATGCACAGCGAAAGAGATATCCGGGCGAGTGAGAGTCAGATATTGGAGAGATGAAGGGGAAAAAAAAAGAGAGAAGAAGGTGGAAGTAGAAGAGGAGGATTTAGGTCGTTTTGGAAGGACTTGCTCTGATACCATGTAGAAATCGATAATTGGAAGAGGATACTCTGCCTGATGTCCCTCATCTGTTTACATAAAAGATTGAAACATTCCCATGATCATAGGGATCAATTACATGGAGAGAAAGGAAAACAGTCCCATGATTTTAGGATCAGTTACACAGACACAGGGAATCAAATCCCATATTGAAGGGATTAGTTACAGGAAATGACAACTAATGGACAACTAAGCAATCTGTTTAACAGGTCTATCCGATCCGTATCTGTCCAATTGACAAGCTTACTCTCTCCCACTCTCTTTCTCTCTCCTTCTTCCTCTCCCCCTCCTCCCACTACCCTCTGCCACCACCCACTTCCGTCCACCACCACCGTTGCCCTCCTCCATCCACCACCGCCCCCAACCCCTCCACTCTCTTTTTCTCTTTTTTTCTTATTTTTTTTTCTTATTTTTTTTTCTTTTTGCAACCCCACCCCACTTGGGGTGAGATTGAAATCCGGTGGGATTTTTAACCTCCTCCAATCATTCATAATAGTAAATTTTAGTTCGAACTGAATTCAAGTGTTGAATATTTGACATTAATTTTCCCAACTTTTTGGCATATATATGAGAAAGAGAAGTCTTTGTTTTATGTATCAGACGGTCGAAAGACTCAACATTCCATAGTGGCATTTTCGTGATAATCCCTCAAATACATTTAATAGGCGAGAGAGGGTCCGCGCCGTTGGGGAGCCGTTATATGTAGTTGTGCCCAAGCCCTTTCAAAAAAAACAGCCAATCAAATCCCGCCAATTGTTCCCTTCCACGTGTCCGATTCTCATTCGTTCAAATCCCCGAATAACCCAGCCGTCCCGTCATCCCCCTATAAAGGTCCACGTCCACCGCATAGAACCTTCGAGGAGTCCTCGGCATTCCCAGCCACTCTCAAACCGCGTTCATCAAATCAAACTCGTCTTCGCTTCGAAAAAGGTAAGTTAGGGTTTCCGATCTCATCGTTTGCGTTTCCACATGTTTAGCTTCATTTCCTTGATCGATTCGCGGATCATGCGCATGAATTAGGGTTTGCAATTGTTCCTCACGGTCTCCGATCACTGGACAGGTTCGTCGGGATGCCTTCCCCCGTCGTTTCTCGCTGGCAAGAGAAGGCGAACGGTCTCCTTTCCTCCTCTGGTAGATCACAATCCGAAACGAAGAGGATTGGATAATCTTCGATTGTGATTTTCTCTTATTTGAATACGCTGGGATTGATGCAGGGGTTAAGCTGAAGCAAGTGGGGCAGTCCGCGGGGGAGAATGTCGCCGATGCGGCGGAGCGGGTGGGGTCGTTGGTGAAGAGCCGGTGGTCGGTCATCCGGCAGTCGAGGCAGCAGCGGTCCTTGCCAGTGGAGACCGTGCAGGAACGGATCGTCTCTGCAGCTGCCTCCACCGGCGCGGTCCTCAAGAAGAGTTTATCAGAGACCAAGGAGGTCGTCGCTGCAGGGAAGGTGAAGGTTGGAGAGGTAAATTTTCATGATATTAGTTATGGTTTCTGTATTCTGTTGTTTATTTTGGTTGTTCATTTGAAATAAAGATTAAATTGTATGGTTGAGGAATTATAATGTTCTTTAATGTATAGGGTTCCAAACAGAATATAAGTAAACATACATCCCATGGTGGGCTTATTGAAATTGCAAATAGTTTAGCTGTAATTTGTCGTGCTGTATGTTTCTTAGAAAATTTTATGGTGGGTGTTGTATTTTCAGGCAGCGAAGAAGACTGCAGATAAGAGCAGGAGTCTTCTGAACAATATCGAACGTTGGCAGAAGGTGAGTATTGCAAAGCAAGTTGTCCATTTATATTCTATCACAAAACAATATTTGTGGGTCCTGACATTGTTTTTGTACTTTTACAGGGGGTAGCAAGCAGTGACGGTGATTCTCTTATTTCCTTTACTAATTAGATGTCTTAATAAGTTGATACATTAGAAGTTGCTCTGGTTTTTATTGTTGGTGTTCAGGAGTCCTCACAGTTCCAAGCATTTACAATGTCTGAATGGTGATGAGAAGAAACAGAATATCAAAAAACTAATAAACACAAGCACTATGAAGCTGCACCGTCTTGGTAGAAGAGGCATCTATCAAGACCCAACCCATCTGCGACACAGGGATTACCCCACAATCCTAATTTCCCCTCCCCTCACCTGAATGCTTTTTGCTCCTGCAATCCCCCTGCACCAATCTTTGATACACTACTCCGTTCCAAAGGTTCTCGAGGTAGAAGATGGCACACTTGAACACCACTTCATTCCAGATTAACCAAATTGCACAGTAGCACGCTGGTATAATGGACTGAGTCCACCAACAATCTTACTAAAATGACTTTATATTGTACTATAATTTTCTCCTGGAATTCTCCTTGTGCTGTCCAATATTCATGCACTCAGTTTTAGTCCAATTTTCTCAAGCTTATATATTGATTATGAATTTTCATGTCTTCTATATGAACTTTTTCATGTTTAGGTCACTGGATTTGACTCTTTGTATTGAGGACTGACCAATATCAAGAGACGTGGCTCTTGGAGTTCTAATGAATTATGGAACATAATGGATAATGACCTCAATATCTATCTTAGATGTGGAATATTTAAAATTGTGTAAGAGATGAGAGTGATACAAAAGTTCGACCAGTCATTGCATAAGTTTCACCTGACTTTGATCTTCTCTTGTTTGAAAATCAGAGGTTCATCCAGATTCACCTATCACTTTTAGCATGTGTTTGTCAATATAAAATCTTTATAAGGAGTTTACCTATGTAACACCAGACATATGTTCAGATACACCTGAGTGAGAATCATAGATTTCATTTAGTTTGCTAATTTGTCTCAGTATTTGGTGTCCCGATTGAGATAACGGTGCAACGACAACAATATAGCATGCCCATCCCTCATGTATTGGTCAAATGTGCAGATTATCTTATCCTATCAGGTGACTTTTTATTGGAAAGTATTTTTAAATTTTAAATAGAAAATAATTGTTGGAAGATAGATTGCTGAAAGCGGAGTTCATGTATATGCAGGCTTACATACGGAATACTTATTCAAATATGAAGGAGACAGGAAGATTCTTCAGCAACTGATCTCACTTTACAACTTGGGTAAAGTTCCCTGCAAGATCATGTTCTTAAGCTAAATATATAGCAAGGTTAAATCTCTTCCAACTATTCCTTTGACCATCTGGTATAATTTTCAGATTCAAATTCATCTTTGCCCGATAGTGTAAATCCAATAGACGTGGCAGCTCTAATGAAGTGCTATCTTGCTAGCCTTCCTGAACCCCTCACTACATTTGCGCTTTATCAGGATATAAGAAATAATGCACGGTGCAGTACTGAAGAATTGAAAAATGTTCTGAGAAGGCTCTCTAATGTAAATTACATGACACTGGAACTTATCACTGCACTGCTACTTCGTGTTAGCCAGAAATCTTCTCTTAACAAAGTGAGACACGTTTACTTGCACTACATTCTTTCAGTCTAATCATGCAATATGAATATTTGTTCATGCATAGAGTCTACTCTCTCCAGAGCTTTTGCTTCTTAGGTGATATACATAACTGAAAGAGTAATATTGCCAGCTCATTAATAAATATGCTTAAGATTTACTTTGAATTGTGGATATTAGTCATAGAAGAATCATTTCTTGGGTAAAATGCATCTGATCCCCTAACAAATGCTTGATATTCATATCGAGCTCTCTAATGTTTGAATATCCATATTATCATCCCGTGATTTGGGATTGTTAAGCAAATAAGCCTCTGAGTTACTTTTCCATCAACAAATGAGGAACATTTTTAGCACATTCTGCCCACTAAATGGTACCCCTAATTTGTATGATTGATATCCCTGACCAAACTGCTCCTGCTCAGTAAAAAACTCATTTTCACCCCTTCTTTCTCCCAGACAGTGTTGGAGGAGGCGGGATGGCCCACGGAGGTGGCTGTGATGAAGGAGGCCAGGTAGTTGGCAATGGGGGGGAGAGAGTGAAATAAGGGAGGCAATGAATGAGTGAGGAGAGAGAGTGAGTGAGTGAAAGGAACCGTAGGACGGGCAATGGATTAACCAGGGTGATGGTAGGGGTTATGCAAATTAAATTGAATATTACCATGAGACATACAAATATTCCAACTTTAGAGGGGTTGATATAAATATCGAGCATTTTTATGGGGGAGGTGATTTTAACCCTAATTTCTTTTATGGTTATTCTGAGCTATGTAAATTTCTGGTTACTGGTCTTGGGATTCCTTTTTTTTGTGCATTTTGTTCTCTTTCTTTTGCATTCGGCTATGTACAACATTTATTCTAGTAATATAATGGTGGCAGATAACCAACCCATTTCATTTTCAGTAAAAAAAAGATTTGCTTGACAGATTTAGGTCACAGGCCTTTTCTTTTGTGTGTGTGTGTGTGTGTGAAACCTGATATAAAATATAAATGTTGGAATTTATGCAATCTGTTCTAAATACAAGCCAATGGGAAAAAAAAAAGAGTGGGACCTCTTACACATGAAGTTGTGAAGCCTCGAAGCTGCTTTCTTCAAACTGACAGTAAATTTTAATTATAATATTTTTCTCTCCTCTTATTTTGCATCTTTTTATGTCTATTATATGTCTCTACAGACCATATTTACAAAATACACATGTTTTAATTTTTCCTGTTGTGGCGTCATTTACTGCCTCATGTTTGTGTGCTGTTCACCAATCATACTTTATTCTGAAGAAATACTTACAATTAAAAATATGTAATCATATTATGGTTAACGAAAACAAATTGGGTGGTTTAACTATAGTTAGCAGACTCATTAAATCAATCTTACAATTTCAGATTTCATGAGGCTTTATTTGGTGTTTACATTAGTTAATTATCGAGTTAAAACTTCCCCAATGTTTTTACTTAATGTTAATCATTCATTATACATCCATTTCAAGGCTTTGTTGTGTGATACGTTGCACAAAACTCTTTTCTTATTAATCTAATATTTGAAAATCTATTTCTCAATTTATGTCCAGATGGATGCCCATAGCCTTGCCGTGGAGTTTGCACCCATCATTATGTGGAGGAAAGGCGGTCCAAGACCTGATGCATATGGATATCTCAATTACTCATCAAGGACTTCTCCCAAGGACAGCAACACATCTACTCATAATGTTTGGGATATTCTCTCTGGTGAGTATGTCAGATTGAGAAATTTACTCTTGCAATCAATTTTAAATAACAGTTGGCCTTTAAAATAAATATATTGCATGAGATTTGTTATATCATCTTATTCATTTGTACTTTCCTTCAGGAGATTAGTGTATGTGGCTCTCTGAAGGTCCATCTGGCAACAAAATTATGAATTTTCTGTTTTGTTGGTTTTTGGAGTAATTCGTTCATGTATAACAGTGAGTAGCACTGTGGGTGACATACTAAAACATTTTCTGATCTTGCACCCAAATTATTGAAGAACAATTCACATCTGTGCAATTATAACAAAAAGTTCATTTCTTTTATTGGAGAAGGATAATTCATATCTGTGTGATTATAACAGAAAATTCAATTTTATTTTAACTCCCTCCCCGTTCTTTTATGTTGCAGACGAAGATGATGACGGTCTGGGCGCCTCTTCCCTTATTCCCTTGGACGATAGCTCACCACCAGATTATGATGCCATTCAAGTTATCCAGTGCCTCATTGAGCATCACAATGCCATCTTCACTGATGCCAATGAGACGACATGGAGATGATTAAATCAAAATTTCTCTTGCAACAGCATGCTCCATATCTTCTAACAAATATGGTTTCGCTTCAGCAGATATTAGCATTTTTAGATACATATGATTTCTGCTGCTAGTAGTTGTGATATATAACGCTATGGAACTTGTGTAAATGTACAGTTCCATTTAATTTTTGCTGCATTTTGACATGAATGAAATAATAGCTTTTGCACATGCAGATGATTTTCCTCTCATTCTTGGCCTTCATTATACATGTATGCACCGCACATAGATGCTGAGAGATCAAACTAATGTTGTTCTACAAGTTAGTCAAATCCCAGTATTAGAATAACAATCAGTCATCACATTAGCACTACCACTCAAACATATCAGCCGGGAAGTCATCAAAGAAGCTATCAGGTGTCCCGAGATCCCCCGTTCCTCGTCTGGTCCCGCAGTTCTGCACCTCCTCCTCCGGTCCGAAGAACGGCACCTCAAACGGGAATCGCTGGCCATTGCCACTCTCCAAACCTCTCTGATTCCTGAACAAATCTGAAAAGCTCATGTCGCAGTCCAGCCCAGCGATGAGGTCTTGGTTCTCCACCAATGGTGGGAACTCCATCTCTGGAGGCTGCGCGAGCTGTGGGAAGGAAGGGAGGAACTTCATTGGATCATCGAAGCAGGGATTCTCGTCTGCGTCAATGGGCTCGAGCACGGGGAGGTCTGGTTCGAGGTCTGGCAACTGCACCACCTTCATTGGATCGGACGTCTCACCACCGTTAAATGACAATCCTTCTTGGAATGGTATGAAATTGTTCTCTCTTGGAGGCTAAAATATATATTAAAAAAAATTATTGTTTCCATCCTTTATACCATATAATGCACTGAAATTAATGGAGATTTCTAAGAGCACCTTCAATGGGGATTCAAAATGAATCTTTGAAGATTGAAATTGTGGGTCTAGCTCCGATGGAGTTTCTTTTTACCGAGTCTTCAAAATGAAAAAAAAATTCCATATTTAAAGACTCAATTTTGGTTTTTCAAATATCAAATCATATATTGTGAACTCACAAATACTTTTTTTAGCTTTGAAAAACTTTTGATAAATAACATTTAACCATTACTTTATTATAAATTCTTAATTTACCCTTTGTAATTAATAAAAATAAAATAAAAATCTTAGAAAATGTGTGTTAAATTTGTTATTAAAAATAGATCATTTAAAACTCAAAAACATTGAATTCTTTTCTATAAAGAAAGGATAAACATCTAATGTTATGAGACATGACAAGATAGAGATGTCATATCCCTCTACATTAAACAACTGAATGAGATCAAATTCTACTTGCAACTTTACATACATATATTAATTTTTTTTATGTGAATATAGACTTGATATAATTTGAGTATTTTGTATTAAAATTGAGACATAAATATCAAAAAACAAAAAATAGATAGAAGAAACAAATGGTATACTAGGAAATTTGAAAATTAAAAATAGTGATTCGAAGATCCATACCAAAAAATTTTAAGATCCATTACAGTTGATGGATCTTCAAAACCCTAGAATCTTTAAAAAAAAGACCCTATCAAAATTAAACAATCTTCATTTGTTGAAAACCCTCAAACGAAGTTGCTCTCTCTAAAGTCATGCAGGTCTTACCTCCAGCGCGGGCATCTCATGGCAAACAGGGGACTTCCCATGGTTCCTCTGCGTCGTCGTCGTCATCATCGTCGTCGGAGTCTGTAGTATCCTTGCCAGTCTCTTCTGCCTCGTACTCCAGAAGTTCTTCACGTCATTGTCCGTCCGTCCCTGCAAGTAAGTCGCGATCCTCGCCCACTTGTTCCCGAACCTCGCCTGCAATTCGATCACAATCCTCTCCTCCTCCGCCGAAAACTTGCACCCACTGCATACCCAAAACATTATCAATACCCATACATTATCTTTCATTTCTGATAATTGAATTGGACTTACGTCTTCAAGTCGGGCTTAAGCTTATTGACCCAGCGAAGGCGGCAGGACTTGCCGGTGCGAGGCAGGAGGCCCTTGGACCGGATGGAGCTCCAGTCGCGGGGGCCGTACTTGGTGACGTAGTCCATCAGGATCTCGTCCTCTTCCGCGGTCCACGGACCCTTGCGCATCACCATCCCGACGTCCCGTCGTCCTTCCATTCTCATATCTGTTGGTATGTTCTCTTTGGAATTTTTATTGATCTTACGTGTTTGATTTTGTGGTGTTTGCAATTCAAAGTGGATTTTGAATTTTAAGTTTTTTTTTTTTTTTGAATAAGGGGAAAAAAAGAGGTGTCTAAAATGCGGTTAAATCGGTTGGTAGTGGCCGTGTCCACTACCCCCACTAGTCCCCTCTTTCTCTCCCGCTTATTTCAAATTCGGAGATGGATATGGATATACAAAGCAGTGTTTGGATGTTTTTTTAAAGGGTTAAAAGATATTTGAGTCCCTGTAAATATCCACAAATCCATATAAGTACTTGCAAATTTGGAGTCGGACATGCAGGTCTTTTAAACTGTTATGGTAGGTCAATTTAATCCACGGGTTAACTTTTTATCTAATTTGACAATATATTCTTATAATATTCTATCTGTGTGAAATTAAACACTCGTATAAATCATTGAAAAAATAGAAAAAAAAAATATTCTTTTAAATGACCATCTTGCCCTTGATCAAACTCATTTTCACTTCTTTTTTTTTGCGGATTTTGATGTTATTATTGCGTGTTACTCCATTGTTATTATTTTTTGTTTTTATTTTAAACAATTGTAATTATTAAGATGATTTTATTTATGTATTGTATTTATTATACTATAGAGATTACTTAGATTTTTTATTTTACATTTTGATAAAATGATTACACAAGTTAAAAAGCTCATGTTATTCACCATGTTGTGCATTGTGGATGGTATAATAGTAAAATCACACATATGGTTACTTTTAACCATGATAGGTTAAAAAATGATTTAACAATAGAGATGTATTAGGTATTTTCTGTGTGTCTAGGGATGTAATTGTCTTGTCCTGAGTTTACAAGGACTTATATGGGTTTATACATGTTTACAGGGACTCAAACGTCGTTAACCCTTTTTTAAAATTAAAATAGTGGTGAATGGAGAACATTTTGCATAACCGTCTTAAAGTCTCGATTTTGACAAAAAAAAATTTGATTCATAAAGAATATTTTTTGGGTTTTTTTGTTTTTAAGTCTCCATAAACCATAAGATTTAGTGATCGATCAATCACTTCTTCGTATTTTGGTTTTAGTCTCCAGATTTAAAAGATATGTTCCTTTTGTTTGTCCTGACAGATCTCTAAATTATTTGGTTTTTGTTTTAGTCCCTGGGAGGGTTTTAAAAAGAACATATCCTTTAAATCTGGAGACTAAAACAAAAATATGAAGAAGAGATGGATCGATTCCTAAATAGATATATTTATACTTTATAGGGACTAAAAACTAAAAAAACCCTTTTTTTTATGACGGAAATATAAAAAATTACAATTTATATGGTACATAAAAAATTAAATAGTTTTAAATTTGAAAAAATAGTATAATATTTAAAATCATGTAACATATGTTTATTTGAATTACAATATATTTTTTATATTTGAAAATATAAGCAATATTTTTAATATGGAAAAAAATTATTTAAATATATTTGAAAATATGGTAGAAAGTTTAATACCATTTTTAAATTACGTGTGAAAATGTCTCCACAATTTCTAACAAATTTTCATAAAAATATTTCTAGAATCTTGATAATCATAATCACGTTAAATAAGATAAAGTTTGATGTTTGAATATTTGAATAGGTCGCAGTTAGGGATGGCAAGTGGGAACTGTCCCAATATTGGTACTCCGACCCGACCTGACCCGACCTAGTTGGGACGGGTCGGGTTTGGGTTTTGGACGGTTTGGGATAGATAAAATGAAACCCGACGGGTTTAGGACGGGAAATGGGTTTACTTAGCAAAAACCACCCCGAACCCGCCCCGGTTGCAATTCATATTAAAATAAAATATTTGTTATAATAATTACATAATTTATATTTTTTATTTGGTGTTCCCAAAAAAATATAAAAAAAAATAAGAATAAATAAACTTAAAGGCTAATTGAAATTTGAAATTTAGAATCATATAAACATACACTAGGTTATCTTTTGGTATTTAAAAAAAATTGAAACATTATATTTGTCACTTGTATTGAAAGTTTGCATTTTTTATTTTGTAGGGTTTATTCAAATGAATATTTATTTTCATTTAAAATTTTAATTTAGATTAAATATTACATAAAAATATGTTTTAATCTTTTTTTCTAAACTTGTTTTTGGCCCAACCCGACCCGACCCAACCCGATTTAAATGGGACGAGTTTGGGATGAAAAGGCTAAACCCGTCACGGGTTTGGGACGGGTTTAGGATATGATTTTATGGGCGGGTTTGGGTTTGGGATTCACAAAACCCGTCCCGTTGCCATCCCTAGTCGTAGTACTTTTTTAGAGAAAAAATGATAAAATAGATAAGTTTGTTGTGTCAAGATTTAAATGGGTTGTATTTTTTTGAAAAAAGATACACACAGCCGCAATTGCAGTACGTTTTGTAGTCCATGATTTTTTAAAAATCATACACTCATCTATTGAAATGCATGCTATTATATGACATGAAATATATATTAAGTTATATTAGTATATTTTTTTCATAATAAGAAAATATATAAAAAAAATTAGATCATATACTATGTTAAGAACTATGTGCTATGATAACGTAGTATATATATACTACGTTATCTTAACGTATAGAGCTGCAAAACAGATTGCGAAAAGGACTGCGTGTATCAGCTCCCATTATTTTTTAGAGAAAAAAAAAGAGGAGAGATTGGATATGATAGATTGGATGAGTGTGAAATGTTAATGTTTGTTATTATTTTAAAAAGACTATCTGAGGTTTTTTGGATTTATTTAATTTTTTAAAAGATTATCTTATATAATTAAGACAATTCTTTTTGTAACTCTATTTAACGTTAATATCCAATAAATATTATGATAGATTATATTTGGGGATGTTAATATTCATTAAAAATATATAAAAGGATATATTAGATTGGAAAGTAATTTCAAATAAATATAATTTTTCTCAAGAAATCAAACAATGAAAATAAAATTTTCGTAAAAATATTTCAATACTGCCAAATGCTGGATTTGGTTTTTATTTTGTAGGAAAAGTTCATCCATGTAAAATAAATACAGTAAGAATTCAAAATACATGGAATTTCTTATCTTAAAAAAGAAAAGTATATGCAAGTAGTATTTGTTATACCACGTGTGTCAAACAATATATCGTTGAATAAAATATACAAATTAAAAAAATTTAAATATATGAGAACATGGAATTGTGTAAGAGATTATCCATATCATTTTTCATTGGAAAACGTTATATACACTAGTTACATTTTCATTTACAATTTGCATCCGTTTTTATTTTCTTTTAAAAATAATATCTCATCTAATAAAGTGTATATAATTTATTAAATTGCATATTGACTCATTTTTAAAAAATATAATTTTTTAAAATAAGGTATATACTTTGTTGCCACTGGGGTAGTAAACTAGTTTTTTTTTCTTCATTTGATAGACTTTTTAAATCCTACGTGGCTTGAGCTCCACTTTGAGATCCAAGATATATATTTTATCATTTCGATCCAAAAAAAAAAGAAGATATATATTTATCACGCTGATGCATTTGTCTCTCCGGTATCTTTCATGCATTTGCTAACAAAGTGTAGTCTAATTGAAATTGTAAAGATGTATAAATTTAATTCTTTCAATTATATATATATATATTTTTTGTGAACGGACTAAATCTTAGATAATAACATGACAAAAAAGATTAGTTATATCTATTTTTACTTTCTAGCCTGTACTGTGCGTGTGGTCATTCCATCAGAGCATGCAACACATGTATCCGGCATGAGATAATCATGCATTTTGAGTTATCATCAAGTTTAATTATCTCTTACATATATATTTGTCTTTGGCAGCTGAACATCATTGAAAATATTAGTAAAAGCCATCGCTTTATAATATGGAAACACGATATGTTATTTTTTTTTTTAAGATAAATGAGATATCGATAGTAATCGTGGGCATCGAATATCCAGGAGCAGGGCCATTTCGTGGCTTATCGTGGGCAGTAGAGCTGCGTTTACACCTGGACCCGATGTCCAAAAGCTCAAAAAACTGAGAAAGTGAGCTTTCTGAGCAGGGCCATATTTCGGTTTTGTGCAACCAACGCTTAGTCCATCACTATCTCGACCATCATATCTTTGATGGTATGCTCTTTTAAATTTTGATTGTCTCATTTAATACGTGAGTTTAGATGTGTTGTTTGTATTTTATAATGAGTTTTGAATTTAACTTTTTTTTAATTAGGGATAAAAAAGAATGAGTGTTTAAAATCCGTTAAAATTTGGTGGTCGGTAATGGAGGTGGCCACAACCTTACTTGTCTATTCGTTCTACTCTCTCTCTAAGTGGTGAATTTCAAATTTAGGGATATGGCTAAGGAATACGGTAAATGAGTCACGAATTTTTTTGGATTTTTTTTCCGATCAAATCAACGGAAATTAATATTTGTAAACCAATCTAGTCATCGCCATTCTTATTATGGTAGAGAGATATTGTGCTAATGTGGCTTGGATTACTCCATCAGGCATGATTTTAGGGAATTCAAACAATATTTAACATTAAATAAAACATGAGAGAATTTTGCTTGAGATTGCACAAGAGATTATCTTTCTCATTTTTTATTTTTATTGGAAAATGTGACCTCATTTACATTTTCATTTGCAATTTGCATCAATTTTGATTTTTTAAATAATATCTCAACTAATAAAATGTATATAATGCATATGGATTCATTTTTAGAAAATATAAAATTTTAAACAATGTAAATATTTTATTGAACAACTATTAAGATTTATAGGTTGTGGGATAGAAACTAATTTTTTTTTTGTTAATTTTATAGAATTTTGACTCTAGAAGACTAGATATACATTCTGAGATCACAAGCTGATGTATCTTTCATGCATTATTGCTAGTGTAGTTTAATTAAAAATTGTAAAAATGCATGAATTTAATTAATTCAGTTATATATTTTAATTTTTTTGTGGTGAACTGTATGTATTTAATAAGACAAATATATGTTTTCAAAAATTTATTAAAACATGTTGGAATTAATTGTCCGTGGAAAAATATGTCACTAACTTTTTACTAAAAATTGTGTATTTATAAAAAAAAATCTATAAATATGTATGTATTTATAAAAAAATAATATAAATATGTATGTAAACCCTCTTTTTTATGAGTACGCTTTAGGCTTTGCCTGCTCTATCAACATCCAAGGCCCACCCTGTAGGCACAGTTCCTTGGGACATTTGATAAGAATTCTTTTTAAAGAATCTCTTTGACTGTGTATTTTGATTAATCTACCAACACTGAAACATCTGTTTGGATATGAGAGCATTATTTAAATACGGCATAATCTTTTATCATAAATACATTCAAAATACCACCATCATGTGAAAATTTTCAAATTCAGAGAATTTCTCAATTCTAAAATCAGTGAATATTGTTTTTACATAAATAAAATTAAGCTAAAACACATATTTTATGAAGTGGTTCCACAAAGACACTGATGGGAGTGCTCATAATACGTTGAGAATATATTTTAATAATAAAACCAAAATGCAGACTATTTTTTTTTTCTGTAAGAAACAAAAATGCAGACCTGATTGCAGAACCCCACAAATAAGAAAGAGAGGGAAAATATATTTATGCAAGAGATGTTCTAATTTGTGTTCCTTGGAGGAGCTCTGATTGCTCTTCTTATGTTCTCACCCACCCTTTTCAAGTCATCCACCTGTTACATAAAAAAAAATTGAGAATTATTATTCGTTCAATTCATTTTTTTATTTTTTTAAAAAATATATATTTTGTTATAAAATGTATATAGCTTTTTTTTAATTTAATAAACCTATTTTTTAAATAAATATAAAAAAATCTAACCATACATATATTTTATCTAATTATACATGTGTTTCATTGAATTTCTAGAGATGTATGTAAGAATGTATTTTGGACAGAAAAAATAATTGAGTGTAACAGCATCCACCTGAGTATCAACATCCATTATCCATTGATCCAACATGGGTCAGCCCGAATTATGCTGCAGCCCAGCCCAGCCCAGCTGTACAATCAGAGAGAGAGAGAGAGAGAGAGAGGTACCTTGCGAATGCCGGATCCGCGGACGGCGCCCGCGGCGGCGGTCGCGGAGGCGCCGACAAACAGGGAAGCGACGGCGAAGGCCTTGAATGGCATGGCGGCGCCGCTCGGCCCGCATCCCCTCCTGTACGAGACGACCCCAGCCGCCATCTGGGCGGCGCTTGCGGCGGCCCACCACCACTCTCCTCCTCCTCCTCCTCCTCCGCTTTCCATCTCCGCCGCCATCTCTCTCTCCCTCTGTGTTCTCTTCCCCTCTTTTGGTCTCCCTTTTTGTGTGGGTTCTTATGTTTTTTCATTCGACGCTAAAATTACGATCCTGTCCTGCTTGTGCGGCGTTCGGTTGGGGCCGCGTCAGGGGTAGACTCGGTCATTTGGTGTCTCTCGCTACTGTGTGTATAAGAAACTCTCCTCCTCTTTTGGGTCTCTCATGGCTTCATCGAATCTGTTCGTCGCGAGTGTTGTTGTGCTCTTCTGGTCATCCACGGTGAATTGTTTCTCCTTCAAAATTCATTGTTTTCACTCTTTGATTTGCTTTGAAACTGCTTTTATAAGCGCGTTTGATGGGGATCAAAAAATTTCCATTTTTTCTTATCTGGGTCTTTGATTATGTATATCAAGATATCTTCTTTTTTGTCTCAGCGAATGCGGAGTTGTCTCATCTTGGTTTAATTTGCTTTGCTTTGATATTTTTTACTTGTTTAGATTTTCTGGGCTATCACGCATTTCATCATATATGCTTTGTTTTTATTGTTCTAGGCATCTTTGGTCCACAAGTGGGAAAAAAAATCCCATTTTTTAATATCTGGGTGATTGATTATATAAGCAAATTATCTTCTTTTCTGATCTTCTGTTTCAGCTAATGCAGAGATATCTCATATAAGCTTTCACTGCTTTGCTGCTCTTACATGTTTAGATTTCTGGGGTTTTCATGCATTTCACCATAAATACTGTTTTTATTGTTCTAGGCATTTTTAGGTCCATAAAATTTTGATCAGTTACTCTCTATTTCATAGGTTCTTGGGCAAACCAGTCACAGTCCTGTTAAGTATCCTTTGGTGGTGAGCACCTGGCCCTTCCTGGAGGCGGTGAGGGCTGCTTGGAGGGCGGTCGATGATGGGTCTTCTGCTGTTGATGCGGTCGTGGATGGTTGCTCCGCTTGCGAGGAGCTGAGGTGTGATGGTACAGGTGAGGAAAAGATGAAAACAAGAAAATCTCGATTTGTTTTATCTTCATTGCAGATAACTAGGTCTATTTTAATAGAAGAGAAGAAGAAGTTTTTGCTGGCTTGTTTTCCTTCTTATGTTCTTCTTTGGTGATTCTTTGGTAGAAATACGGGTTTAGTTGATACTTGTGAAAGTTCATATTTGATCTCAGAAGGCTTATATTTGCAAATAAATTAGTATCCCAAGTTGCAAGCCACTTCTTCCATACTTCTTATTTAGTCATTTGAATTATGTATTTGGTTTACAGTGGTTCATTAGTTTCAGTTTGATTGATGAACAGTTGGACCTGGTGGAAGTCCAGATGAGAATGGAGAGACTACTATAGATGCTCTTCTCATGAATGGGGTAATCAGTGTTCTTTCATTCATCTTAAATTATTTTTTTGTTCTCCTTTACATCATATTTGTCTGTTCGAATAAGGGTGATTACCTATCACATTTAATGTCCAAGGATATCGGTAGACAACTATGGAGGTTGGTGCTGTTGCTGCCATGAGATATGTGAAAGACGGGATCAGAGCTGCAAAACTAGTTATGGATTACACACAACATACACTCCTCGTGGGGGAGCAGGCATCTGCATTTTCTATATCCATGGGCCTTGCGGGACCTATGAACCTTAGTTCTCCGGAATCTATACGCAAATGGGTTGAATGGAGAGCGAATTCATGCCAGCCTAATTTTAGAAAGAATGTCATCCATGCTAACAGTTGTGGCCCTTATCATCCACATGGTGATGCATCAAAAGTGGTGGGGAATTCAATGGATGTTAACACTGATTTCAATATCTTGGAAGTTCCTATGCCGAATTCTAATCAGATCAATCGCTATAACCATGACACCATCTCCATGGCGGTAATTGATAAGGTGGGGTTCTGCAAAATATATTCTGATTCTGAAAATTGCTAGCTGTAATATACAAAACATTTTATTGATTACCAGGTTGGCTATCAGGGGTTTACTTTCTGCATATTAGATTTGGCTAATGCAATAATTTGCAGCTAGCATTACTGTTTTGTTTTCTTTTTGTTTCTTTTCTTTCTTTTATCACATATTTTTCTGGTCTTTCCTCCTGTTAGGCTGGGCACATAGCAGTTGGTACGTCCACAAATGGGGCTACTTTTAAAGTACCAGGCCGGTAATGCTCATTCAAGTGTTGTGCTACATTATACAATTTCAGAATGTGATATTGTTTTCAAACTTATACTGTTGTGATGTAATATGCATTTCATAGGGATCTTATTAGTGTTGAACATTTACAAAGAAAACTTTTAATCTCATCTCTTTTGTTGAGGTGGAGTTTAGTAACATGTTTAGATGATTATGCTTTTGCAGGATTTGAACTTTACCTAATGTGTTTCCAAACACTCAAGAGGTTAAAGAAAGCCAAAAGAAGAAAGAAAGCTTTTAGTTATAAACAGTAAAAAAAGGAGCTCTTCAAAACAAAAGTATGCTTCCTTGGAGTCTAATTTCAAAAAGCAGCTTTAAGTGAAAAACTCCTTTCAAATGGATTTCCAAACACTATCTTAGAAAAAATTTGGCTTAGCTTTATGTGATCAGGATAACCAATTTCTAGAAATTCATATTTTTGTCAGTAAAATTTTTCACCAAACATTGAGATCAGCCTTGACAGTTTTATGTTAAGAGAATAAAGGAAACTTGAATGCTAGTGGTAAGAAATTCAAAGGATATAAACTCACATCACATATGACTTTAGGCTGGATGTTGAATGCAAATGACAATATCAAATTGTTGGGAAAGCGGCTTTGTTGACTCAATGCCATATGGATATCCTTCATATGGCGCACACTGATTCTGATTATATATTTTTACAGTTTGTCTGACATTTATGTTTAAGATTGTATTCTGTAGGGCTGCAACTCGGGCGGGTTGGGTTCGGGTTGACCCCAACCCGAACCTAACCCGAATTCCAAACTACCCAACCCTAACCCGACCCAACCCGATTTTCAATCCGAATTGGACCAACCCGAACCCAACCCGAAATTAAATAAACCAACCCGACTTAACCCGAATTGGACCAACCCGACCCCAACCCGATTTTCAACCCGAATTGAACCAACTCGACCCAACCCGAATTTCTAACATGATGTGTAAATTAAATAAATCAACCCCACCCAACCCATAAGATTAGCTAGGTTTACCTAAAATTTGGACTACCCATATTAGAAGTTACAAAATAAACGGCCATGATCTTTTTTTAACTATTAATTTACGGGTTCGGGTTGGGTCGGGTTGGGTCGGAGGCCAACCCGAACCCAACCCGATTTGTGAGTCAACCCGAATTGGTCAACCCGAACCCGAACCCGAACCCGATTTGAAACCCATGTAAAAATCGGGTTCAACCCGTCGGGTTCGGGTTCAACCCGACCCAAGTTGCAACCCTAGTATTCTGTTTCTTTCATATTCTATTTTCTTCTCTTTTTCAATAGATGTGCCACAGCAAGTCTTCCTTTAGACTGTTCTTTCCATCTATCATATCTTTATCAAATTAATATTTGTCCTTAACTTGCATCTATTCAAATAAGCATCTTGTTTGCCTTTTAATTATCATTAATTTTTTATTCTCCATTTTGCTGTGAATTCGCAGTCTTATCCTTGTAAAATCTTTAGTAAATCGAACAATACTTCTGCTTCTCAGTCAATGACCTAATTGCCTCTAGTTTTATCATGAGCTTCAATATAATACAGGACTTACGTTACATGTAGAGTTGTTTACTTGTATATGAAAGGGTTGTACCGTCCAACCTTTGTTTTGAAAATGTGCTGATAGGACCCAAGACGTTATATCAGTATAAACTACTGGATGGAAGCGTAGTTGGACCAATGTATTAGATGAAAATATTGTATCCGAGCTTGAATTTTAAACTTCATTACATCTAAAAAAATCTGAAATCTTACTGCACTTCTGAGTTCTGACTTCTAGTCAAGCACCATCCAGCATTCAAAGTGCTTCATATTTCTGATCCATGTTTTCAGACTATTCAAGCCTCAACTGATCGGTTGGTGGGTGTCATTTTTTTATAATTTTACATGTCACTGGGGCATTTTGTTCCAGGGTAGGTGATGGGCCCATAGTGGGATCTTCAGCATATGCAGATGATGAAGTAGGTGCTTGTGGTGCAACTGGTGATGGGGATATCATGATGCGCTTCCTTCCATGGTAAACTTAGCTTGACCTCTTCTCTACTCGTTCACGACTGAAATTTCCCGGCATCATTCTTATCTTTGTCATCCACGGGAGGACCTTGCATGCAGTTTTTTATATTACATATAATATTATAATATTTGTATTTTATATTATATAGGAAAATATTAGGGACGACTCCATTTTATAGTCTTCAGGGCAGCCCACCATATGTTTTGATTTTTTTTAAGTATGGTAGTTGAATGAATTGATTACGTAGCTTTTTGTTTTAAAAAAAAATAAAAAAATCTTATGATAGACTAGCATATATACTTTTTTTTATAGTAAAATTGTGGGCATTTCTATTTCAAAAGGAATGTCCGAGACTAACGTATATACTAGGTTCGAAAAGGTGGGGGCTGCAAGAAGGATGGTGTGTATCAGCGCCCTATTATATATTTATATAACTCACTCATTAGATATATATATAATCTTAAATCCACTATATTGTCTATTTTTGTGAAGACATTTAAATTTAGTTTGATTTGTATAAAAATTTTCCTAGTATTTTTTTTTTAAATTAAGAGTTTTACCAAAAAAAAAAAAGTTTAGCCCCTAAAAATAAAATTATTGCTCTGCCCCTGATATCATATATATATATACATACACACACTCTTGATGGACATTGATCAAGTATTATTTAAATGTGCTCCAGTTATCAAGTTGTGGAGAGCATGAGATCAGGCATGGATCCCAAGCGAGCAGCCAATGATGCTATATCACGAATTGCACGCAAGTACCCTAATTTCGTCGGTGCTGTCATTGCTCTTGATAAGAATGGAGTTCATGCGGGTGCCTGTCATGGATGGACTTTTCAGTACTCGGTGAGGAGCCCAAGCATGGAGGATGTGGAAGTTTTCACAGTGCTTCCTTGAAATGAGAAGGTGCTGTTTACCTCTTTTACTACATTGAGATTTATTGCAGTATATTCTATCATGCAAAATGTGTATTCAGTGTCAATGAAACACTTATTTATTACTCTCATCCTGTAATATGTAGCATGACACCATTTTATGAGTGAACACATTGATTAGATAATTTGTTCTTTGAAATGATGGGCATCATAATCTCAGGCATGTCATTCAAAACTCCATCACAGTGGAGTCTATCTAGTTAGGTCTGGCTCAATCTTGTCAGTACTGAATTATACAGCCCATGAATCGAACTACACAGCCTATTGTTGGGTATTGGATGCTGATGATACTTGAAAATCTATATTTTATCCGATTGGATCCAATGAGAGAGTGGAATATGTACTTAATAATTAACTGTACAATTTGATTAATAGATTGTGTAGTTCAATTAAAGAGTTATGCGGTTTGGTATTGACATGACTGACCGAAGTCAACCATGACTAGATTTAGACTAATCACATTGGCAGGTTGGTAATATGCATGTACTCATGATTTTGATGAGATCATTTTTTTGTATGTGAAATATATGAGCTTGAATATTATACGATGAATTTGACTAATTAGCAATAAAAATGATACACCATGTATAGAACTGTGTGAGGATTTAAGCTTGGTTTGTAAAATGAACCAGTCCACCTAACATTTCTTTTCCTCACGTGACACACACATGTCACCTCGTATGGAGTGTGACATTGAGTTATTCGCTTATGTAACTATACTGGGATAAATAACAATCTAGGTTGAATATGAAACTTTTTTTTTTGTCTTTTCTATTATTTTAATTGGGAAATGTAAAAATGACTTTTTTGCTGTTCGGTTTACCTTGGATAAAGTGATGATAAATGGTCGATAAGGGATGAATAAGAGTTTATAACTTTTTAAATGATAACTATGCCCCTCAGGAATAGCATGAGAGATGTATGATTGATTTGATAGATGTGACAATTTTTAGAATCTGTGTAAGACTGTTATGTAAGATAAAGTTTTTAAAATGACAGAGAAGAGTATTTTTATCCATTGACATTAATAAATCTTAATAAGCAATTCCAACATTTCCTTAAGGTCTGTTTGGTTGCACGATTAAAACGGATTCTGTTTTTTGAAAAGCTGAAATCCCAAAATCGTGCAGTCAAATGGGGCGGATTCCAACAAAATCAAAAGCTGAATTTTTTTTTAATTTTTCTCTCGAAATCCGTATTTAAAAACTAAAAAACAACGATTTTTTGTCGGAATCGATTTTTTGAATTAAAAAACAACTTTCTTAATCAAACATTGAACTTCTTTCAAATATTGATTCTTAAATTTAAAAAAAAACATCTTAAAAAAGTCAAGGTCTAAAATCATATTAAAAAACAGCTTTATTTCAAAAGCTACTTTTCAATCTTATGTTTCCAAACGGACTCTTAGAATAATTATCAGGTCTTATCCTAGCTTATCCAGATATAACTATCGGGGTTTATTCTATCAAAATAAACAGTTTTTTTGAGTTATTCACATGTATTCTTCTTTATTCTTGCCTTATGCTCCACGCCAGGTTTATCAATTAACTACAAATAGAGAATTAACATAAACTAATTTTAAAAAATCTCATGTTGTGACATTATTGTACTAACAATCATTATTATTAGTAAAATTTGTATTTTAAAATAAATTTAACCATCATCGAATTATAGTAAAAAAAATCTGTTTAGATCGATGGAATAAGCTGATATTTGAATGCTAGTATAAGCTGGAATTAAGTGGTATAGTCATTCCACCTTCCCTGAATTAAGATATTCTAAACAATGGTATAAGTGGGTTTCATTGGCAAATTAATTGTCAGTTTGTCACCCACCTCTTTATAAAACAAAATATCTATAAGTCAAATCATTTTCTCACATTTTATAAATATTTATCTACATTCTATTTATATTTTATCTACAACTTATCCATGGTCAATCAAACAACAAAAGCTTTATCATTATATTTTTCATCAAGAAGACTAAAAAAAACGCAATCAAACAAAAAATTTTTTTTTTATTAATATAATAATTTATTTCTGTAATAATTATAATATTTGGAATAGATTATTTCTTTGTCCAAAATGATGTTATAAAAAGTAATTCAGAAGAATTATTTTATATATAACATTTACCATTAAAACCAAAAATAAAATAAAATCCAAATGATCATTTGAGAGAACAAAAGCCTTTTCAAATCAATTCATTTATTATGATTGATTTTCCTGAACAAAATGAACTATGGTTGATTAGACTTTATTAAAAAAAAAACATGTCATTCCTGACATGCATGTCCTAACACAACTCAAAACCCCCAAAAACCCAAAAAAATCACCACCACCACCACCACCACCACCGATCAATCGACATGCGCACCGCACTCGTGGCCTTCCGCCGCCGCCTCACCTCCTCTGCCGCCACCGCCACCTCCACAAAACACCTCCTCCGCCACCTCTCCCCGAGCGACCGCACCGTCGCCCTCCGCCACGCCCAACAGGCCGTCACCGACTACCTCCACCAGACCCGCCGCCTCCCCTTCGCGCACGCAGAGCAGATCGGCCTTCACTCCCCGGCGTCCCTCAAGACCCTCCTATCCTCCCTCCGCCCCACCCCCTCCTCCCCCTCCGACTTTCCCCGCTCCGTCTCTCGCTTCCTCTCCTTCAACCCCCTCAACGAGTTCGACTTCTTCTTCGAGAGCATCGGCCTCTCCCCCGCCAAATCCGACTCCCCCTCCCGCGACGACGTCGGCTTCTTCCTCAGCGAGGACCCTCGCCTCCTCCCCTCCACATTCGCCCTCGCCGACCTCGGCTTCCCCTGGACCCGCCTCGGCCTCCTCTACGCGGCCGATGCGTCGGTCTTCATGCAGACTCCGGAGGAGCTGCGGTCGAGGATGCGGAGGCTGGAATCGATTGGCCTCGATCGGACGTCCGCGGTTGGGGTCTGTTTGGCGTTCCCTTTCGTTTTGGGCGAGAAAGGCGAGGACTTTGGAGGGTTGGAGAGGGTTTTGGACGATTTCGATTTGGGGGCGTTCAAGGGGAAGAACGTGGAGCAGGCGTACGAGTTGGGTCGGAAGATTCGAGTCTTCTACGATCTGGGTCTGGGTCGCGCGGACGACGACATAGCGAGAGAGTCCATCAGAAGAAACCGCGACGCCTTTCTTTCTCTCGATCACTCTGTCTTGGTCCAAAAGGTCGGGTTTTTACGCAGGTTCGACCTGAGCAACGAAGACATCGCATCGATAGTCCTCCAATCCCCATCGATTCTCAAATTGGACCTCGAATTCCCAATCGATTCGATCCTGGACTACCTCAAATGGGTCAGCCTAGACGACTCCGCCGCCGCCGCCGTCGTGAAGCGGAGCCGGCACGTGCTGGGAAAGAACAGCCTCCGCAACCTCCCGGAAACCATGAAAGCCGCAGACCTCCAGAGCTGGTTCGCGCGCGCGCTCAGGAGCGGCGGCCACGAGCGGGTCCTCCTCGCGATCCCGTCGTTCCGAACCCCATCCGTCGAAAACGCCGAGCGGCGCTTCCGAGAGGGGCTGGCAAAAGCGGCGCCCACGTCTTCGGTCCACCCGAACCCGAGCGTGCTGAACCGGCTGGACTTCTTCCGCTCGGTGGGGTTCGGCGAGAACGAGATCACCCTCCGCGCGGCGATGCAGGTCCACTGCAGGAAGGAGCTGTTGCTGGAGCGGTTCGAGCTCCTGCTCCGCGCGGGGTTCGGGTACGCGAGGCTGACGAGGATGGTGAGCGGGTACCCGAAGATACTGAACAACGGCCGCGAATCGCTCGAGGAGAAGGTGGAGTTCGTGCGCGGCCGCGAATACGGGGGTTCGATTGAGGAAATTGAGAAGTTCCCGGCGTTTCTGTGCTTCGACTTGGCGAACCGGGTGAGGGTGAGGTACGCGTTCCTCGAGTGGCTCAGACAGAAGGAGGGGGTGGTGGTGAAGCGGACGAGGCTTGCGACGGTGGTGGCGACGTCGGATAATGTGTTTTTGGGGATGCTTTTTAAGATCCACCCCGCCGCGCCCAAGCAGTGGTTGGAGGTGTTCAGGCCGAGGGGGCGCCGCAAGAGCGAATGAAGCTGAGAGTGAATGATTCTAATATGGAGATGGTTTGTGAAGGATTGACACTGTGATTTCTTTGTAATGCATGAGTGTAATAATGCTTTGAATCTTCAACTGATTGTGAATGGTTAGTATTGTTTCAAGCACCTGGAGTGCAGAGG
The DNA here is from genome assembly GCA_030737845.1 of Acorus calamus. Classification (NCBI taxonomy): domain Eukaryota; kingdom Viridiplantae; phylum Streptophyta; class Magnoliopsida; order Acorales; family Acoraceae; genus Acorus; species Acorus calamus. The sequence goes on along the minus strand of CM060877.1, from coordinate 21,972,931 downwards.
GAGGTGAGCACAAGACAGTTGGGAAGAGGGAAAATGTTATACTCGGCCCATTTTACAGTTGAAATCACGGATCACATGTACAATAAGGTATGTCTTTTTGTAAAATGTGAAGTATTTATTTCAATTAACTGAATTGCGTCATTTATAAAAGAAACGTGAAATTTTTCAGTGAGCTATATGTCTTGATTGAATTAGTAGAATGAGCGAACAAGATATATAAAATTATATTTATAATTTTTTTATATGAGATCCAATCTCATATGTTTACTGAGGACTATACCCCTAGTCTCATTTATTGGCCATTGAAAAATTTGTTGTGACTATTTATGAAAGAATGTTGATTATCAAGATGCCAGTTTTAAGGAGTCCAGATTTTGAACATTTTATTTATAATAAAATAGTTTATCCTTGTTTTTTAAGGGAATAAATGATGAGGTAAAATGATAAATGAAAATAAATAGTTAGGCTTAGTTTAACAAAAGAACAGTTTTAAGGATGATGTATTTACATTTTAAATAATAGAAGATATGTCAATTTTGTTATGTTTTACTATTGTCTACTAAAAGAAGGGATAAATGTTATTTTAGCATTTAGTTATAACAATAAGACTTTGAATTTCATTTTAAAATGGAATCAAATATCTTTTATTTCCATCAGTTATCTCATTATCAAACCACATCCTAGTTTGATAAGGGAATAAATTTTTAAGGATAAATTATCTAATTTATGAGATAAATTGTCTATCAATTTTGTTTTTTAAAAAATAAGGAGAAATGTTATTCTAATTTTAAGTTAAACAAAAAAAAAATTATTTTCATGTTAAAATTGGTCAACCATTTGTTCTTATTTTTAAAACAAACAAAATAATTTCTTATCCCTCCAAATATGCTCATATTCATTCCTTTTCAATTTGAAATCAACGTATTGAATAAAATTTCATTAAAAATGTCATAATATATCTTTAAAATCTAATCTAATCGATTATTTGACTGCCTAATTCAAAATCATGCAGCCCCATTTAATATTAAACAAAGAGTTGTGACACTCAGATCTCTTTGCAGCTCAAATTATAGTTTTATATTCACGTTAATAAGATATATGTTTTTTAAAAAATTTATATATTTTTTATAAATGCATCAATATAATTCATTGTAGTATATATTTTTTTATAAAAATATGTAACTCATTATATAAAGTATACTCTTTTTAAAAAGTTAAAAACGCATCTAAATTAAAATTAGGCTGAAAATTTGGCTATGCGCAACATTATTTTTCAACAAAACATATCCACATTTCCATGGCACTCGCAGGACTCATCCGTCATTTCACCATTAATGTGAGGGCACAACCGTCCAATCGAGGCATCTCCATTATCACCTCCCCCGACTCGGCATCCTCCCCCCCCCCCCACCACCAAACCTCTCAAGCTTCCGCCGTCGGCCGCCGCCGCCATGTCCGCGACTCTCTCCGAAGCAGATCCTCCGACGACCTTCTTCCCCTCCTCGCTCTCCCACGAAGCCGACGATGAGAAGCCCCGATCAGGCCAAAAGCGCGGCCGAGACTCCGCCTCCGACGACGACGGCGGCGACGAGAATGAACCGAAGCGGAGGGCGGAGACAGTACCCAAAGAAGTGATTTTCAGGATCGTCGTCCCTCCGACGCAGATAGGGAGAGTGATCGGCGCCGGAGGGGGCCAGATCCAGAGGATCAGGGAGGAGACCCGCGCCGCGATCAAGATCGCCGACGCGGTTACTGTACGTACGATTGATTTATACGCAATTAATGAACTTGGATGGATTGGCTGTGATTTTTATTTTGATTGGAAGGAGTAATCTTTGTTGTTGGATTTGGGGGGTTTTGTGTCACGCATTGGAGTTGGTATGCGTTGCTGGATCGAGTCGTGTTTAATTTCGAGCGAAGTGAATTTAATTAAAAATGAAAACTTTATCAATCTAGGTTGCACTCTGTGTCCAAGGACGGAAACCTTGGTTGGGAAGCATAAGTGACCACAAACGTATATGATTCAAGCCCTCTTGTATTTCAGCTATCTATACACCATCATGTTCACAATGAGCTTCGGAAGTCTTAAATGTTATACATTCAAGGTTAGAGAGGAAACATCAGCATTGGTCACTGAGGATTGTCAACCATGCAAGTACCCAGCCCCCTGAACCTCACACCAAATGCCATACATTTTTATGTTTATTTCATCTATATTGTTAACGTCCCTGCATGATTTAGAGTAATTGTAGGATCTTCTCATTGTTTTTATGATACTGATAATAAAAAGAAGTTAGTTTTGTATAAGGAGTCAGAGGGACAAGTGTGATATGGAAATGGGTGTCAAAATTCTTTCAGACGAATGGTTGGGTTACAGGTTCATCCTCAGTTACCCATACCTATTTTGAGTTATTCTTGACAAGGTGCACCACATTAGTGATGCATTTACTTGTAGCGGAGGAAGAATTCTTTGGTGCCCAAAATTAAGAGATTTGACACAAATGGAGTCAAATGAGGTGGCTCATTTCTTTTTTTGATGTTCCAAGAGGTTATATCTTGACTAGGAAGAAGAACATATCATAGAATGGATTTCTCAAAGTAGCATTGGCTTTTGGGTGAGAAGTTTATACAGATAGTTATTGAGGAATCATTCAAGTGGACTTGGCATGGTAACCTACTAAACAAATTTGGGAATCTAAGACGCCCCATCTTGTTTACCATCATTGAATAGGCTTCTTCTTACCAAGGAAAACTGGAACAAGTGGGAATGACGGAAATGTGATGTGAGAGTTGTGCGTGATGCATGAACAACCACCTCTTCTTCAAATGTTATCCAAGTACAATCATTTGTGAAGCATGGGAAGTATCTTTGGAGCATAATGTTTGTTTCATAATTGGAGGTGGTTTAAGTCCAAAGAAAAAAGAGATCGAAATAAATGGTAAATTCATTATGCTTGCGGTGTGTTGGGGGATATAGCATACTTGTGATGAGGTGACATTCGAAAGAAGGAAAGCATATTAGGAGAACACTTAGGCAAGTATTATGTATTGACTTTGGGGTTGGGGAGTTCATATAATAGGGGCTGAAGATATAACTTCCATTGTCAGGGTAGGACGGGTGGTAAAAAAAAATTCTTGTAGTGAAATGTTTGCAGCGTAATTGGTTTGTTTGTTCTTTTGTTTTATTTTGTTCTTCTGTTTCAAAGATCCCTCATCTCCTCTGTTGCAAGGGACATATTTTTATTACTTAATGATATAATTCCTAACCAATTTTCAAAAAGAAAGAAAGAAAGAAGTTTATCAATAGAAAGATTTTATCTTTTAATGTTTGGATAAGTGAATCCAGAAGAAAACATAAATTTTTAGTTGCAAATAAAATGACCATTGCTAATAAAACAGATTGATTAAGTTTTTCTACATCATGGCATGGATCAGGAGGATCACTTTCTATTTTAGTTTATCATGTTTGATCTTTGGGATGTGGCTATTCAGGTCATAAAAACTTTGACTATCATCCACCCATATTATTGCAGTGTGTATAAAGATTTTGATGACTGTTTATCTTGCTTATTTCAGTGTACACCTCTAGACTATAGGTCTTGTGAATTGAGGATTACTGATAAGCTAGAACTCTGTGTTTCTTGTGTTTAAGACATCCACCTGCATGTCATTCACTAGTTTTAATATTTTGCAGCCACACGAAGAGCGTGTTATCATAATAAATTCAAGAGTTGAGGATAGTGTAGTTTCTGATGCGGAGAATGCACTCCACTACATTGCCAGTATTATTCTCGAGGTATGTGTTTAAATAGAGTGATGGCACATTTAACATGAAAGCCCTAACATTGAATACTATTCCTGTGTGTGTCCTAAAGGCTAGCTTGAACATTCTGAATTTAATTAATAAATTTTGAATATGAAATGGTATAAATTGTAAATCTACAAGAGTTTTGGAACATTGTGAATATCATCAGCTGCCACAAGTCTAACAGGCTAAATGTTAAACAATAGCTTTTTTTATTAGTGACATATCCATCCTATCTCCTCTATATACCCTACAGCCTAATATTCTGACACCCCTATGTATTGATGTATCCTCCAATCTTCTTTTTTATTTGCTTGCATATCATGATGTCATCTTGCATCCTTCTTGGTGTCTCAAAAACTTGAGTTGTGGTTCATGGTTGAACATTCGCTTGATTATTTAGGCACTAACTTTTTGTGTCAATTCCTTATTTTAGAGATTCCCCTCTAATCCAATGCATGTTTCTCTTCTTATTTTTTTTGTTTTGGGGGGGGGGGGGGGGTGTTAGATATGGTTTACCAACTCAAATACTGAAGCTGTCCTAAAGTCAGTAATCCTATTAAATCTTTTGGATGACAAATAATGTTTTCTATTATTTGGGATATCATACACTAGAGAGTGGTGACAATGAGGGTTAGAAGAAATAGATGGAATAATAATGTTGTATTATGTAATAGTGACCAAAAGGTCCCTTTTATAGTTACAAGATGTACAAGCCCTAGAATAGGAAACTGACCAAAATACCCATGACAAAAATTCGAGTCGGGGGCGCTGCCCCGAGCCTCCGGAAATAGGCCCGACAACAGGCCTATTCCATGACTCCAATACTTCCCCTCAAGTTGGAGCGAAGATATCAATCAAGCCCAACTTGGTCAAACTAGAATGAAGAATAGAGGGACCAACAAACTTGGTGAACATATCGACAAGCTGCTCATTGGAAGAGACAAAAATTGTGTCAATGGCGCCCGACTGTACTTTCTCTCGAAGAAAGTGAACATCAACCTCAATGTGTTTGGTCCGCTCATGAAGAACTGAGTCCGAGGCAAGCATAATGGCAGATCGGTTATCACAAAACAAAGTAGATGAACCAGCTATAGAAAATCCCAACTCTGTCAGAAGAGAGCGCAACCAAATGATCTCACATGTGCCTTGGGCCATGGCACGATATTCTGTCTCAGCAGAAGAACGAGAGACAACACTCTGTTTCTTACTTTTCCAGGAAATAAGGTTGCCCCCATGGAAAGTACAGAAACCAGAAGTGGATCGTCGATCAGTGAGCGAACCAGCATAATCTGCATCAGTGTAGCAAGAAATGGTAGGCTGAGCACTAGTAGCATAGAATAAGCCAAGATCTAGGCATGACTTCAAGTATCGAAGAATCCTGTAAACAACATCTAGGTGAGAAGTCCGTGGAGCATGCATGAATTGACTTACTACGCTGACAGCGAAAGTCAACTCAGGTCTAGTGTTCGTCAAGTAGATCAAACGACCCACTAGACGCTGATACAAAGAAGGATCAGGCAGAAGGTCGCCTGATTCAACATGAAGGCGATGGTTCTGGTCCATGGGAGAAGTGGCAGGGCGACATCCAAGCATACCGGTGTCCTCAAGTAGGTCAAGAGTGTATTTTCGCTAGGAGAGCGAAATACTATGGCGTGAGCGAGCAATCTCAATCCCCAAAAAATACCGAAGAGGACCTAGATCATTCACATCAAATGCCTGTCTAAGCTCAGTCTTCACTCTGACAATGTAATCAGCATCATCTCCTGAGATAATAATATCATCCACGTAAACTAGAACAATGGTGCACCGTCCATTACTCCGACGAATGAAGCAAGTATGATCAGCATGACAACGAGTAAATCCAAGAGAGAGAGTGATTACGCTGAATCTCTAAAACCATGCTCTCGGTGACTGCTTCAGTCCATATAGAGATTTGAGAAGAAGGCACACCTTTCCGGAATACTCCCCCTGAAGACGAAAACCAGGCGGCGGATCCATATAAATTTTCTCTGTCAAGTCGCCGTGAAGAAAAGCATTATTCACATCCATCTGATGAAGAGGCCAGTTGTGGCAAGCAGCAAGAGAGACAAGAAGCCGAACAATAGTCATCTTGGCAACAGGAGCAAATGTAGCATGAAAATCCTTCCTTGGAGTCTGAGTAAAGCCTTTTGCAACAAAGCGCGCCTTACATCGCTCAACAACCCCATCAGCCTTGTATTTTACTGTGAAGACCCATCGACAACCAACGGTCCTCTCCCCTGGTGGAAGATCAACCAACTCCCACGTATGATTTTTCTGCAGGGCATCTATCTCAGCGGTCATAGCGGCGGTCCATAGAGAATCTTGTAATGCCTCGGTAACAGTACGAGGAATACGAATAGACGATGTAGCAGCTAGGTAAGCTCTATAGGAATCGGAAAGTCCCTGATAAGAAACAAACTGGGCAAGAGGATGAGCAGTGACACAACTCCGACGACCTTTGCGAAGAGCAATAGGCACATCAGAGTCAGATGGAGGCAAATCAGGAACAAAATGTGAAGTGATCAAGGAAGAAGGTATACCCGAGTCCGAGGAGGATGTCGACAAGTGAGCAGGAGAGAGAGGTGGCCGAGGTCTACGAGTGTATACAATTAGAGGAGACTGTGGTGGAGACGGCTGCGGTGGTGACGACGGAGGAGGTGACGACGGTGGCTGCAGCAACTGTGACTGTGGCTGTGGCAAAGGCAATGATGGGAAAAATGAAGTCAGTCGAACCGGTGAAGACGAATGTTGCAGAACCGTGTCAGAAAAATATGGCACATCTTCAAAAAATGTGACATCAAGGGAATGAAACAATCTCTGAGAAATAGGATCATAGCATCTATATCCTTTGGACATGGTAGAATAACAAGGAAAACACAACGTATAGATTTATCATCAAGCTTGGTGCGTGAGGGACTCCTATCCTGAACAAAACAAGTACACCCGAAGACTCGAGGAGTGATGGGGAAAAGAGTACGATCAGGATATAAAACATGGAAAGGAATTTGACCTCCTAAAGTACGACTGGGAGTCCGATTAATAAAAAAGGCAGCAGTGAGGACTGTCATACTCCAATAGGATTTTGGAACATTCATTCCTCGAAGGAGACAACGAACCACATTCATGAGATGACGATTTTTTCGTTCCGCCACCCCATTCTGCTCAGGTGTATATGGACAAGTCAACTGTTGAAGAATCCCCAACTCATTTAGATGAGACCGAAAAGAATCTGAGACATACTCCCCCCCATTATCAGACCTGATACTTTTTACAGTAATGTTAAACTGTGTTTTAATCATGCGCAAAAAATTAACACACTGAGAGGATACCTCAGACCGAGATTTAAGAAGATAAACCCAAGTATATCTAGAAAAATCATCAATGAATGTCAAGTAATATCTATGACCATCAAAAGCAGTAACAGGAGAGGGACCCCACACATCAGAATGAATCAAATCAAACAATCCAGAAGCTTTATTCATACGAGAAATATAAGTAGTACGTGTATGTTTAGAAAGCTCACAGACAACACATTGAAAATTATGAGTCTTACATGAAGAACGAAAAGTAGGAAATAAAGAACATAGATGCTGAAAATTGGCATGTCCTAAACCAGCGTGCCATAAATCTAAAGATTGTAGAGAAAAACTATGCGAATGATCAGTGGGCAAAATGGAAGCATGGGCCGTGGTGGGTGGTTCTCCGAAGACGTAAAGGCCATTTCTCTCATACCCCTTGCTAAAAATCCTCCGTGTACTCAGGTCCTGAAAAACACAATGATCAGGGTAAAATCTTTGTTAATTGGCTAACAGAAAGAAGGTTAAGAGCAAGGTTGGAAACATGTAACACAGAGTGCAATGATAATGAGGAAGATAAAGGAACGGTACCCTTACTGATGACAGGGGTAAGCGAGCCATCAGCAAGACGTATCTCTCTGTGCATAGAAGGTGATGTCAAGGGGGCAAACAATCGAGACTCACCAGACATATGTTCAGTAGCGCCTGAATCAATGACCCAAGTAGGAGACCCTGATTGATTAACATGGTAGGCGGAGGGGATACCTGAGGTAGCAGCAGAGGATGTTGGACCAGCATGAGAGGCAAGGCTCTCCCGAACCTGCGGCCCATGGGGGGCGTTGCCCCCCAACCCCGGGCCTCCGGGAATAGGCCCGACAACAGGCCTATTCCATGACTCCAATACTCCCTCTCAAGTTGGAGCGAAGATATCAATCAAGCCCAACTTGGTCAAACTAGAATGAAGAATAGAGGGACCAACAGACTTGGTGAATATATCGGCAAGCTGCTCATTGGAAGAGACAAAAACTGTGTCAATGGCGCCCGACTGTAGTTTCTCTCGAAGAAAGTGAACATCAACCTCAATGTGTTTGGTCCGCTCATGAAGAACTGAGTCCAATGGCAGATCGGTTATCACAAAACAAAGTAGATGAATCAGCTATAGGAAATCCCAACTCTGTCAGAAGAGAGCGCAACCAAATGATCTCACATGTGCCTTGGGCCATTGCACGATATTCTGCCTCAGCAGAAGAACGAGAGACAATACTCTGTTTCTTACTTTTCCAGGAAATAAGGTTGCCCCCATGGAAAGTACAGAAACCAGAAGTGGATCGTCGATCAGTGAGCGAACCTCCGGCCCGGGGGGGGGGCCTGCGGCCCATGGGGGGCGTTGCCCCCCAACCCCCGGGCCTCCGGGAATAGACCCGACAACAGGCCTATTCCATGACTCCAATAGAATGTGCTGCTTAGCTACTATATTCTGCAATGGCAATCTTCACCTCTGAAATTATCCTGAGTTTTGAAAACTAGACTTCTCTAGCTGAATTTCATTGTATAATAATTGTTGAGCATTTTTTGAAAATTCCAAGATTTACTAATTCTTTATTTTTAGAGTGCGAACACAATATATCAATGTCCATCAACTGATATATCTGACAAGTGTTATAAATTTTCACATGATTGATTTGCCTCCTCAGGGTGATGATATGTCTGGGGGAACAAAATATGGTACAGGACATCTCGCCACGAAAACAATCCGGGTTTTAATTGCAGGATCTCAAGCAGGCTGCCTGATTGGTAAATCCGGTCAGAAAATTGAGCAAATTAGGAATTCCTCTGGTGCTACAATTACAGTAATGTCTCAAGATCAGTTGCCTTCTTGTGCATCCGCTCATAAATCTGACCGTTTGGTGCAGGTGAGCCATGAGCTTGGCTTTATCATCATTCCTGATGTCTAGTAATAATACAAAGTAAAGAAGTTGAGATCCAATGATGAATTAATAATGACCCTTGGAAGGGCTCTCTTTGTTTTTATTAAGTTTCCTGAGACCAAATTAGCTGCATTTGGTCTCAGGAAACTTAGTTTCCTGAGACCAAATAGACCATGATCAAGACTATTTCCTGTGTTTCAATTAAATCTAGGAAATATACATTCCTCTGTTTGAGTTAGATGTCATTGTTTCTTTTTTTTTCTCATTTTCTTTAGGTAATAGGTAGCATAGCTGAAAAAAACAATCTGAGACATTAGTAAACGTTCCACTGGGTGTTTGAAGAAGATAACAAAATAATATTAAACATGGGACTCACTCAAAAAAAATATTAAACATGGGACAGATCTAGATCCACGAGAATATAATTTGCCTTAAACCACGCAAGGGAGTTATTTAATGGGACATGTGTAGTGCCTGTGAGAATATAATTTGCCTTTAAATACATAAAAGAGTTATTTAATGATACCATTCTAACCATATGATGTCACATAACGCATAGATGATACCTGTGTTGCAGTTGCTTGGCATGATTGGCTTTAATGGACCAAATTGTGTTCAATAATTAAAGGACTGTATATTCTTACTTCATTGGGTAAGTACTCTATTATAGAACCATAGCAAGGAGTGTATTCAATTCAAACCTGACCCATCGACATGTCCAAAAAACTTTAAGTGAGCATTAGCATGGGTTAGCTAAATAGCCCTTCAGGCCCAGTCAGTCAGGCTAGACAAAGACATTGAATGTGATCTGGATGAATATGGCATTAGGACCATAAGGTTCATGATCAAAATGATCTCATAAATATATATAGAGGATGCTTTAGGAGAAAAAAAGCAGAAAAAAGAATGTTGATTGCTCTAAGTTATTGCATACAAAGAATATCAATTGCCCAAAGTTATTGCATGCTCCTCCATGACCACTCACCAGTGAACTTTGGTCATTGCTCAAATAACTCTTGATCAATGTCCAAAGTTGAATTAAATTTAGCTGTCATTACTTCCAGAATGTAATGACACATCTTCTCTATGAAATGCCAGCTTTTTTAACAAATATTCTCATTCATCATTATGTAGATCATGGTAGCTATTATCTTACTCATTAAACTGTGACTGATAGGTATCAGGTGATATCCCCAATGTATTGGAAGCATTGAAAAGGATTGGCGACGTACTGAGGTTGTTATCTTTTTTGTTTGGTGTTCAAAATGTGTTTCTGTCACCCCGTGGCTTTTCTTGTTGCTTAATTTGCTCCTTTGTCTTTAATTAGGGATAATCCGCCTAAAAAGGTAATTTCAATCAGACCCAATGATGGGTTTACTGCACCTATCTCAGCTCCATCTCATTTGACAGTGCCTTCAGGTATAAAATAAAATAAAATAAAATAAAATAAAAGGCTTTCAGTAATTAATCTACTCTAAACCTGCAATATTGTACTTACAAGGGATTTGCTCTTGCAGCTGATCATGTAACATCGGAAATGTTTGTTCTCGAGAAATTAGTTGGTGGCTTAATTGGCAGAGGTGGACACAACATCTCAAAGATAAGAAGTGAATCTGGTGCAACAATTAAGGTATGTGTTGTCTTGATCATAACAAAATATTCCTATCATTTTCCAAGCTCCATCATCATGCCGAGTTGGTTTTTCTTATTTATAAATTAAAAGGTATGCAGTTGGCCAGTACACCTCATTTTTGATAGAGTCAACCAATTTTTGTTGCAGATTAAAAGATAATATGGCATGTCCACATGTTTAGCTTTACATTGAATATGTGATTGCCATTCACTGAGATTAATTTCTTCTCTAGAATAATGCATTTCGACCTTATCGCAGTGTATGATACACTGAGCGCATCCTTTTCGTTCTCATGTTGCTAGCGAATCTCATATCAGATGGTTAGTGTGACATAGAGCATCATTGATCACTTTGATGTCATTGTCAATTCAATGCAAGAATCAACTCTTTGAAAATTCTCGCAGGGTTTTATTTTTATCTGTCCTTTGTTCTTTTGTTCTGTGTCTCACATGTACCTTGTCTCCTATAGGTTGCGGGGTCAAAGGGCAGCGGACAACAAAGGCAGATATATTTCAGTGGTAGCTCTGAACAGGTAAACAATCCCTTCACCCACCGGCATCAGTGGCAGTGAAATTTTTGTGGTGCCCTGTTAAATTGTAGGGCATTTAAAATTTGAGTGGCTTTTTTAAACAGGTTGCACTGGCGCAAATGTTGGTTGAGAGATATATATGCTCCCAATTACTGCAGAGTGGTTCATTGTGTTAGTCCCGTTCATAGACTCATCAATGAAATCATTCCGTCTCTTGTAGAGAGCATATCTGTACAATGCAGTGTTCCACCAAAGTGTCAAGTAACTAATCTTGGTTGCATAGAGTGAAGAAAAGGTTATCTGTAACCGAGTTCTCAGTTGCCATCAGTTATTGAATATGTTCGCAGAACTACGAATCGATACTTTTTTCCACAGATGAACAGATTCTGATATGTGTGTTCTCATCACTAAGTAGTAGTATACCTCCTTGACAGAAAGTTTTTAGCTAACACTCTGGGATTGCCTGAGACCCTCATTTTATGGGCAGGGTTTTAATTTCTTTCTGAATGGTGTACATGCTCGCCTGCTTGTTTTTAAATTGAATACATATATTGATCTTTTCCAAAATTGTAAAATTTGTATGTTTGGATTACTCGTAAGTGTAATTCTATTGAAAAGTTTTTAATCCTCTGTGTTGTTCTCTTGTTAATATTGTGTATTCTGAATCAGGTATTTCAAAGCTAACCATTCTTCTTTCCTTGTGTGGGTGTCACACTATAGTTGAGTCAGAAGAAAAGATGAAAGTTTGGATAATGAGAATCATGTGGAAATTATATAGTTTTTTTTTCCTTCCAACTTCTAGTCAATTTACCTATTAGTCCCCATCTATTGATATATTGGGATAGATAGTTATCGGGTCTTTTATTTATCGTCATTATTATTTTTGTCTTTGGTTAAGTTATCAATCGGACGGATACGGATCGGATAGGCTCATATCTGTATTCGTATCCGAATTGAATATCCGAAAAAATATTTGTATCCGATATTCGACGGATATTTCAAAACACATATCTGTATCTGATCTGAAAATCCGGATACGGATTCGGATAATATCCGAAATATCCGAACCAAAATTTTTTTTAAAGAATTTATAAAATCTAAAGTTTCAATATGATTAAATAGGTATCCATCAAAGACATAAAAACACAAATCCTAATATAGTTAAACAAGTATCCAACACGGTTAAATAGGTTTGTGTTTTGTCCTAGATCATGAGTCATTTGATTTTCATATAAGGGTTAAAACTAATTCTAACATATATAAATAAAATAACAGTTCGGATATGGATATTGTTCGGATCGGATATAGGCAATATCCGATCCGAAAATTTTTAGATACAGATTATTTAGTTCGGATACGGATTTTCGAATATCGGATATTTTCTGCATTTTCAGATACGGATTCGGATCGAATACGGATATTTTTTTGGATAATTGACAGACTTATCTCTTATGTTTTTTTAAAATAATATCTTAGGTATTGATAGGCTATTACAGCTTCCGTCAAAATTGCTATTGAGGTTTATCCTAGTTTATGTAAGTATAGTTATCGGCTTTATATGTATAAAGCAAATTATTATTTATTTATTGTTTTGGATAGTTCGTCCCATAGGACCCTGGCTGAGTCCCACCTGGGTGAAAGTTCCCTTCACATTTTTTTTTTCTCCAAATTTAACCTTAAAATTTTCATGGACAACTTATGCGAATTACACTCAGCACATTTCTATAATCGTTTTTCCATATATCACGTCATTTAATGCTATACATGAAATATGAAATCATATAGCATAATATACATTCACTTATGTCAACACATATTTTATTATAAAAAAAAGTGATTTATGCATTCAATAATTACACATATATACTTTATTTGGAGGCCGGATCCACTCATGACTCGGAACTGGATACTCCTTTAATCGAACTGCACAACATATAAATCAAATTGCACAACCAATTGTTGAGTATATATTTCACTCTCTTATTAAATTCAATCAACTATTGGAGAAAATATGAATTCTTAAGTATCAACAGTATTCAATAGGAAAGTGAAATATATATCCAACTGTGCAGTTCGATTTATACGTTGTGCAATTCGATTAAAAAAGTATCCAGTTTGGTACTGACCGAACTGACTAAACAGGTACTTCCTTATTCATTAGGCACTTTAAAAAAATTCAATCAGTGTGCCCTAACTCAGGAAAACTATGTTTTGGAATCCTCCACTCTTCACATAAAATTTCCTTCTCCATAATCTCCCAAAACTGGATTTCTCGGCGCATGAATGCTATTTATGAACTGGATTCATCCAACTGATACAATGCTATCAGTCTCACTATTACATGTATAATTTCTTCCATGAATGCTATTTGTGAACTGGATTCATCCAACTGATACAATGCTATCCGTGTCACTATTACAATTTACAAGTATAATTTCTTCCCAAACACCTTATCCAGAAAATCTAGAAGAAATCAAAGTGTCAGGTATCATCACCAAAAAAAAAAAAAGTCAATGAGATCTTCCCCAGTCAATTTGGCTGGGATGCCCCACGCGCAAATGCAACCATAATCATCACTCATTTCTCGTACACACAGTCTTTTGCATCGAAACAAAACGCGGTTTCAAATCCCAAAAAAGTCGTGCCCTCTTAATACCAAAAGAAAGAAAAAAAAAAGAGAAAAGAAAAGTCGTGCCCTCAAGAATTCATTCATCATCATCTGTTGTGTTAATTAAAAATAAATTAAATTAACAAATAGAGATCACAATCAGATGTTATCACATAAACAATCATACAAATTGCATAATAAGGATAGGAGATATGAAAGCATATAGTTCTATTTTTTCATTGATCGGATACTTCATCAATTGATCATTCCATTTACCACGATGTGTCCAACAACACATGGTGGTACTAATATGAGAGAAGTCTGCGTGTATAATTTTAGGGGAAATTATTTTGTTTATTTTGACGTGACATGACTATGAGTCCATCGTTCTCGGAATAGTAGAAATATTTTCTACTAGTTTCTTTTTTAAGCTAAAAGAAAAAAAATACTAGTTTCGTGATTGTACCCAATGTCTTGTGTCTGCTGCTTTATTTTGTATTTTCTTTTATTTTTTGTGTTTCTTTTCATTCCCCATTCAATTATATTCTTTTGATTTCAATTGAAACAAAGGTGTTCACATTTTCCTATAAGAAAAACAACATATAATGGTACAAAAAAACTCCCACTTTTACATTAAATGTGTGTAGTAATATAAAATAAATTTCCCAAATGTCATCAAATGTTGGCTCTTAAAAATAGGGTTTTGATATTGCTCTTAGCTTTAAAATAAACAATTGTTTTATATTATTTATGTTAAGTTGATTTTCTTTTAAATATTTATAAAACTATTTTTTTATATGTAACAAAAAAACTTATTTTATCAAGCATAAATCAATTTTTCACTTCTAGTGTTCTACAGTTTAGGGTGATTTTGACAATTATACATCAAATAAACTATTTTAAAACTTATTAAACAAATATTTATTGCTACATATTTTCTGCTTTTAAAAAGTTACACCTAACATGTCTACTACTTATCAAAAAAGTTATAATCTGTAATTTATAAGTTATAATCTATAATCTGTAAATTTAAATTATAATAAACATAGCTAATATGTTGCTCATATACGCACAAATAAACGAGGATTTGGTATTGCTCTTCATATGCCCAAATTAATGAGAAAATCTCTCACGTTTAAAAATGATTACAACTACATCAGAATGAAATAATAATAATAATAACAACAACAATAATAATAACTTTACCCCTAGTTTAGTTAGTGAATAACCTATTAGGACAAAAATATTTATAAATAACCTATTAGGACAAAAATATTTATAAGGATATAGAAGTATTATATGATTTCTGTTTGTTATAATTTATCTACATCTTATTTTTATCTTCTATCAGCAATTTACCAATTTATCTATGGTCAACCAAACAATAATTTATGTTTTTTTTAAAAAAACTAATGACATAATCAAACATAAAATGATTTATTCTACTAGTATAATTATCTATATTAAAATAATTATCTATCGTGAAAATAAAAATTTATATAGCCATATTAAAAACATTAGTTGGACTGTTGGACCTGTAACTTTTGAAAAAAATTCTATCATAGCAATGTTCATTCTCTTATAAGGATTGATGAAAAGTCTACGAGGGGTCCATGGCAATAAATGTAACATTGATTGGTCAGTGCTTGTCTTTTTTTTGGAAACTTAGGGACTACTTTGGATTGTTTAGATTAATAAAAAAAACTGACATTGACTTTGGTAGACAAGTTAATTAAGAATTAAATCCTGCACAAGATCAACTACTCAAATTTAATAATAGTTAAAAACACAAGCAATTTTATTATTTTAAGTAACAAACGGTTTTATTTTATCATTAAAAATTGGAAAAATTAATTAGGGGTTATTGTAATCACCCATCTATCATTCTTAGACCTTTGAAAAATTTTAAGTTTTTTAGGTCCCTAAGTCCCCGTTTGTATTGTGGAATAAGAGTGGTTTAAGGGTGGAATAAGGTGGGATAATAATAGATAGGGGAAATTAGGTGTTTGTTTAAAGAGTATAAGTTGGAATTACTATGTCAGTATAAATGAGTATAAGAAAGTATAACAATTCTAAGTAACCCCTATGATAAGCTATACTCACTTTATCTATTCCCATGAGCCCACATGTCAAATCAACTTTTTCACATTTTATTTATATTTTATTCTTTATCAACCAAACAATTCAATCTTTATTCTTACGTTTTCAAATTATAATAATAAAAAACACAACCAAACAAAAAATCTCTTATTATTGTAGAATTGTTATCTATATGGTACAATTATCTATCCAGAATAACTCAATTCCTCAATCCAAATGGGAGATAAGGCGTTGAAAAATTATCTTTAGGCCCATCTAGCATGGATGTTATTCAAAAATATTGAAAATGCCCTCGTCTAATTATGTGAAGATTAACAATGTATTGGGGAGTATTAACAGTGTGGTGAAATTATTTAACAATGTATTAGATAGTGTTTACAATGTACTGAAATAATTAGACATATGACATTTTATGCGACAGTTAACAATGTAATGGGGAGTGTTAAAAGTGTGCTAGAAATACTTAATAATGAACTCAGGAGTGTAGAGTGTTAACAATGTATTAAAATAATTGGGCGGGGGCATTTTCAATATTTTTGAACAATATCCAATAGGAGGGACCTAAAGATAATTTTTTACCGTCTCAGGGACCTAAAACAAATTGAAATTTTTTAGGGATTTAAAAATAATAGATGGATGATCACGAGATCCTTAATTAATGTTTCCTTAAAATTCATTACAAGATGATCTACTTTATATTTTGGTCATGAAATGAATCAATAGTAGCTCTTATGCATGATTTGTTCATGGGCGGGTCTATCCCCACCATGCACATTACTGAACCTATAAATAATTTTTTTAATATATATATAGGTTATTTGAAAAACACTAATCCCCCCATTCATTCAACAATGTTCTTGTGGAGCGTTATAGAAAACAGTCAACAATCGTCCTACCAATCTATGTTTACAAACTTCGACGGTTGTATTATTATTTACTGTTTAGAACATTTCACAGTGGGTCTGTTAACCTAAGATGTGTGCGTCGACATTAAATCTGTCTAACGGATAACATGAAAAATAAATACTTTGACAATTCACAATCATTCTATTTTTTATTTTTTTAATCCAATTTTCTATGAAAAACCAATAAATTCTCTTCATTTAGGCTTCTTTTGGTCTGAAAAATCAAAATCCATCTATTAAATTTTTTTTCATAAATATATTTCTATGTAAGCAAAGTCTCTGTTTGGTTTCTTTGTTTCAGAGGATCATTCTATCACTTCCCATTTCATATTGAAAAACCCATTCAGAGCTCCCCCTCAATCACTCACAAAAACAGAACACTTAAAAAAATTAAATTTTTTTGTCAAAAGAGAGACACCTATAATAAATAAATAAATAAAAGAAACCCTAATTTTAAAATTCACAATGAGGTTCATCTGATCGTCTCTCAAATAAATAAAAATTTTAAATAAAAGAAACTCCCAAAGAAGGAATTTTGGATCGTTGGATGTGGAGATCGAATGATAGGCAAGGGAGATGGTTGCATCCCCAACAATCCAAAATTCCCTTTTTGAGATTAATAAAAAACCCTAAATTTTGGAGAGACGATCTGATGCATATTTCACTATGAATTTTAAAATGGAGTTTTATTTATTTATTTATTACGAGTCTCTTTTTTATAGAAAATTTTGGTTTTTCTAAGTGTCTTGATTTGGTGGTGATTGAGGGGGAGCTGTGAATAAGTTTTTCAATGTGAAATGGGAAGTAATAGAGAGACCCTCCAAAACAAGGAAACCACAACATTGACTTGATCACAAAGAAATATATTTATGAAAAAAAAATTTCTTAATAAGTGGGTTTTGAATTTTTGGACAAAAAAAGACCTAAATAAAGAGAATTTATTGCTTTTTCATAAAAAATTGGACTCAAAAAATAAAAAAACAGAGTGATTGTGAATAATCAAACAATTCATTTTTAAAGTTATCCATTCGACAGATTCAGTATCGACATACACATTCTAGGTCAATATATATCCACTGTCGAATGTTTTACATAGTGAATGACAATGCAACTGTTCCCCCCGTTTGGAACGAGAATAACCCCCCGGATAACCCCGGATAAATATTTGGAGGTGTTTGTTTACCCCGGATAACCCCAGATAAATTATGCTAGAATAAACCTTGATAAAGTGGTATAGGAATTCCAATCAACCCCAAGAATAAAAGTTATCCTAGGTTATTCCATCTAAAGAATATGTGGGTCCACTGTCAAATCAACTGTCATCACCTCTTATAAATCACCTGTCAAATCAACTATCATTACTTTTTTACCTTTTATAAATCCTTATCCATACTTTATTCACATTTTACCCAAACAACAAAACATTTATTCTTACGTTTACCAATGAGAATAATTCAAAATACAACCAAACACAAAATCACTTTATCCTTATTTATACTCATTTATACTTGGATAAATCTATACCCTAGAATAAAAACTATCCCCGTTCCAAACGGGGGTTAAAGTTTTTAAACATGGATTGATATAATGCACGACAGATAGATTGTAGAATAGACTGATAGAATTAGCCCCCGTTTGGATGCCGGATAAGCCCCGGATAACTCCGAATAACCCCGGATAAAATTTGAGCCCCGTTTGGAAAGCCCCGATAACCCCGGATAAAATGTGCTAGAATAAACTGGTATAAAGTGATATATGGATTCCAATCAACCCTTAGAATAAAAGTTATCCTATGTTATTCCACCCAAAGAATAAGTGGGCCCACTGTCAAATCAACTGTCATCACCTCTTATAAATCACCTGTCAAATCAACTATCATTACTTTTTACCTTTTATAAATTCTTATCCATACTTTATTCACATTTTACCTAAACAACAAAACATTTATTCTTATGATTCCCAACCCCCCCGTTTGCCAACTAACATAAACAGAGAATAAGGGAGAATAACAGTAGAATAGCGGTTATTCGCTGTTTGTTTGTAGCGGATAAACCCTGATAGCTATGCATGGATAAACGAGCATAAGGCCTGATAACAATTCCACTAAAATGTGAGAATAGCTTATCAGGGCTTATCTATTCCTGAGAATAAAAATACCCCTCACCATCATTACAAAAAAATTATCTCTCTTACTTTAACACACTCCGATGATACACCCATATTTAAGGTGGACCGTCTGATCAATAGGCCTGGGCACTGTGATTAAATCTGGACCACCCAAAATACCCTGAAAAATCAAATCTCATCCTGACCGTCCAAATTCACTCTGCTTTTTTTTCATCATCGTACACGTGTCCCGGCTACCATCCCATCACATTCACTCCCACCAACCATCATTGAATACCCCATTTTCATTCTCATCTCTCTCACTCGACTCCCTCTGCAACCAAAATGGAAACCCTAGCTTTGTTAGGTTATGATTCACCATGAACACCTTGTGAGAGCTTGAAGGGGTGTAGATCGAAGTTCGGGCATTTCGACAATCAGGACTGTTTTGTGGCTCCCCATCAACCATAGGCATACATCCCTAGTCGAGACGATTCACAGGTAAATGATTCATCTTTCGGCGATCTTATGATGAAGATGATAAATATTCATGTTAATCCCCTGCTCGATTTGAAAAATTAATGGTGAATAATAACATGAAATTTTTAGGTTAAAACATTTTGGTTCATCTTCGTAGAGCTGATGATGTGTGATCTTGTGTATTGGGTGACCTTTTATGATGTTTTCATGCTTATATGAATATTTTATTGCACACTATAAACTAGGTTAAATACATTTGGTTTGATACAAGGATTACATCAGTTTTTCTGTATTTTGATGTTCAGTTTTAAATATCATATCAAATGATAAAACACCACATTTATATTTTAAATAGATTAATGGAACACTATCAGAGATTCTTGGAAAGCATGCTAACCTTTGGAACCTTATAATGCCTAATTTTTACTAATAAAAGTGATATGTAAATCTCCCAACCCCATCTTGTTCCTACTTACTTTCCCCCTTTGTGAGAGACCAAAACGAGAGTGATGAAAGACCTCTATTTGGGTTTATGATTTATTTTTTTATCTGATCTTTTCACCCAATTTGTTTTTCTTTAGCTTGGTAATGTCTTTGTTAAATTTTGTAGCAGCCACATTTTATATATTCACTGTTCTACCTGGTTATATTAGACACGATGTCATGCATAAACATGACTGTCAATGCTGATCATCCATATCAATGGGCTTAATCAATTTAATAAAATGTCTCGGCCCTACAAATTGTATTAATACAATCTATAATGCCCACAAGGAAAAAAATATTCTTTCGGAGTTGCAAGACCACTTTAAAAAAAAACTCATACGATATGCATTGCTTTTTTCTTGTGTATATACCTGTGTGTTCCATATGAATAAGAATGCTCTTATTTGTTTGGTTGATGCTCTCAAATATGAAGTCTCTAATTTCTAGTACTTAATAACACTTAGTCTAATTTGTCAGCTGTTAACCTCTCATAATATACTATCACTTTGCAGTTATTATATTATTGCAAGTAAACTTTCAATAAATGTCTCATGGGTTCTACATTATTTAATGCCAATAGATTAAGAGGTTGACTAATGTATGTTTGTTTGTGATGACTGTATATGCTGGTTTAACAACCATGTTAAATCTGACTTTAAATGTGATGTTAACCAGGATCTCCTGAAAGGTTTGAAGTGTATATGAAGAAGAAATTTTATTCAAATTCCCAGTGTCTATTAATATGAAATACATAACCTATTTGCCTATATATTTTATAATGGAGTATATTATAAGTTACATGCAAATATATATGACCATTTATCAATAATTCAATGTAATGAAGTGATGTGTAGGGTTGGCTATATATATGTCAACAATAGAGTAGTTGAATGACCAATATCCACATATATGTATTTGTCCTTATTTGTGAGTGTTATTACCATTGATAGTATTTAAGACATGGCTCCTAGGTATATCCTGATTGATTTACATTTTCTTTTGCATCTCTTGGACCCATGTATTATTATTCCCAAATGAATGATTGTTAAAGAACATGTTCTAGTCAATTGGTCTTCCATCCAACATCAATCTATGTGCAAGTATATATTGATGTTTATGTATAACTTGCATATGGAGTATACACACATGGAATCCACTGAATGACCAATAAGTTACATATATGTTTTATCCTGGACTACTTTGTATAAATATGCTTTTTATATGCTAGTTACTGATGTTATGAGCTACTGAATGATATAATCCATTGGATATGTTACATTACACTTTATATATCAGTGATATGTATTTGTTCCTTTCATTATATTCATAAGGGTGATATGTTTTAATATGTTGTTTATATGTTATTTGTTTATTATATGCTTTCATTATGTTATTATGTGTGGTCTTCAATTCCATATAACTTTTGGTATGACTGATATGTTCGACTCATTTTATTTTCTTCTTGGGGAATGTGAGTTAGTTACTGATAAGTTATATTTTTATGTTTATGCGTTTTAATGTGAATGCTATGTTTATATATACTATGAGGGGACATAGGTAGGAATGTAATATTTGGTATGCATGAGGAGTTCATATTAAAAGTTACATTTGGGTGTATGACCTTGTAATATACATAATATATATGATATGCTTATATGGTTTTTTTGTGATCCATTCCTCCAATATGATTTGAAATACATGTCTTATCTTGTTCTCATTATATTTACTGATCAATAACCCCATAATTAAGTTTCTTTTATGCATGTAGTATATCTGTTGTGAGTTTATTTATAGATGGTATCTATTTCTTGACTATTCACATAGAACAATCCAGTCATTTGGACGGAATCATTGATAAATGGGTAGTACATCTGCTTGGATGTAATAGATATATGTTTTTAAAGCTCTCTTGTTGTTATAGGTACAACTTTGTTTGAATTGCATTGAACTAATCAAAACTAGGTTCTGTGTCCCAGTGTTTATGATTTAATAATGATGCATTTTGACTGACTGTCAGGATGTTTCATTGTTTAAATATGAATAATTGTTATTATACCCAAGTTCTGTTGTGACATAATGTGGATGTATTTTTTTTAAGTGTCATTGTACAAAGGTTTAAGTCTGTTTGAATTTTTTTTGTGGTGTTTAAGCATGAATTATTATGTGTTTAAGCATGAATTTCTTTTGATATGTTTGTAACTGTTCGACTCATTTGATTTTCTTCTTGGGGAATGTGAGTTAGTTACTGATATAATAAACATGTCATGTTTATGTGTATCTTAGAATGTGAAGAGTTTGTTTATATATAGTATGAGGGGACATAGGTAGGAATGTAATATTTGATTATTTGAGGAGTTCATATAAACAGTTACATTTGGGTTTATGACCTTCTGATATACATAATATATATATGATATGCTTATATGGTTTAGTTTAAAAATGGCATGTGTTTATATATTCCTGCCCAGATAAGCACTGCATTTTCTATGGATTGTGTCATATTTTATACTTGTGGTTAAATTAATTGGTTTAATCAACTCCCACTAAAATCGATGGTGATGTTAATATATTTGATAATTGGTTTATGTTAAAGGTGAAATCTGAGATCAATGCTTGTGTATAACCATATCAGTTACATATAACAGAGCACATAAATAATGTGGATGACCAATGAATGTGTGTGTGTGTGTGTGTGTCCATGTGAGTTAGTCTTTTTTGCATTCATATAGGTGTGAGTGACCAATGAATCTATGTATATTGTTGGTATCTTAATCCATTCCATGGTGTCCAATATGTCTAGATGTCAAAGATGAGCCAGCCTCCCCTACGCATGGCATCCAATAAGAATCGGATTGGAAACTGGACCAACCCGATGGATGCTTGTTTGGTGGGGTTGCTTGTAGATCAATTTCAACAGGGTAATTGCGTGAAGGGGGTCTTCCAAAACAGTTCTTGGAAGACTATCGCCGCAACCTTGAACTATCAATTGGCTATGACTTTGGAAATGAGTCATTGCAAGAATCGTTGGAAAGTGTTGAAGCAAACCTATCACCTATACCAAGAACTTAGCAACAAAACAGGATGGGGTTGGGATGATGCGAGGAAAATGGCTGTACCGGGAGATGCACAAGACTGGGATAGGGTCATATCGGTATGTACAGTTGAGGATAGTTTAGTTTTGTCTTGGTCTCCTAATATTAGATGTTAAAATAAAGTCGTTGTCTGCTTATCCTGTGCAGAACAATACCAAGTTTGGGTTATGCCGGGACAAGCCATTTATATGGTTCAAGGAATTCTCCATGATATGTGGGAACTCCACATCCAAGGGATTCCATGCCCATGCCTCCCTCGTCAGTGAGGATGATGATGACAATGACACTGAAGGAGACTCAATGGAGGCCAAGAAAAATAGGTTCGATTCACTCCATATAAAGAGACCATCGGTGGATGATTACTTCAATCGAGGGGGCACATGTGAGAACAAGTGGGGGAGCAGCACACCAATAGAGATACCTGATGAAGGTGAACCAACCTCTAGGAGGAAGGATAAACGTTCCATAGCATCCACTGCTTCAGACATGGGGGAGGATGATTTGCAATTTCCAAAAAACGATCATCTGGGTCTGGTAAGAGGGTAAAGAACTCCGTTGCTGCTGAAGGATACATGGCTGAGTTCATTGAAATTGGGAGGCGTAGGGTGGATGTGGCAAAAGAATACTTGGAAAAAGATTATGAGGGGAAGTACACTTTGGAGCAGGCAGTCAAGTGTCTTTCGATGTTTAGGCAACTCAGTTCAGCTAGTAAGTTGGCTGCAGCTGAGGCTCTCAAGGATGAGGCGAACCGCACTATTTTCATGGCATTCCCGGATGACTTGAAGATAGACTGGATTGAGAGACAGGGGATGAACTATCAACCACCTCCCTATGTTCCACTTGCACCATAGGAAGGGAAGGAACTATCTACCTTTATGTTTGACCATATATAGTATTATTTTTTGAGCCACCTATAGTAGGAAGGCTGGTAACCTGTCACTATTATTCAGGAGGTTGTAATCTAAGAAGACATTCTCATCTTTTGATGTATAAACTAGAATGATGTGGACTTAGGGTTATGTATGGAAACACTCATAATTTTGTAAGTATTTGTAGCACATGGATGTGTGTAATAATCCACATGTATATATTGGTGATGGTGATGTAATGTCTGAACTCTTGCATCATTCGTCGAATGACAATTAACTAATCTTTTGTATCCCTCTTCCATTGTGTATGTGTATATTCAATGCTCTCTTATTTGCCCAATGCAGTCAATGGATTCCTCAACAAGGAAAAGACTACGGTCTGAATTTTTTAGGCAATTTTTTGAAGAGGATGAGGAATCAATGTTCCTAGAGATGGCCTATGTACTTGACCATTTCAGGTATCGGGTTGAACATCAATCATTGACAAGGAGACCGATGAGAACTGGACCCCTGTCCGGCCATGCATTTGTACATGAGTTGCTACAAGGACATGAGGCTAGGGCATATGAGAATCTGCGCATGAGTCCTCCAATGTTCTTAAAATTGCGGGATGTCTTGATCAACAAGGGTGTCTTGAAAGACACTACCAACGTCACTTGTACCGAACAGCTTGCAATCTTTCTTCATGCTCTCGGCCATGGTGTGTCTAATAGGGTGTTATCAGAACGCTTTCACCATTCAGGGGAGACAATTAGTAGGCACTTCAATGCTGTCCTCAAAGCAGTGGTTTCCCTAAAACGAGAGTACATCAACCTCCCACAAAATGATGTGCAAGTCCATCCCCATGTGAGGCACAACAAAACCTTTTATCCATATTTTAAGGTGAGTTCATACTACTCATAACATGTTCTATTGCTGATCTTCCTCATATATGCATCTATCAATCTTATGCAAATACATGTGATGTTGAATTATAGAATGCGGTGGGGGCAATTGATGGGACACACATCCCTGCACTTGTCAGAAAAAATAAGGCAACACGATATCGCAACAGGAAGGGATGGATATCACAGAACGTGATGGCCGCTTGCTCGTTTGACTTGCAATTCCAATACGTCGCCGTTGGTTGGGAAGGTTCAACGGCCGACATGAAAGTCCTTAGATGGGCATTGGAGTATGGGGGTTTTACTGTCCCAGAAGGTATATACCTCTAATATGATTGTCAACATGTTTCCCTGCACTTGTGTTACATCATTCATTTGCATTGAACTAATACGAATCTTTCTACCAGGAAAATATTATTTGGTTGACTCTGGATACGCGAACACTGATAAGTTTCTTGCACCTTACCGTTCTCATAGATATCATTTATCTGAGTTTCTAAATCGCAGATGTAATAGATATAGTGGTCCAAATGAACTCTTTAACCATAGGCATGCACAGCTGAGGAATGTCATTGAGCGTGCATTTGGAGTTCTAAAAATGCGCTTCAAATGTCTTAGATGCACTCCATATTATCCATTTAGAACCCAGACTAGAATTGCACTTGCATGTTGCATACTCCATAACTTCATACGTA
Organism: Acorus calamus; assembly: GCA_030737845.1. Classification (NCBI taxonomy): domain Eukaryota; kingdom Viridiplantae; phylum Streptophyta; class Magnoliopsida; order Acorales; family Acoraceae; genus Acorus; species Acorus calamus. Next base: position 21,947,491 of record CM060877.1, on the reverse strand, counting down.
GGGAGGAAGGGTCAGACATCTTATTTAATATGAGTCAAGATGATATGGACTCAGTTGGGGAGGCCAGAGATGAAGGAAATACCGACGTGACAAATGAGGATAACGTCGGAGGGGCTCAACTGCGAACAATGATTACTGGTCAATTGTGGGGGGGTAGGAATGTAAGTGAATGTTGAAGAAGTGTATTTAGATTATGTGACTATATGTTAATAATCATTTATGTGTTATTCATCTAAATACATGTTTTTTAATTGCAGAGGCAGTGAGGTGGTGGCGTTTCTGGTAGTTTGGTTTGTCAATGTATTCAACCCATGTTGGCCTTTGCATTCTATGATATTTGTTTAGTTATATACAGCATTCATTTATTTGACTATGTGATTTGAATTAATCATACTCATTATTATGTGTTTTATGTAACAGGCATTTGTTTCCATCAGATGGGAAATTATCCATTTTATGCGGTCGCGAAGGGAAGGAGGCCCGGGGTGTATGACAATTGGGCAGCCTGTCACGCGCAGGTGCATCGCTTCAGAGGTGCGACGTTCATGGGTGTTAACGATATCGAGGAGGGGTTCGCATTCATCAACTCCGTCAATGCAGGCCTAGAGGCAGATGCACCTATTGACGTGTCAGATTCCACACCCCCTCCATCAGATGAGACTCATGGCATGAACAGACCACTGCTACCAGACATTCCACCAGCTACTGCAGACCTTCCAGATCCTACACCAACCGAGATTTTGCCAGACTCCTCACAGCCAGTGTACCACCACTTGTCGTATAGTGCAGAACAGTCACGTCGAAGTTCAACAGACGTTCGAGCCACTCTCTGCTTCACTGAGATGACTGTTTATGGGATTCCAGTTATGTCTCTCTTTCTGGGTTTGTTTGGCACACTTGTTCTTCTTGTGGCATGTATTTTCATTATGTTGTTTGTTTTGATCCTGCGTCAATGATAGTATGCAGGGGTTGGGATGGTTAGACCTTGTAAACTTTTATTTTGTGTTGCCCACTAGTTTATGGGTTAATTTTGTGGATGATTCAGTTTGTATGGATGTTTAAACACCATATTCTGTTTATCCAGAATACTAATTTTGACTTAACCTCGGCGGCACAAGAGGTTAATGTGAATATTAAAATGTGAATGTAAGTTTGTGATGATGCCTTATCTTGTTGTGTATTATATAATTTATCATTCTTATAACATGTCATATTTATATCTTTGGATTTGTGTGTGATATTTTCTTATGTTAGATATATGTTAACCTCTGATAACAGGGCTATCCTAGTATCTCTTTTTATGTTGACCATGGTTTCCTAGATGAGAAGTGCTTTTGTATAGATGCACAAGAGGTTGATTGATGCATGTCAGTCATTTTGGATAAATGTGAAGTGGTTGTTTCATGTGAGAGAAATAGGATCAATGATAAATATGCAGTATATTTGTAATTATTACTTCATAGGTTATTTCTGTATATATCATTATCCAGATATATTTACCTAAGTTTTAAAAAAATTCACAAAGTATGGGTGCATAAATAACTTAGTGGACCCTATTATAAATTTTCATAAAATTGACATATAACACGTATAAGTAAATTCAATCGAGACACAATATATACTTTCTTCATGGGTTATTTGATACTGTAAAAAGATTAAGACTGGTAATAAAATTTATTAATAATTCTAAGTCATTTTATTAAATAAAAATAAAAGAAAAGTTTAGTTTTATTATTATTAATGACCAAGGGATTGAGTTAATTTAATTAACACATAACCCTTTAATTGCAATCATTACAAAACAATTGGAATCAACATGAGCATACATAGAGTTAATTGTTCAATATATATAAAGGTTCACCATCAAATATTACATAAGATGGACGGTCCAGATTTAATTACACTCATCATGGATTGATTTATATTCATCAATTACACCAAACACAAAATTATATTACAGGGGCAAAGTTGACATTTTGAAAATAATAACTCCCTATTCATCTCTTATCAACCATTTATTCACTGTTTATTCTAGGTCAACCAAACACCAAAAATCTGAATTTTACGTTTCCCAATAAGAATAAATAAGAATAACAGAAATTGCAACCAAACATGAATAGGCTTATTCTGCCAAACACTGTTATCTATCCCCGTATAACTATCAGGGCTGAATAAGGCAATTCCACTTCCCAAACGGGGGGAACAAGAATAATTCAAAACACAACCAAACACAAAATCACTTTATCTTTATTTATATTCACTTATACTCGGATAAATAAATACCCAAGAATAAATCTTATTCTGTATCCAAACGGGGGCTTAGAGTTTTTCCAAAAACTTATATATGGATTTTTTTATTATATATTGGTGGGTTTAGCCATGTGGAAGGTGGGGATAGACCCGCCCGTTGTTCATATATAATTATTCCTATCAGTATATTTCATGGAATTTCTTCTTAGTATTATTTAATTTCATAAAAAGAATAGTAGGTGGTCTCTTTTTTTTAGTTGAAACTTAAAAAATAAACAGTTGGTCCCATTTTTTTTTAATTGAAACTTAAAAAATAAACAATGGCAACTACTATTAAAAATATATTGATACTAAGAACTCAACCGTATATTCTTTATATTTGTTGGCTCTACTCTTATTTTACTGATAACAATTCAGAGACGGTATCATGAAATATCTTATATTATTTACTTGGTACAGTGTATATGTATATATATATATATATGGTCAATTGGATTGGTTGTTACAACCTATGTTACTTGGGATATGAATAGGACTTACGGAGTCCATCAATATCTCTGCCATTTGTTGTTGGGAAAGTTCATGATCATGAGTTTGACCATTCAACGCCGCCTTCTCAACAGTCCAAGATGAATAAGTATAAAATTGGAAAAGTATAAATTGGAATAAGAATCCTCCAAAGTCAAATTTGTTTTCTCACTGACATAAATACAAGACAGACAGCCAACAAGGCACCCCTTTATGCCCACAACACAAAAGGCTTACCCAAACGAGTCCAGCAATTCCGTACACACACGAGTGTTCGAGGTTAAAAAAATTCTTACATTAATGATTATTTCTTAAAAATTAATATTTTAATAATTCAAAGTTATCGCTTTTTAAATTCTATGATAATTTAAATAATATTCTTAGAGAGATTTTTCACCATTGTATTTTAGAGTGTTTTTGCAATTTTTTAATTTTTTTTCAAAAATGGACAGTACTCGTTTTCTAATATTTATGTTTAAATAGAAAATAATAAATTATTTTCGTATATTATAATTTAAAATTATATATTGATAACGTTTCATACATTTTAAAAGGAAAATTTTTGAATTCATAAAGTTATTGACGACATTTAATTTGAAAACAAACAATTGTGATGGGTTCAAAATGTTATAGCTTAATAATTGAGCATTCACATGTACACTTAAAATTGTAAAATGAATATTATTTACTGATTTCTAATACAATTGTTAATAAATAATTTTTTTAAAAGTGATACGTAGAGCACTCATTAACAAAACCCACTTATTTAAATCAAAAGAAAGTAATATGATGGATTGTTATTAACTATTTATTTCTTTTTTTATTTGGACTAAAATAACTTAATAAGCAATAAGCATAAAAACTAAAATTATATATTAATATACATAGCCCCCATTTGGGGTAAAGATTAAGGGAAGAATAAATCCAATAAAGATAGAATATAACAAAAAAAATTTTATTTGTTTTATAAGAATAGAACCTAATCTCTATGCCCCCGTTTGGATACAGAATATGATTTATTATTTGATATTTATTTATCCGAGCATAAATGAATATAAATAAGGATAAAATGATTTTGTGTTTGATTGTGTTTTGAATTATTCTCGTTAGAAATCGTAAAAATAAATGTTTTGTTGTTTGAGTAAAATGTGAATAAAGTATGAATAATAATTTATAAAAGGTAAAAAATTAATGATAGTTGATTTGACAGGTGATTTATAAGAGGTGATGACGGTTGATTTGACAGTGGGTTCACTTATTCTTTGGGTGGAATAACCTAGGATAAATTTTGTTTTAGGGGTTGATTGGAATCCATATACCACTTTATACCAGTTTATTCTGACACACTTTATCTGGATTTATCTGGGCTTTTCAAACGACATCTAAATTTTATCCAGGATTTATCCAGCATCCAAACGGGGGCTATAAATTTATATATATACATAGCACTGACTCTGATTATAATCTTAAAGGAGATTGAAATAAACTATGCATTTTTTTTATACATATTCATAAAACATAAAACATAAAAAAATATAATACACAAAGTAAAAATAATGACGGAATAAAAAATACAATCCATTAATTATCCCTCATTTTATCCGTATATTCACAATCCACAGGTTTGATCCAACAAACGGACGCAAAGGGGACGCATTATTTTTTCTTTTATTTTATATAAAAAATACTAACACAGTTGAGTTGAGTCTATAAAAAACAAGAGAAAAAAAAAAAGATTTGTGGGGATCCACTAATGGAAACTGTGAAGGCAATATTTTAATGCTTCTCGTCGCACGAGATTTCAATGGTTTTTCTTTAATTTTTAGTCTCTTTTGAGGCTTCCAAAGATGATTAGCCCGTAATTAATACGACCCACCTTTTCGTTTACCTTTGGAGGGTCACCTACAACTTTTTCTTTTTTTATTTTTATTTTTATTTTGGTTCTCCAGGTAAAGTGATGGTGTTGATGAAGATCTCTTGATTGGGTACTTTCTGAACACCTCAACCTGAGCTTTTGTTGGCTTTTCAGATATTGGGTTCTCCTTTTCTTGGTTTAGTGGAGGGGACCATGTGTTGATTTCGATTGCTGGTATGAGTTCTACTTTGGGGCTTTGGTTCTTCTTTTTATTCTTTGTTATGCTTTTATTGAGGTGTTTGTGGAATGTTTAGAGAATAGTATGAACTGTTAAAAGTGGTTTAGTATCTGCAACATGGAAGTGGGTCTAAGTTGGGTCCTGAAAACTCTAACCTTTATATCTGGTTTGGGTTCTGAAGTATCATGTTGTTCGTGTGGAATGGGGGAAAGTTTGTTTTTTTAACCCAAAATTGTTGTTCTTTTGGTTTCCTGTGCAATGAACAGAGCTGTGATTAATCTTCAGAAAGAAACGATTGAACTTGTTTTCTATTTATCTGTTTATGTATGCGGGAGGGATGAGAGAGAGCCAGTGGAGTGCATGATCACCAACATGTATATATTTACTCCGACTGCAACCGACCTTAGTCGGGATTCTACACTAAATTTTTGTTGGGTTGATTGGTCATTAATCATTGTCTAATTCTTTGAATCCTTAATGGATTCACATGGTCGACCTCAGATTGCCGGAATATGCTTATGGCAGTGGTGTTTGTTGTATTTAACATGCACATATAATTCATTCTTAAATCCACATGGGGTTGGCTTTTTAGATAGAGTCATGGGTTTACTCCCCATAGATCTCAAGCTTGAATTCCTTAGGCACAGAGTTTGTGGGTGATTCTGTGCAATGTGGTTTTTTGTTTTTTTGTCACCAAGAAATATAGTTCGTTCTTTTAGGGCTTGGGGATTCCGAGACTTCTTATGGGTGTACAAAATAAGAATTTTTCTCCTTGATGGATCACAGCAATCTGTATATTGGTAGATTGTCAGGTTTTGCCTTAAAAAAAAAATTAATTGTAACATTATAATTTCCATTTCCAAGCAGACGTTTTGTCTTTGTTTCGATTTTTCCGCTGAGGCTGTAGAATTCTTTTATATCATCTTAAATTTAATCACACCTTTTGATATGAGTCATTTGACATGGTATCTCTGTTATGGACGAAGGTGAAAATAGGTTTTAGGAGTCAAAACTACGGGGAGGAAAGGAAAATATGGAAGTTGAAGAAGTGGAGAAAGTACACACGTCGTTATCTTCTACAAGTTTAACCATTGCTGTGGCAGTAAATGGTAGCAAGAACAGCAAAAATGCGGTGAAGTGGGCATTGGAGAAATTCATCCCGGAAGGAAGGATTTTGTTCAAGCTTTTACATGTTCGCCCAAGGCTCACTATGGTTCCAACACCAAGTAAGTAATGATTCCTTGTCATGGATGGCATATTCAATATTGTTTCTTTGTGCAACTCTTGGTCAGAATATTTTACAGCCAAAACCATTGTTAAAATTTCAAGTCCCAAAACCACCTGGAAATTGGATGAGCCATACCATCTTTGTAGCATCAAACAAATAATAAACGATTCCGTTTCTCATTGATGGAATTACAAATTGTCTCCAAACCTAATTATGATTTATGAGATTTAAAAGAAGAAGAAGAAAACCTGTTCTATAGTTTAACTGCATTTGTGATCTCTCTCTCTCTCTCTCTCTCTCTCTCTCTCTCTCTCAGTCTCTATATAAATTCAAGTTGACAATGTTTCATATGGCTCTAAAATTTATTTTGACACTCTACTTAGTATAACAAAATATGCAGCAGACCCCCCTAGCGGGGTGGTCGAGATGCACCCTCCCCAGAGGGGAGGTCGCGGGTTCGAACCCGCCTTTACCCACCAAAAAAAAAACACAAAATATTATATGTCAGACCGCCTCAGTCTGAAGTAAAGATATGAACATAGTTTGAACCGCACATGCTGATGTGTCCGCCCGGGTGCACATTCCACCCGATATGCGGTGCACGTTCGAATTCAGTTTGAACTGACTTCGAACGGTAAAACCAACCTCTGAGTTCGGATTGTAGTCTATTGCCTAACGAAGCAAGCACTCTCTTACTGACGTTCAAATTCAGTTCGAATGGGGGTTCGAACGGTTGCCTTACCCTATATGCGACCGCATGTTCGGTACATATGGCCACACATGTCATGTGCAGACCCCATCGCACATGCGGTCCGCACATGGTTTTGAACTATGAATATGAATCATGTGGTCACACGAGATTTGGTGAGCATTACCACACATTATGGGAAGTGGAAGAGCACCGACTTTTTTATTCGTGTACTATTGTACTAACGTAATCAACAACTAACTTCTACATAAATCACAAAGCTTTGAATTTATATAGTCTGGTTCATGTGTCCACGACTTGAGCGGTTTTCATATGGACCATATAACCAATCTCGGGTGCAGTAGCCTCTTGAAAACAGAATAAGTGGGAGGCAACTGTACCTAAACAATCAGATGCACCAGTAGCATGTAAATTTTGGATTCCAAATGATGTGGCTAATTTTAAAAATTACCTTTAGGATTTGAATTTTGAAAAACATCATCTAAATTTGATTTCAATGTCAAACTTATCTAAATTTATGGTTTGGGAGATTTGGTTAGGTAGGTTGTAGAATAAGATGTTGGGAGAGGATTTTAGAGCAGGTTGTTGAGGAAATTGTTTGGAGCGGTTGGTTTTGTGGAGCCATCGAGCGACATTCTTATGACCATACCATCCGAGAGTGTGTGTGCGTGTGTGTGTGTTAGCCAATTGAATTTCAAATTGTTTTGTTTTGTTCCCATGAAACTTATAACCTGTATTTCTCAATGTTTCTTAAAAAATGGTTCAACTAGTCCTTCCTGGTTGCTTATCAGATGAGTGCTTTTTTCTGGCTTGATGTATTTTGGGCATGATTTTGCTTACATCAGAGAGGGGGAGAATGGATATTAAATTACAGAATAAATACTGAAAATTTTCTTTATGAAGATGTTCTCATGCTAACAATCTTTACAGAATTGAGATGCTGAAGAGGACACAGGATGGGATTTAGAGCAGAACTAATTACATTAAGTATCAAGAATTATATGTATAAAGTGTAGGATAAGCCTCTGGTTTGATTGACATGCTTACATTGTGCAAATAACCTCGCAGAAGCAATTTCTAATCCAAAATTACTTATTTTACGTCTTCAGTACTTTAAATCCCCATATCTTAGAAAAAAGAAGCTAAAACTCTAAATTTTACCCACCATTTTACTATATCAAATACTGTAGCTATCATGAACAATCAGCAATGTAATCGCCATCCTTTCTGAATTTGCAAACAATTTTATATTACATTTCCTGCACAACTATCAGTTAAAAGATTTGTTAAATTTCTTTTCGTCCAGTGGGGAACTATCTTCCTATTTCACAAGTTCGGGATGATGTAGTTTCTGCTTACAAGGATGAAATAAAATGGAAAACAGACAAATTGCTTCAACCATACAAGAGAATCTGTTCACACAAACAGGTACGGAATTTTTTGTTCCTTCAGTGACATACTCCATTGAAGCAAATAGACAGACGTGCTTATTTGGGAGGGGTGCAGGTGGAAGCAGAAGCTGTGGTGATTGAAGCAGATGATGTAGCTGAAGCAATAGCAGAAGAGGTTTCAAAATTCAAAATCGGCAAGCTTGTTATAGGAGCTTCATCAAGAAATGTTATGACAAGGTACGTTGATTGTGCTTGTCCTTTACATGCAATTAGTAAAACATGAACACCGAATGTTACTCAAAATCTTCTGTTATGCGCTTAGTGAACACTTGATTCATCTGATCATGAGAAAAGGAGCTTCTAATTATCCTGTTATAGAAAAAGTGAATGATTGCATTTCATAAGCTTATTATAAACACACCATCTATTGTCTTTGTGGAAATCCAAATTGCCTCTAAAATCAAACCACGTCTTGGTGGGTTTGTAGAGGCATCCTCCTTCACTTATGGATTCTGGGTTTGAGTCTTATTTCTGCTGATAATATAAGATTTAATCAGGTAAAAAATATAATTAAAAAAACACTTACCTTCCAAATAAAATGATGGTATAGGCCAGACATGTACCACGCTCATTGAAACACACCACTTACACCTTGTTCTATGTCGGTTATTCTGAAACCTGGTATCCATATTAGACATTGATCATGATTGTGTTTGCATAGCATCCATCTGGTATGTGCATCCTGTGGATATTCATTGATGGAATATTAATCAACCAAGTGTTGACATTGCCAGAGCAATTAAAGGCAGTGGATTTTCATCCAGAATCTCAAGATGCACTCCAACCTGTTGTACAGTTTATGTTGTATCAAAAGGAAAGCTATCATCTGTCCGACCATCCACGTCAGAGACGAATGAAGGATCCATGGATGAAAGGAGTGATTCGAGCAGCCCTAATAATAGCTTCTCAACTCATACATCTAGCGCACAAAGTGGTAACAAAGATGCAATCTATCATTATGAATTATTCTTATCAACTTTGCACATCCAAAGGAAATTTATTGTCCATGTTGAAATTGAAATCATTCATTTGTCTCGTTTCCTTATTTCTAGGTTTTGTTTTTGCATGATATATAGCCTTTTTTTATTTGGGTTCTATAAAGTCAACTTTTAGTCAATAAATGATGTCTTTTATTAATCGAAATTTGTATTTATCAAATAGAAAAGCAGTTGTGCAAATGCTGACCTTTATTAATGTAGTATAACCTACTCAAGAATGCTTTTGAATGTGTTATAATCGATTTTTCTTGGGCTTATCAAAAGAATAAAAAGGTTGCATCTCTTGAGCAACTAAAACATTCATTAAACCAGTTATTTATCTTCAAATATCAGTGTCCATTTTCTATGGATGGTTTATTTTACCTATATTGTGGGTTGTAATATTTCCTTCTCCTCTAGAATTTGAACTGTACTTGTTTAAAGATATTTGAAGTAATGATTTGAAGTTTATATTCCATTTGACATTAGAATTTCCATGATAAATCCAGTGAAATATTATATTCACTTGGCATTAGTAATTATAACATATGGTTGGACTTTATGCATTGCATGTCAAGATTTCTGATTAACAAGGGAATCTTCTTTCAATTATATTATGAATTGATTGAATATTCGGGTCATTTATCATTCTTTCTAGTTGATTAAGGGAATTGTATATTTACCCATTCCATGTTTGGTTTTTTTTCTTCAAATGGGACCTAAAAATATTCTTCTTGGGCTGGAAACAATGTTCTTCGCTGTCCAATTTCTGAATTGCCTTGAGGATCAATATTTTATTTAACTTTCTATTACTGAAGTATCTGGAAGTCATTGGTCATGTAATGAAAGATAAAAAAAAACTGAAGTAAGACATGTTTGGTTATTATGGAATTGTATATTCTGAAACGCTTGTGCCCCATTGGTTTCCCATCATGCATGGCCATTTAGCATTGCTAAGGCCTGGTCATCCAAAAATAATTGTTTGTTATTTCTGTAGAGAATTCAATAGCTACACTCCATTTGATTATTATAATTCCTATAATAATTTCAGAGGGAGACAAGAATTGCTTATTCACCATTATCCATGCTATGGATTAATACTCTTCCTTGTCATTATGAAAAAATCAATTCAACTAAGAATTTCACACACATCCCAAACATCACACATGACATTTCCAATCATAAATAACTAATATAGTGAGACTTGTCATATATCACTTATATTCAATTTTTCCAAGATCGACCAAACAAGAAAAAAATGATTTTTAAATACTCTGAAGGGGACAAAAAAAAACAATCATACAGAGAATCTCTTATGCTGTCCTTTGTTGTCTATCCCGCTAGGTGCATAGCACTATTGTGGTGGCCAAACAGGGGTGTATAGTGTTAGTTGATATCCTTTGATTTGTTGCTTCTTTCCTTGGACATATGATATCCCTTTATCATCCTTATAGATTATTTCTTCCCTTAATGCGCAAAAGAAATGAAAATTAATACACAGCAAAAATATGTCTTTATTATATGACATCCATGTTTGAAAGCCTTTAAAATTCTATCAAATTTGCCCATAATGTATTTGCTGAAACTTCTGGAATCTTCATGAACCTTTTTTTTTTTTTAATTTTAGAATTTTCAATGTTAAGAGAACTTACCAAGAAATCTAGTGTTCCAACAATTCTAGTAGTTGTCTCGAAGCATGCATCTCAAGCCTGCTTTTTGAAACTTAGTTGAAGAAGTAATAAAATACCCCATATATGGAAACTTTTCATCCTTTGGTGATGTAATTCTTCCATAGTTCAAAGATTATGAAATGGTTAATGTTCTGGTACCCTTGTAACTTTAATTCAAAGATCAACCTAGATTGAATTTTTTTTTTGTAGCATTCTTCCAGAAAAAAAATATATCTGGGAGACCACTTCTCCGTAACTCATGACACATTATTTCTTGTTATTTTAGAATGGACAGATATGGGATCATCAACAAACTTTTCACAATTTTCTTCGTCATCTTTATTGACTCAGCGTCACCAAGCTCTGGCAAATGTAAATCAGAATCTCACTAATAGTATAGGGTCCAACCCCATTGATGTTCACCACTCGGGGCATATATCTTTGAGCACAGAGGAAGATATCGCGAGTTCAAGTTCTAGTGTATCAGATATGCACTGTGTCTCACAGGCTACTAGTTACAAAAGCTTCAAAACTGATGGTCTATCAATGAATTCAACCGATCAGGTATACACACTGGAGAATCTGGCAGATGTTTTGCTGTGGATGAACTGTAGTTGCATCAACTTATGCCATTGATAGTAGGAATTCAAGACAGTTTCATTAATTAGATCCATTAATTACCAAGTTAGCAAAATATTCGACAAACATGCTGTAGTTCTAAACTTCCTTTTTGCAGGATGATGTCACTTTTGAATTGGATAAGTTGAGAATTGAACTCCAGCATTTTCGGAGGATGTATGAAATGGCTCAAAATGAGACAACTGATGCTTCCCAGCAAGTAAGTTACAAAATTTTAGACTCCATTGTTCTGTCTTTCCCTTTACATGTAAATTCTTATGTTCTTGCATGTGTATAGTTAAATGAACTTAGTACACGCCATATGGAGGAAGCAGCTAAACTCAGAGAGATAAGCCTTCGAGAAGAGAAGGCCAGAGAATTGGTAATACGAGAAAAAGAAAAACGTGAGGCAGCACAGAAGGAGGTGGTAGCTGTGAGGGAATATGTCGAAAGGGAAATTTCTCAAAGAAAAGATTTGGAATATAATGCTGCCCGTGATGCTGAAGAGAAACGACGGCTGGAAAATTCCCTAAAACATCACAATCAGCAATGCAAAGAATTCACATTCGACGAGATTTTATCGGCCACATCATCATTCTCTCATGAGCTCAAGATTGGAATGGGAGCTAATGGAACGGTCTACAAGGGAACTTTTCATCATATGACAGTGGCTGTGAAGGTTCTCAATTCCAAAGAAGATCACAGAACCAAGCAATTTAAGCAGGAGGTAATCTTGATGTGTTGCTATATTCAAAGTATGCTTTCATTAGTTTGGAAATATTTGTGTAAAATATTTTTGCCCTAGAGTTTTCATGATAACCAAGATTAGCTTAACTTCTATGAAGACCTTCATGACTTGCACAATCCTTAGTAGCTCAAGATTCACACAGTAATGTGATTTTTCTTAACCGATATATTAATTGCTGAAAACATATCCATAAAAGGAAGATCATTACATCTGCAATTTGGCATGAATTTGTCATTCCCTCATTGTAAGGGGATATTCTCTTCAATGACTTTTTCATCCTGCCCCGGTAATTCAATGTTTATCTCATAGGAGATATAGATACTCTGTTGTGCTGTTGTGTTTTTTTCTCATGGTTATAATTTTTATATGTTAATGAAACCATCACATTGTCGTAATTCATAAATACACAGTATGGTTGATATTCATAAATCTCTCATGAAACCTTGGTGATCCCCATTCAACTTGTTATGATGTCTATGAATGCATTTTTTACTATCAGCTTGAACTCCTTGGGAGGATCCGTCATCCTCACCTCCTCCTCCTCATTGGAGCATGCCCTGATCATAGCTGCCTGGTCTACGAGTATATGGAAAACGGAAGCCTTGATGACAGATTACGCCAGAAAGATAATTCGCCCCCACTCCGATGGTTCGATCGGTTCAGGATAGCTTGGGAAGTGGCCTCAGCCCTTGCTTTCCTCCATAATTCAGAGACGAGGCCAATTGTTCATCGCGACCTGAAGCCAGCCAATATCTTGCTTGACAACAACTTTGTTAGTAAGATTGGTGATGTTGGTCTTTCTACATTAGTTCCTAGTGTTGATACTCTCATGTCCACTATATACAAGGACACTGCTCCTGTGGGAACTTTCTGCTACATAGATCCGGAGTATCAAAGGACGGGGTTGCTCTCACCAAAGTCTGATGTTTACGCGCTTGGGATGGTGATCTTGCAGTTGTTGACAGCAAAGTCCCCCATGGGACTGACACACATTGTGGAAATGGCATTGGAGAACGATTGTTTGAAGGATGTTTTGGACTCAAAAGCGGGGAAGTGGCCTTATGAAGAGACTAAGGAACTGGCCCTTATGGGTCTAAATTGTGCGGAGTTAAGGCGCCAGGATAGGCCGGATTTGAAGAGACAAGTTCTTCCTTTGTTGGAGAGGTTGAGAGGAATTGCAGACGAAGCTCATGATTGTGCGCCGGACATACAGTCTCTCCCTCCGAGCCATTATATATGTCCGATACTCAAGGTTAGTCTTCTGTATCCGTCTTTGCTTTTTTTTCCTACAAGGACATGCAAGTTATATAGTTATAGGCCAGTTTGGTAACCCATCATTTCATTGTCCTGCTGGAGCACTCAGGTCAATGAAGTTTGGAATCCTTCATTTATGTGGTTATTCTTGAGTACCCTAGGAAACATTTTCTTGATTTCTCCTTCCTATAAAATCTATTAGAACTGTGTTTATGTGGAAGGAGAAATTCTCCTTTTGGATCATAGTTACCAAAACTATATGTCTTTTTGGTGAAGTATTTGGTTAAATCTTATCCTATATTATACCTTACAGTATGGAGTTGGTACTCTTGCTAACCTACCAAGAAGTTTTTCGATAGTTATATAGATCATACAAGTGTTATCTTATCAAATGCATTCGTATATGATGGCCAAATCAAACAATTCAGTTGATGCGAGATCTTGGTTTCAGGAAGTGATGGATGATCCTTGCGTTGCGTCTGATGGGTATACTTACGATCGCAAGGCAATCGAGACATGGTTCAGAATGAACGACAAGTCTCCAATGACGAACTTGTACCTGCCTAGTAAGGACCTCATACCGAATCGTACTCTCCTTTCTGCCATAAGGGAGTGGAAGTCTGCAAACCCATAGCCATTGCCACCCTCTTCCATATTGTTGTCATTCCTGCCATTAAAAATCAGAAGGATATGCTTTTCTTCATTTGAGTGTCTCCATAGTGAATGATTGAGCTCCCAGTCTTTTACACATGGGATTTTTTTTTTTTTGGTCATTGGTCATTGTGGTGAAGTAGTTGCCAAAACTTTGGATGCATAGAATCGCAGTTTTATGGATAGGAATAAAGGAACTTGTACAGATTATGAATTCAAACAGATATCTATAAGTGTTTAATTGTGCAGTTCAACTTTCTTGTTTTTCTATGATTAAGTCAGCTGTTCAGATGTGATTTCATGCTATAGTCCACTTGTGTAACGTCAGATCACGGAGGACTGGTGTTGTACAAATGTACAATCAGGGATTAAAAATTTCAGTTTTTTTTAATAGAAAAAAAGGAGAGTTGTAATTAAGGTGACTGCAAATCAGACGGGTTGGATTGTAAATTAACTTGAACTTGACCTAGAGTTGGAGGAGGTGAATCTCTAACACAACCTGACCCTCACACAAGAACATGTTAACCTGAACAGGTTTGTTAGGTTTGGTTTGACTTTGCATTTGATTCAAATAGGAAACATGTTTGAAAAATAAAATTTTGAATAAAGTGATTTAAATATATTTAATTCTTAAAAGCATATTTTCTGCGTTTTTTAAAAAACAAATTTTTTATATAGAAAGTTGTAAATAATTTTTTAATTAAGTATGCCTTTTGGAATGTGTTTGATAATACATGCGTTTTCTGCTTAATTAAAAATAGAATCGCCTTATTAAAACGTTGTCAAATGGGTCCCTCAGGCTAGGTCGAGTTGAGATTGGATTTGAAATGAAATAATGTTACATACAACTCTAAGAAACATTGATGTGCTGATGATTTTTTTATAGTATATATTTCACGTAACAAAACATATATTTTTATAAAATGAAGGATATATTTTAAGGAATTGTAAAAATTACATGAGGTAGTATATACCTTGTTCCATATGTATGAAACTACATATAAGACTATTAATGGGGACTATATAACAGCAACCTAAAAATAAATTGAACAAACTTGAAAATATTTAAACTTTTCATTCAACTTAAACCTAACTCAAATTGACTTGGTGTTCCAGTCCCATGCACATGTACATTATACACACATTCTCTACCTTCCATAAAATATAGTACTATTAAAGAAGACATGAAATATCGAAGGGTTAAAGACATTTAAGTCCATGTAATCATCCACTAAGTCATATAAGTCATTGCAAACTTGGAGTCGGATATACAAGTCATTTAAGCTGTCATGATTAGTCAATTTAGTATCTGAATTAACTTTTTATCTAATTTAACGGTATATTTTTATAATATTCTTTCCATATGAAATTAAACACTCATATAAATAGCTGAAAAAATAGAAAAACATATAGATCCTTTTAAATGACCATTTTATTCATGATCAAACTCATTTTCACTTTTCTTTTGTGGACTCTGTTGATATTGTCACCTACTACTTCATTGTTTTTTTTGTTCTATTTCAAACAATTGTAATTGTGAGTTGATTTAATTTATGTATTGTATTACACTATATATACATATATTACTTAGATGTTTTATTTTACATTTTAATGATGTGATTCCATAAGTTAAAAAAAACTTTTGTTAATCATCATATTTTGTATCGTGGAGGTTATAATAGTCAAATCACACCCATTGTTAATTTTAACCATGATGAGTTAATAATGATTAATAGTAGAGATGGATTAAACATTTTATGTGTTTCTAGAGATGTAATTGTTATGCCCCAAGTTTACAAGGGCTTATATGGGTTTATAGATGTTTACATGGACTCAAATGTCTTTAACCCAAAATTGAATATGGGTTAAATGGTAAATATTCTGTTGTAACATCCCAATATCTAAATGTTAAGAAACTCTTTTAAGTGTGATTAAACGTAACCCCTTCAAAAGGGGAATTTTAATTGCATAAAGTGTTAGCATGGCTTCTAAAACAATCAAATCATTCTATATTATAAGATTCATAATTTGTTAACTAACACCATATTAGACAAAACACTAGTGGATCTAGAGATTCTCAAAGTGCATGTTCCTCAACTTATAAAAATCATGGGTTCCAAATTAATAAGATGTTTCATTTTGTCCTCTGGCTGCCAACCCTACTTTCATGGTACGCTATATATTAACATAGTAGAAATCATGCGACCATAAAATATGATCAAATAACATGTGACATACATACTGTAGATTCATTGCTTTGTTGAGATCCTATTCACAACCCTTTTTGACCTCTACAGTTGCCCAAATCATTGATAATTACTGTTTTTTTAATTCAATCCGGCTCGGATTGAATAGTCCAATCTTAATTTTTTATGCGTAGATACTTGAAATTGAAAGAAAAAAAACCTGCATCCAGTATGCCCAAGTTTTGATTTGAAAAAAATTATATGGAGTTTAGTAAGGTATACTTTATGAAAAATGTATATATCTTTATGATGAACTGAATGGATCTATTTATAGTAAAATAAAAATAATAATGAGATATATTTCTTGATCATTGGATAACCAAGTGGGGTTGTATATGCAAATTACGTGTAACAATGCTCTTTTATTTTTGCATATGGATATATACAATGGCATAATGGATGGAATTTTTATTTAATGGATAATGTTAAGGACATAGTTTTATGTACAGCCTACAGTCCTATGTTCAGTGTATATTTTAATAAATTACATGTACATTTATTATTATTAGAGATTGAATTATCGTAATGACAATGTTTTGGTATGGGTGTATATTTTAATAAATTACATGTACATTTATTATTATTAGATTGAATTATTGTAATAACAATGTTTTAGTATAAGGGTCTTTACACATTTAATAAGGTTCTCTGTTTAAGGCGCTGTCTGAAAACGGGTTGGAGAGCTTTTAGGTTTATACGAATCTGAGTTCCTCAAACCCGTTTTAAAAAAAAAAACTTCAGTTTTTAATAATTAAAAGCTAAAAATACATTTTTATATATATAAAAAAAACCCAACAAGCTAGCCTTTACATCATGTGTGGAAATGCAGCTTCCTATGAACTTAGTTTCTAACCCAATTTTTAAAGAAAACCTAACTTTCAATCTCACTTCTAAACGGGCCTAAGATAGCATTTAGCAACGAGATTGTAAAATTAATTTTCTATAAATAGTAAGTAACAAACTAATTCTACCAAAAAACTCCCATATTTTTTTTTGTCTTACTAGAAGCAGTTTTTTTATAAACACAGAATTATCTAATCGCACAACCAACGAAAATGCCCATCATCAACATACCGTACAGTAGTTACACGTGCGGCCCAAACGGACTCCCCAACAAAGCTCACATGGGGGGAGGAGAAGATAAGCAAAAGCTGTCATGGGCCCCCACACGCACCGCAAGTGGATCCGACCAAGCGCACCCTCACCCGCCCCCTCCGCACGTGCGCTGGCCTCGAATCCCCCGCCAACCGCACGTGGCGGGTGAGAAACGCCCCCTTCCCCCACCGACGGCGGAGATTTGCTCACACAGCGTGGATGACAGCTCGATCCAACGGCGCAGGATCACTCACACATGCGGCCACGTAAGCCTTAACAGCTGCATCGGAACCCCCGTTTCGAGAGATGATATAACCACCCCCAACCAATGATTTTGACCGTTGACCGGCACATCGAAAGGCTCGGCTCTTGACCGGGACCGCACGTGCGATTTGCTCGGATCGTACGTGTGCTTTGCTGTCTCCCGCTGGTCTTCCACGTATGCTCCACATGCGCGCCTTCTTTTTATTGTTGCAAGTGTGTGTATCAAGTTGTATATGATATACAAGAACACCCCTTTAAAAAATGATATTAATAAACAATAATAGATTGCCTAACATGGTAAAAGTTGGTGTGATGTGAGGGACTCATACGGATCGGATTTTACGTGACTTGTCTCCTAATTGTTTTTTTCTCGATTTTTTAAAGTAGTGCTTATAGATGTTGGTTGGATTTAAAAGGAATGGATTATTAACTTTTTTAAGTGCACATATTTGAATTTAGGAAACCGGGAAATTTTTACTTAATTTATATGTTTGGCAATAAAAAGAAGACATCTCGTATTGAAAAAGAAAGGAAAAAAATGATTATTTGAATTTTTAATTATGAAAAATGATATGTATAGATTGGCCCTGTATGCATTTACATCCCAGCCCTCATTGGTATTTTGCTTGATATAATCAAAAGTGAAGTTTATACTTAAATACATATTTTTTTTTATAAAAAAATAAGTTCTTTCAAGATTCATGTATGCATTGCTCAACAAAGTGTTATGGGTCACTCACGGATCTAAGGAATGAATAGGGTGTATTAATGCTCTTTGATATAATATAATATATAATATATATTGAAAATAATGTGATATTGTACTACACTTTTGCTGATTTGAGCAGATAGAGAATCTGATCCAATAGAAGAGATATAATAATCTACGAAAAAGAAAAAGAGCAGACTCTCCAGATGTTACAAAAGCTACTTTGACTATATGTATTTTATGTTATATATATTTGTGGTCTTGGAATTTGAAATACAATGGATCCAATTCTTTGAAATTTTATTTTAAAGACGATAGTCATTTGATCTCAATTAATATTAAAAAAGATATTATCCAAAACAAAAAAATACAAAAAACAATCCAATAAAAGCTTGGATTGCTCACAACCCACTGAAAGAAAAACAAGTTAGACAAATATTTATTATGTCTCTCGATAAAAATAAAAAAATAAAAAAACAAAGAAAGGACTATTCCTCAATACTGATATGGCGCCCAGTTCACTCCAACACCATATCCTAACTATTTACTTATGTTTATACTTTATTTACATTATTCTGTATTTTATCATCCCCAATTCAGAGTTTACCGATTCTTTTATTTAATTTAATTGATTAGTAACAAGTTTTTATTTATTTTTTAAAAAAATATAGATATGGCTCCCTGTGAATGAAATCATCCTCGCTCCCTCACAACATACTCCTCAATCTCTTATTTATTGACATGCCATCACCTAAATATTTTTCTCATAATCCAATGTACCCCGAAAAAAGAGATGGTTGCCAAAAATCTAAAGTATTCAAAGGACGTTCCAAATTAACAAATGCAAAATCCTGACATTCGCACTTCTATCCTATGAGGGCTTGAGCTACAAATTGTAATTCTTTGAATTTTGAATCTCATTTTCGATAACATTGAGAATAAATTATAATGCGCCAGCCAATACTTTTTTGGATACATGAATATGCATAAAACTATACGAAATATACAACGTATTCAAACATTTATATCCATGCGTGTACATTCATAATGAGTGTCATTAAAATATGAGATGGAGAGATTTTATGGGGGTGTTTGTTGTGGTATTAAAAACTAATAAACATAAATAAAAGCAAAGATGAGAGATAATGAAGTGGGGAAAGAAGGGGCCAGGTCCACGTGCGGATCACATGGAAGAGTCGTACGGTAATGCCGAGGCCCATGATGGGGGCTGTCGGACAGCGAATGGGCGAGAGGAGACCATCATTTGGGGAACACGTGGGACAGCTATCACGCACGAGTGGGGACACTCAATCATCACTCCCCCGACACCATGCCTCCTTTTTTTAATCAACACCCACATCATTATACATACTTATTTCTTTTTTTTTTAATAGATCAACCCTCCCAACTACTATTCCATGTTTGGGTAACTATACAGGTTATCATGAGATACATGATTGTTTTAACATAGGTAATCTATAGATTATTTATATTTAGTTATACATAAAAGTTGAATTAAAATTGGATAACGAATTTTAAAAGTAATTTAAATAATTATTTATATGTGAAACATTAATATTTATGAGACGATGACATATAACCCATTTTATGTCAATGAAATATTGTTGTTAAAATAATACAAGAATTGAAATAGAAATAACAATTTAATCACACGTATTCTTTTTAAATGTAAGAATAAAAGTCAAATAGACAGAAAAATGGTGGGAACATGCAAGTATATCTCTAGAAATATAGGAGTCGATGACATATAACCCATTTTACGTCAATGACACAGAGTTGTTAGAATAATACAATTTCTATGAGAATTGAAAAAAATAACAATTTAATCACACATTTTATTTAGATGTAAGAACAAATGTCAAATAAACATAAAAAAGGTGGGAACATATAAGTATATCTACGACAAAATGGGTGGTTACAAAAAAAATTATTTGTAATTTATGCGTATAGATTTGTGTTAATCCAAAATAATGTAAAAGAACTCATATGGTAAATTATCTATCATTATTTTTTTAAAATCAAAAGCCCATTTATCAAATCACTTTACACTTTACAAATTTTGTTTTATATTTCATTTATTTTTAATCTATAACTTATCATAATTAATCAAATAACAAAAACCTTCTTTATTAAATGATACATATTCTTGTTTATCAACCCTAGTAATCTACGATAACTTATTTACTGTTTCAGTCGGCGATAAACGCCCCCAGTCACAGGGGCATTCTGGGAATATCAGCGGAAGCCAATGATTTACGCGAAATGCGTGTCGGGGTTTGGGATGACAGGATGACACGCACGACCGGGCCGAGGACCGCGGGTCCCACCCTGTCCCGGTCACGACATGTTGGTCCACGTGAGTTCGGGCAGGTTTTTCGCTCCAGCTTCCACGCCCTCTCCACGTGATCCCCACTTCTCTCTGTCGGCCCGAATCCGGCTCGGCTCGGCTCGGATGGAAGCCTGACGGTCCAGATCAACGTCTCGAGATACGTGCAATCACGAGGTTGTCGTTTAAGCGTTGTTTTCGCCAGTTTGTGAAGGATGTTTTTGTCGATTAGTGAGGGGGCATTAATGTACGGGTTCATTATTCACTATTTACACGCGTCTCATTATTTACGTTTTCTAAAAACATAAGTTTGATGTTACGCACAGTTATAATTAATATTGACAAAAAAAAAAAAAAAAGTGTTCTTTGATTTTTGTTGGCTTAAATTCTCTATTTATTTTATTCTCTTTCAAGGCTTGAGTAAACACTTCTTAAAGAATCAGTTACACATCTCTTTACATGTCTTAAAGTTGAGTTTTTAAAAAATTTAAAGATATATTGAATTGACTAATAGTGATAGATCTAATTAAAAGAATAACCAAAGTGGGGATGGTGGTTAACTTTCAATTATTAATGTAATGTAATGCAAATGCATGGTTTCATGAGTTCCACGTAACAGAACAAGCTATAATGGTATTTTATTTCCCCCCCGAAACTGAGATATCCAATAACAGTGTTACAGAATTATTGTGTCCCCACAGTTTTAATACACACAGACATACATATAATTCTATAACAGTTAGGAATAATAGGAGGACATTATTGATGTCGACAGTTGTGATTCATATCATCATGATCATCATCAGTCAAAGCCAAGAATGGACCCACCACCTCTCCCAATTGGGGATTTTATTTGTAGCAATGCCAGGCTAACGATGGACACAATAAGAGGCAATGAATCATTCCATCATGTAATAACGTACCCTCAATTATTTACAATGTCCCCCCTCTCACACAAATGATTTGGACGGTCCAGATAGGTTTTGGGAATCAGTCAACGGTCAAAAGAATCCGGAATAATTAACCATGGTTAGCGTTTTTAACCAGGGTTATTGTGATAATTAAGGGTTCTCCCTCCCCTGACACAAGTCGTGATTGTGGAGGGGATAGGGCTTACTATTTAAAGACCCTCTCGGACTCACTGTGTTCATAAAAAGCTCGCACTCTCTCCGAACCCTAAAAGGAGGATCAGAAGATTCGACGAGGAAGGTTAGACGAAGCGAAACCCTAAATATGATGGTGGGAAATGACGATCATCTCGGGCTCAGCCTGAGCTTGAGCCCCTCCGGCGGCGGAAACCACCTCCACCACCACCATCACCATCGGCTTCCGTTGCAGCTAGACCTGATGTCGCCGTCGCCGGTGGCGACGGCGGTTCAGCCGTTCGTGTTTCAACAGAGGAACAACCGGAGCGATGTATTGGCGTCGTCAGGTGCTTTTTTCGGCTTTAGAAAATTTTTGGGGGGTTTTGGACGGTTGGATCTGATCGATCCGCGGAGATCTCGTCAGATCTGGAGCTTTTGTCTTTTTATATGCTGATTTCGGATACTTCGTTTGCAGCCGATCGGAGTCGGTTCCTGAGGGGGATCGACGTGAACAGAGCGCCGCCGCATGCGGCGGCGGGGGCGGTGGATCTCGAGGAGGAGGCGGGGGTCTCCTCCCCGAACAGCACGGTCTCAAGCATCTCCGGCGGTGGAGGAGGAGGAGCGAAGAGAAGCTCCGCCGAGAGAGGTCCGTTCGCGAACGAGAAGATCGGCCTCGCCGGAGAGGCGAACGAGGCGGAGAGGGCCTCGTCGTCCAGGGGAAACTCCGACGAAGAAGACGACGGCGGGGAGCACTCGCGGAAGAAGCTCCGCCTCTCCAAAGACCAGTCCGCCGTCCTCGAAGAAAGCTTCAAAGAGCACAACACGCTCAACCCGGTAAAGCCCAAATCCCTAAATCCCCCCGAATCCCATCCACCCCGCCTCGAGATTCGCGCCTAATTTTTTCTGATTTTCCCGCCAAAAAAACAGAAGCAGAAGATGGCGTTGGCGAAGCAGTTGAACCTGAGACCCAGACAGGTGGAGGTGTGGTTCCAGAACAGGAGGGCAAGGTAAAAACCAAAGCTTTTGAATCTCTCTATGTATGGAAGGGGAGCATTTCGGGAATGAAAGATGACTGATTGATTTGTTTTGATTTTTGAAGGACGAAATTGAAGCAGACGGAGGTGGATTGTGAGTTCTTAAAGAGATGCTGTGAGAATCTGACGGAGGAGAATCGGAGGCTGCAGAAGGAGGTGCAGGAACTGAGGGCGCTGAAGATGTCGCCGCAGTTTTATATGCAGATGACGCCTCCGACGACGCTCACCATGTGCCCCTCCTGTGAGAAGGTCGGCGTCTCTGCTCCTTCAAATGATAACAACAACAACCATCATCATCAGATTCATCACCACCGTCCGATCCCGTGGACCCCCACGCCTGTGCGTGCTAGGTTTGATGCGACCATGGCTAGATCTTGAATTTTTTTTTTTTTTTGAGGTGTTGTGTGGATTTGGGGGATGTTTAAATCTGACCCTTTTTTAAAAAAAGAAAAAAAAAAGAACTTTCTTTCCTATGTTTTTTGAAGGAAAAAAAGAGGGATGTAGAGGTGTGGTGTTTGTTTGTAGGTGGATGAGGGGCGAATTTAATATATATTAATATATTATTAAATTTTGTTAATCTACACTTCTATGATGAGATATAAAGTGATCTCTTTCTTCCTATTCAAGCTTTGTGGAACTGTTTTTTATTAAGGTGGTGTTATAGGAAGTCTTACTATATTTTATGACACAAGTAGGTTTTTTGCGAGATAGATAGTTCATTGGAATTATAAAAATACGTGATTCATTTTTATTTTTATTTTTTTTGGTATGTGAATTGTGATATTATATGAAAAAGAAAAAGAAAAAGAAAAAGAAGCGAGAATCAAATGATGTGAAAAGCTTAAAAGGAATTGAATTTGAGAAAAAAAATTTATAAGATAATCGGTAGACATCTACCCATCTATTACGAGAAAAGAGACTAAGGGTGCGTTTGGTTGCGCGATTGCGCTGCGATTGCGATTACAGGAAGCTGCGTTTGCAATCGTGCAACTAAACAGTTTTATAATCGTAGTTTTAAACCCAGCGATTGTAGACAAATAGTGCCCAAAAGCTGCGATTTCAAAAAACTGAAAAAGTGAGTTTCCTGCAGAATAAGGTTTGCAATCGCAGATTCCTGTAGAATCAGTTTTGCAATCGCGCAACCAAACGCACCTTAAAGGGAAATAATAACCAATGTCCATGCACTAAACCCTATAAAAGAATTTTAGTAGATTTAGAAGCATGAACATAAATGAAATATATTACATCTCAATAAGAAATTTTTCCTCCCTCAAGTACATATTTTTGGCCCCAACATAGAAATGACCCCAATTCAAAATACAATGAACTATAGTCACCCAAATATTCTCCGCATAAGGAACACTCCCCTTGAATAAAGAGAGGTTGCGGGTAAGCCATATTGCCCAAAAATGAGCAGGAATATAAGATCTTTGCACATGAGCTACTATTGCCTAGTCTTCGAAGCCTTCTACCAGCCTCCCAAAGCTCATCCAACGAAGAGAAAAAGAAGTCCAAGCCAGAAGCAGAACCAAGCCATCCCCATACGCTCCTTACCATCGGGCACAAAACCATCAAATGACAGAGAGGACAAAGGATATCCCCATCACTAGCCCAACGAGCCCTATATGATTTCGTCAAAATCCTCCTTAGGTACATGGTCCACGAGAAAGCTTTCACTTTCAAAGGAATCTTGCACCCCCAAATTTTCTTATATTTGTGTGTTGTAACCCAAGAACTTATTATGTTTCTCATGTGCCCAGAATAACAACTATGAACAGAGAACCCTTCCCTCGGCTTGTCCTTCCAAATGACTGTATCCCTTGTTCCCTGCACCACTGACACCCCATGAAGAAGCTCCAACATAGTTAGGTAGCTATCCACTTCATCCCCTTGTAGCATGTGACCCACCTGAATATCCCAATAACCAACGTCCCCTCTCCCCACCCAAAATTGATTAACTGAACTCTCTTTGTCCCTCACAATCTCGAATACGCTCAAGAAACTATGAAGGAGAGCCACGTCACCAACCCACACATCTTGCCAGAATCTAACCACGACACTTGTGCCAACCTCCCACCGAATCCCCTCCCCAAAGTTCACTTGTAATGCAGAAATGTCCTTTCATAATGTAGACATGGAACTGGAAGGGCGAGGGAACCTGCTAGGCCAAGAACCAAAGAGGTATTTCTCCCTGATGACCGAACACCAAGCAAGATTTGGGGAGACCAACCACCTCCAAAGCTATTTACACAAGAGAGCCACATTCATATCTTCAAGGTTCATGATCCCAACCCCACCAACTTTTTTGTTACTATACACATTATCCCATTGAACCATATGAACTCTGTTACGACCTTCCTTCACCCCATTCAATCGAAAACACCTCCTAATACATTCCATTCTATTCAGGTTAGGAATTCGGAAAATGGACATAAAGTATATTAGGAGATTTGACGGAATTACTTGAAGCAGAGTAAGGCGACCACCAAAACTAAGAAAACGACTCTTTCACCCCTCCAATCATTTCTCAAAACGAAAAATCAAAGGCATCTAGTATGCTTTCGATAAACAACCCAAATGGAGGGGAAGACCAAGATGTTTGATTGGGAACTACTGCAATCTGCATCTAATAATATCAGAAAACCGCTCTAGCATCTCCCCGTTCACATTGATCCCAGATAGTGAGCTCTTGGAAATATTAATCTGAAGACTAGAAAGCAAATAGAAACATTGGCACGCTAACTGAATTATCCCCCGGACAGAGCCCTCCTCTACCTCGCAAAGAACGATCGTATGATTGGCATATTGAACGTGTGAAATTGATCGACCTCCCATCCGACATCTAAGACCTGAGATCCACCCCTTCGCCATCGACATCATTCTACTAAAAGCGTTAGCATCTATTACAAAGAGTAATAGAGATAGGGGATCACCTTGGCGCAAGCCATGGTTAATATGGAAGAAACCACACATATGCCATTTACTAGAACCGATGCCTTCTTGGTCGAAACACAAGCCCAAATCATACGGATCCAATTTGAGAACGTTTATTACAGGTTTGGATCCAGTCATGTCTAAGTACCATCAAAATCAAACTACACAGTACATGTATCGAACTGCAAGATTGACACTGTACCCAACACTTAGCTGTACAGTTTGATTCATATGCTATGTGATTCAATTCATAGGTTATACACAGACTTGACTGGATCCAAACTTGTTTATTTCTTTATGTTATGTTATATGTAGGTTTTTTTTTTTTGTCTGCAAGTGAATATACAATTCATTCAATTATATATTTTTTCTTTATAACAATACAAATCTATCATAACTTAGATACCAAAACATGTACACATACGATCATTTTCATAATATCATATATGTCGTTAACCTCATTTACTCACTTTAATCAAGTATATAACTCATAAGAAATTTAATATTATTTATAAATGATATCAGTCAATTTATTAGAGTATATATTATAATTGTTTTACAAAAATACATCCATCATCATTAGATAATGATTTATATGATTTTAAAAAATAAAAATATGTGTGTTTTTTATTGTAAAATAAGTTGTGTGTAATATTTTTCTATTTTGATTGTTCTGACATAGATATATTGGGTTTGGTGGGCCTGTCGGGGTATGCTTCCAATGGATCAATTGCATCTCTCATTGTTCTCTTTCTTTACTATAAAGTCCTTAAATAGCTCATAAATTTCTAACATACAAATACTACCAGGGCTGGTAAATGAACCAAGCCGTTTGGGCTCGACTCAGTTTAAGCTCATTCATGTTCGTTCAATTAGACAAATGAGCGAGCTTGAACAATTTTTAAAGCTTGGTTAGGCTCGGAACATGGATCGAGCTTCATTTTGTATTCAAACTCGACTTGTTTGTGTTATAAAAAACTTAGTTGAAATTTAACTCAACTACAAAGTTATGCTCATTAGGCTCATGAACTTGGCTCATTTATGCTAAAATTTTATTTTCAACCCCTAAAAGCCCTAAAGTGAAAAAAAAAAGTTAGGCTCGTTGAGGCTCGTGAGCTCGGCTCAGCTCGACTCGACTCGACTCGTATATAAACGAGCCGAACTTGAATATGTTAAAGCTCGACTCGTTCGGTTCGTTTACCACCCCTAAATACTACACAACATGATTAAAACAGGTTGTCTGTGATCCTCAAAAACCAACTGAGAATATAGAGTGCGTATAGTATTGTTTTCAATCATGTGATCTAGAGGACCCCACTCTGATTGAGGGAAGATGTTCCTTTCATACCACCAATCCATCGACCCAAGACTTAGAGATGCATCTTTTATAAATGGCTCTATAAAAAATGGGATGCGATAAAGGTTTATAAGGTTCTCGATGCAGTAGCGAAAAAAGTGTTTGTGTTTGCCTATGTCCTCTGATGCCTCCGCTCACCCGTCGCGCTCTTAAACGGAGTCTAAAGCGATATTACATTAACTCATTTTACAATCTCGTTGTCTCTTTGAATTGAGACATATCACATACTATAAATTGGATAACATAATTCATTAGTATATATATTTTATTATTTTTTTGGGTTGTGTGTATGCCCTGGGCCAACCTTAACCGAATCAAACAAGGTGGGTGGATGTTTTCACTTCTTTTTTTCTTAGGAAAATTAATTAGAGGTTTATGTGATTACTTATCTATTATTTTTAGATCCTTAGAATTTTTCAGATTGTTTTTAGCTCCCTAAGGTGATGAAATGTTATCTTTAGGTCCCTTCAGAATGTTTTTTAGTAATACCAAAAATGCTCCAGTATATTATTAAGTATCTCTAATACACTATTAATACTCCACAGTATATTATTAACTTTCGCATTGAATGCTCCCGACCCAATTGTTTCAGTACACTGTAAACACTCCTAAATACATTGTTAAGCATCTCAAGTACACTGTTAGCACTCCACACTACACTATTAACCTTTGTATACTTGAACAAGAGCGTTTTGGTATTTTTAAACAATATTCAACGGGAGAGAATTAAAATAATTTTTTAATATCTTAGGATTTAAAAATAATAATAGACATGTGATTACAATGACCTCTGATTAATATTTTTTTTTTGGTTAAAAAAAATATCTCTTCAAAATGTACTATGGCCGTGCTCAAGTCATTCCCATAAAGACTGATAGTGATAGATGTTGACAATCCTACTCCACTAAAGAAGATCTGCCCGAATCTCCCAATTGAACTCCAAAAAGAAAAAAAACAATGCTCCCATCACAGGGTCACTCAATCATAGACACTCATATTTTTAAATGATTATTATTATTTGTTTTGATTCCCTCCCCCTCACCAATACAATTCATGGACTTGGGGACAGGCTGTATTGATTAATGGATGATTGCTTTTACCTGCCACGTGGAACCCGAGCGGGGGGGAAGGGGCAAAGAATTTGTTCATCCATATCACAAAAAAATAAAAATAAACAATCATTCATGGAGACATCATTCAATCATATGCTGAATACATTCACATTCATTCACATGGGAGTTGGTTAGGTTTTAGTATTATGTTTCCCGCCTTTGTTTTTGAGTTGGCGTGTGATGTATATAGATGGCAACTTAGCCATCATAATTCATACATTATTTTCAATTAAATATCTAAGTACATAACATACTTGACGGAACACAGTGCATGCTCAATCCTTGAATTATGCAGAAAATAATTTAATTATTTATGTATTTTGTTATATTTTTTTATGTATGATTTAACAATGTATATCTATCGCATCGAAAATGATATTTATTAAATATTTATTGTATATGAACTTTGCCACTGTGCTTTGGGGTTTGAGGCACTGAATAAGAGTAGCTCTAACTTGCTCTCTATCCTTTATCCTTTCCTATTATTTAGAAAAGAGATTGATGAATAAAGCTCCAACCCCCTCCCTAATTATCTCCTTAGAAACTAGGAGATTTTGCCTCCTAGATGTGGTGGTGTGGGGAGTCAGAGCATCCATCTCCAACCCATATTTTTATTTTTTTTCTTCAAAATGGAGAAACAACCATACTCTTCCCCTTTTCTTTCCTTATTTTCAATGACTTCTCTCCTTTATAAATTTTCATTCGTCAAAATAAAATGACATAGTTACCCATTCAATAAATTAAGAATTTATATAAAAAAATTTGGTCCATTATCTTTGTTTGTTCTTCTTTTAATTTTAGTAACAGTCAAATTTAAAAAAAAAACATATTTTGTTTATTGTAGACCTCACTAGCATCTAGATAAACAAATAAAAAATTAATAAAATAAAATCACAAATAGTGGAAAAATGAATAAAATAAAAAATTTCAAATGCTCCGGGAAGCTCAAATGGTGAAAAAAAAATCCCTTTGAACTTATTAAATTTGAATGGATAATTTGGTCATTACATTGCCATGTGACCTTTGATTGGATAAAAAAATTGAAAAAGTAAGTGAATCCCAAGTTATGAAGAAGATTGGATTGCCCATTTAATTACAGGGAGAGAAAAATAAGGAGAGGAATTTTTTTCAAGGAAAAGGTTGGGGTTGCTCTTAGAGTCATATAGTGAAAAAAATTGTTTTCTTATGGATAAAAATGTAAAAACATATATATTCAATTTATGGTATATAATTTATTTATTTTTGTAAAATATGTATTTCATTGGATAATTGAAATCGAAAAAATGACTATAAGACTGATCTAACATTTTCTTTGACAAAAGATCAGCCCATGAGATTCGCATATGGGCTTTATTTGGAGCCCCAAAACTTAAGCCCAGCATTGGTTTAAATTAGTGATCAGATACCTTTGCAAGCCTCATAACACAAGGGAATCAATTTAAGGGTGTGTTTGGTTGCGCGATTGCGCAGTGTTTGCGATTGCAGGAAGCTGCGTTTGCAATTGTGCAACCAAACAGTTTTATAATCGCAGTTTTAAACCCAGCGATTGCAGACAAATAGTGCCCAAAAGCTGCGATTTCAAAAAGCTGAGAAAGTGAGCTTCCTGTAGAATCAGTTTTGTAATCGCAGATTCCTGTAGAATCAGTTTTGCAATCGCGCAACCAAACGCACCCTAAAACATGATCACATAAAATCTAATAAGAAAGAGGGTTTAATGGTTACTCACCTTGGGTGAATTAGGTTCAACCTTCATATGAGTATAGTTCAACTCATATTGTTATTCAACTCATATTGTTATTTTTACCATTTAATTCTAGTAAATCTAACCTGAGATATCAAACCACAATTCTTGACTCTTTAGTAGATGTATGGATTGGATTCGTTTTGAATCCTCCCATGCTAAACAGATGCATAGGATTTGTGAGTAATTTTGTACAGGATTCTTCAAGGGAGAAATGTATAAATGGGCACTTCAGATATATTCTATGGAAATTTGAATAAGAACCTCTTTTACAAAAGTGGGAGGTGTTTGCCGGTTTAACTAAAACTCGATTCGCTAGATATTTTTTTATATATTAAATTAAATGACATGAAATCTACAAAAATCTATACTAATATAAAAGTATGAGTTAATGAAAACATTTTATCCGATTTTATATTTTAAAATTAGATAAAAATACAATTATATCCATCAACAAATCTTATGTATATTTTAATATGCTAGATTTTATCTCAGAAATTAGATTTTAACTTAAAAATATGATTTAAAAAAAATAATTTAATTGAGAATTTTTTTATTATTAATTATAAAATCCTTTAACGAAACTTATCCAATTTAGACTAGATTTTATTTTTAAAA
Source organism: Acorus calamus (assembly GCA_030737845.1). Lineage (NCBI taxonomy): Eukaryota > Viridiplantae > Streptophyta > Magnoliopsida > Acorales > Acoraceae > Acorus > Acorus calamus. The sequence continues at coordinate 21,916,772 of CM060877.1, read as the reverse complement.
TATAGTAATCGATTGAAATTTATATTCTTTTGATTATTAATTTTAAAATAATTTTTATCTTATATTCAATTTATTTTAAATTATTTAGATCAAATATAAATTTCAACATTTAATCTCACTTTTCATTATGAAATAATCATTTGTGAGAAAAATCTATTTCATAGTCATAAGTATATATCGAAACACTCTTTCCAACGAGCTATTTATCACCCCAATTGGAGTTATAAGTATTTAATTGTTGGTCAAATTTCATATTTAAACAAAATTTGTTATGATTTGATAATATAATTAGAATTGCTCGTGTATCAACTAGATCCTCCAATCAATCACAAAAACTCTAATATCTAAAGTTGAATTTTGAAAAAAAAAATCAGCTAGGAATTTTCAGCTTAAGATAATTCATTATTTACTTATTTATTTGTTATTTATTTATTTTTAAATGTTAATGAATGACATGGACAACGAAGCCAGAGTTTGATATCGTTCAGAGATCTCACAATCTCTAGAATATTTTTCTTATTTTGAATGTAGATATCACTTAAAGCAATATCATATTTGAATTTTCAATCTTTTATTTAAATTCTCACTGTAGTTTAATTTAATGTTCATTTTTATAAAAATTATGATCGAATATGTTTTAGAATTTTTTAAAAATTTGATTGACAAATTACAGAGAGATAAATAATTTATGAATATTAAATTATGTTTTTGTTTTATTTATTTATTTATTTGTTTGCTCAATTTTCTATACCCTATCTTATCATATTGAAATCCAAAAGAATCAGATTGAAATCCAAATTTTTTTTATCCAAAACCTTATCTTATCTATCCTATATAAATGTGCTCCTCTCTCATCCCCAAATCATTCCCAAGTTTCACTTTTTATAGACTTAGGATTTCAAATTTTCTCTTCTATATTTGGTTTGTTTGGTTAAATTTTATTTTTTTGAGATATTCTGAACATATAGTTTGGGTGTTTTATTTTGGTGAATCGGTTCATTGTGGGTTTTAACAATTAATATACTAATTGCAAAAATAACTTAAATAAATTTATGTGCGACACACTTGTGCATTAGCTAGTTTTATATATATATGGGTTTTAACAATTAATATACTAATTGCAAAAATAACTTAAATAAATTTATGTGCGACACACTTGTGCATTAGCTAGTTTTATATATATATATATATATATATATATATATATATATATATATATATATATTTCTATTACCTTATTTTCAATTTTACATTTGTAATTTGTTCCTTAATAAAAAATTAAATTCAAAACATCATATTCTTTGAAGATTGTTGTTGATATATGAAATCTCATGCATCTAGCAAATGAAACAAACATCTTAAATATTTTATAATGTGATGATTTTGAAATTAATTAAATAATTTTTTTATATAAGCATATTATACATATTTGTATCACAATTAGTCTTGTCTGTTTAATTTGATTTGTTCTATTAGATACATATAAGATCATAATTTAAAATTATGATTTTTCTTAATTGTCCTTTTTGTTTTGATAAGTAACCTTATTTTCTCCTTTGCTTATATATATATATATATATATATATATATATATATATATATATATATATATATATATATATATATATATAACGTGATTGCGTGCGGCGAACGGTAGGTGCGGCAGCGATCACGGGCCGTCGATCACGGGTCCATCGCATCGGACGGTCGGGTGCGATTCACGTCGACCGTTGGATGGGATGGACCCGCGATCGAACGGCCCACATCGCGGCCGCACCTGCCATTCGCCGCACGCAATCATATATATATATATATATATATATATATATATATATACACACACACATATATTTCTCTTTTAACACTTTTGAAACCCGACCTCCCCGAATGTAAAAACACTAAATAATTATTCTCAACAAGCACGCCGCACACTTTTTTTTTTCTTTCACAATCAGGACACTGCAGTGGAGGGTCATCTAGGCAATTGCATGTGGAGCTTTTAAATTAAGTGTTATATAAGAGATGCAAACAAGAAGAATGTGCTTATGGATTGAGGGATGCAAATAGATGCACCCTTGATTGTGTTTTTTTAAATACTCTTAGTGGAAATTTTCATTTTTTATCTTATGTGTAATATTTAATTTTTTTTCCTGTCATACACAGGTGCAATGGATTCCACTACCTTATCATAGGGTGAAGTGCAATGTTGATGTCTCTTTCAAAAAATCTTATTGCTCAATTGTGAAAAAAATGGTTGGGAAGGGAGGAGTTGGAGTTGTGGCAAGAGATTACAGGGAATATCATCGGCTGTGCTCATTTTTATTTTTATTTAACCAAAGGGAGAATGGACAATGGTTTTCAACTATTCTCTCTTGATTAAATAAATGATAACCCCAACTCCTCCTTCCCCGACCTCTTTTTTTGCAAGTAAGTAGTGGGATTTTTTTAAAAGAAACATCAACATTGCACTTCACTCTATGAGAAGGTGGTGGAGTTCACTACACCTGTGTATGACTGGAAAAAAAAAATTAAATATTACATGTAAGAGAAAGAAATGAACAGTTCTATTAAAAGTGTTTAAAAAAAACAATCAAGGGTGTGTGGCTCAATCCATAAGCACATTCTTCTTGATTGTAGCTTTATATAACACTTGATTTAAAAGCTTCACATGGAGCTTAATAAACATTATCTCGTTGGCCAAGTCCAAGCAAAGTTCTTATATATAGTTGAACATTAATTTTTAAAAATGTGTTCTGTTTTAAAGTTTTTTTTTTTAGTTAAAGATAAACCTTTTATAACTAGAAATAAATAAGTTACATATGGGCCAGTCCAAAAGGGATACAAGGGTCCAGAGGAAGGAATAAGAGAGGCAGGGGTTTTACATAACCCAGTCCAAGAGAAGAAAAAACAGGGGCTTATTGCAACAGAGAAGGCTGCAGAAAGACCTAATTAGGTGCTTAGGAGCCATGCATAATACCACATGTGAGCTTTAACGGGCCGGAAAATAAAATAGCACTTGCTCTGGGTTTGTTTGGGACCTCAAAACCTAGGTTCATGTAAAGTCATGATGTACATAGACATATACTATAGTATTACTGGTGTGTTGAAATGTCTAAAGGTTATGCGTAATTTTTTTTTTTTTTTTATATTGGAGGGATCCCTGTAACTGAATTTACAGTCGAGCTGGGAAGGCTACCTGTTTGCCCCGGTTACACGGAATTTTTTTTCAAATAATCGCTAATAAACAGGTGGATAAGTCAATGCCAAGACTCGAACCTAAGACTTATCAGTAACACCGCTAAGCCTTGAACCATTGTGCTATGATCACTGGAGATAAAATCTTGTGTGTGTAAAGTTGTGTCAATATATCTGCAGTAAATGCCAATATTTCATGAATCCAAAATTTAGGAGAGGATATTTTATTTTATTTATTTATTTTAGGAGAGGATATTGATATCTAGGTCTTAGGATACTGATATCAACGCTCTAAAGTATTCCATATGTAGCATACACGCAACCCATCATTGCAGTCCATTTTGCAGCCCGTACGCTGTTTTATCATAGTCTATAGTATTCTAACATAATATATGACCCAAATTTTTTCACCATGAAAAAAAATACACTAATGCGTTTCAGTATATACATCATTTCATATAATAACATACACTTCAAATAATGAGTATATAATTTTATAGAAAATTAAAAACGAGTTGGACTGCAAAATGAGCTACATGGGGCTACGTGTATCTTTTTCCATTCCATATGTATGCAATGGTCCCAACCAGCCTAGCCGTGTGGTTATGGGCCGTTATCCTTACTCTGGGCTGGGTTATTGTGGGCCTTAAACCATCAGGTGTCATGGACTCTATTGGCTAATGGGCCCAGTCTCACTCCCTTCATAGGAACAATAGTAATTAAAAAAAGGGAAAATTCAAATAATTCCATGTAAACTACATGAAATTTATATAACCCCTGAAATCTATATGACCCTTTAAAAATATTTATGTAAATTTAAATAGCGACCCTGAGTTACATTTCTGTTAATAAATCAGAAATATTTTGTATAGTTAACCCTAATTGACAATATAGTATATCAAAAATTTATTACAATGTGTTAAAAATATGGTAAACCCTATGTAAATGATGATTTTAGCTTTTTAAATAGATTATAAAACCCTATCCGGAAAGATAAAATTATCATTTACAGATATTTTTCACATTTGTAACATTTTGAATGAGATTTTTTATATACTATATTTTCAGTTAGAGTTAACTAAACAAATATTCCACATTTATCAACGGAAATTTAACTCAATGGGCTATTTGAATTTACATATATGTTTTTAGTTTTATGGACTTTAAAAAAGTCTTAAGTCTTATATAAATTTCAGGGAATTTAGAAGGGATTAAGGGTTATATTGATTTTTCAAAAAAAAAAAAAAACTTGAAAAGTGTTAGATTCAATATATTTAGTTTCAAAATCAAACCACATTTTTTTTCCCGTAAATGCCAACAAGGTGTTTTTTTTTTAATAAAATGCATTTGGTCCCTAGAAGTTTTTAAAATCTGCAGAAACACCACTTAAAGTTTAAAAACATGCACTTACACCCTCTGTTATTATATTTTTCATTAAGATGTGACAAAAATAATTTATTATTACTGTTTTACCTTTAACTATCTAAATATCCATAAAAAATCAATTAATTAATTTTAGATATGCTTTATGAATATTAACTTATATAATAATTAATTCTTCAAATACATCTGAATGCATTTTTGTGATAATTAATTCATATAATAATTAATTAAAAGGTAAAAATAACCCAAAAAGTAAAAAAATAGTACTTTTTATCATATTTTAATAGAAAATCAAATTACAGAGGGTGTAATTACATATTTGTAAAGTATAGGGGTGTTTATGCAAGTTTAGAGAACTTCAGACTGTCAAACGCATTTTACCCTTTTTTTGTACGGAGAACGTGTTTCGTATATAAAATACACTTGGGGGGTTCTACGACAAAACCCCCCAAAAATTATGTAAACAGAAACTTCACTCTCGAAACCTCAGATCAAAATCAAAAGTTGAAAAAAATAAAGAAATAAATAAAATAATCGCTTGCGAGTTCCTAAGCCCCACGTCTCCTCTTTTTTCGAGTTCCAATTGAATCCCCAAATCTAGGGTTTCGCAATTGCTTCCATCTGTGTTTATCGATTTGATCGAACGAAGGGTCATTCGATCTGAGTGACGTGAAATACAAAGCCCGTTGTCGACTAATTCGCGCCGATGTTCATCGAGGATCCGAAGGAGGGTGAATCGGGGGGCGGGGGACGGGCCGTGATCGGATTGATAGACGTGAAGCGGTCGGCGGTCGGTGTTGGGGCCCGCGCACTGTTCTACCCGACGCTCTTGTATAACGTGGTACGGAATAAGTGCGAGTCGGGATTTCATTGGTGGGACGAGGTCGATGAGGTATTGATTTGTGTGTTTTTGGTTCATATTTTTTTGTGTGTCTGTGTGATATTGTGTTTGAATTGTTGGGTTTGTTGTCTATATGTCGATTGTCGTATCATGGTACTATTGCGGGTCCGCGAGTCCAATTTGAGTTGTTGAATTGAGAAGATGTGGAAAGATTATATATAATTCATAGTGGCATAGATTTTAGATCATAAAAAAACTAATTGTGAGAATAATTTTTTGGATCTTAATATGTACAAAAAACCCTAGTTTTTTTGTAGTTCCACAGGTGAATGGGTTCTGTGGAACATGTGCATGGTTTTCATGATGAATCGTGTGAAATGATGTCTTATTCATTATTTTGCATTGGGATAATGAACACCCCTACAGTTTTTATTGCTAGGCGCTGTCCCGTTTCCCAGTGATGTTCCTCGCTTGAAGCAGCTTGGAGTTCGCGGTGTGGTCACATTGAATGAACCATATGAGACCCTAGTTCCCACTTCGCTTTATCAGGTGAGTCATGAAGTCTAGTAAGTGTTGATGTACATTGTCTTTGCTGTTGCAATTGGTTGTCACTGATGCCTTTGATAATTATTATCTAAGTAGTTAAAACTTCATTGATAGTTGTTTAATATATATTTTTAAAGGGAGAACTGGTTTTCTTGAGTTTTGTAAATTTGTATACGGAGGAGTGTTGAAATTATGGACAACACTTTCTTGACATTGTAGTTGAAGTTTTTGATTTTATGTGTCTTATCAAATTTCTTGGGAGACATTGTTTGATATCTAGTTAAGTAGTTTTTTTTTTATTATTTTATTTTTGGGAAAAGAAGATATGCCATTCAATATATAGTTGAATAAATAAATAGTATATAGCCTGAGGCATCAAGGAATACAAAGAAGAAAACAAAAAAAGGGAATCATAGTAGTAAACAAGCTGTCGACACTTCGCCCCTCCTTAACAATTAAAACAAAAGATTACTCCTTGATCTCAAGTCTACCTCTCTTGAAGTGAACCAACGACTCCCTTGCACAATAACGATCCCAATATGAGAAGAACCTCTCCACCGAGTCCCAAGTTTTTATCAATATGAAAGGTGTCTCTGTGGAAGATAAATTGGTTTCTTGAAAGCCAAGTCACTCAGGCCGTCGTGGGGATAAGAATTTGAGAAATCCTGGCTTTTTTGCTTTGACCCTCATCTCCTAGTTAAGTGGATGTTAACATTCTATATTTTTGTTGATGGTGCGGTGTTGTTGAATGCCATAACCCTATTTTCCAAGAGCTTTGAGCTGCCAAGTCATACGTGGTGACTTAAGTAAATTGAACAATGTAATGGCCTTGTACCAATTTATATGTAGAGAGCAATACTCTGATATTGTTAGATTACCTCTATAATATTTTTGCAGATGTGGACCAGATGGTTTTGAATATGGATCAATAAATTGGATCTTTTTTATCACTTGCTCTGAAGGTCAATCCTGTATGCATTGTGATGCTAGAAGATAAATTCCAGACCTTGTGTGTCTCTGATCTTGGGACATGAGTCTTGAAAATGGAGGACCATGCTACTTTTCACGTGATAGTGCATAGTAGAGGTGATAAAGATGGGCTGGAAATATCTGGTTCTGGGGTACCTGGATTTATGTGGTTATTAAAATTAAAGTCAACATCCACCGTCTCTGTCCTTGCAATCTTATTATTCTTAAATCTGGAGATAGGAAGAAAAAAAAATGACTTTAATGGAGTTCAGAACTTCAATGCTTAATACTGCTTCTACTGGAATTTCCTACTCGGGACCCTTTAAACATTAGATAACATCATGAAACATTGATGTGGCTCATCACTCAGGTATTTCCATAATATAGGAGGGTGATTTTACAATTACAAACTCTGCAATGGCATCTGATAGTATAATTCTTCATTTTATAAAGATATAGCACATTAGATAAGGCATCCCAGACACAAGAGTTACCCAAATATCCATTATTGATGTGGATGAGGCAACCTTCTATACAAAAGAAACACTATAGCTACATCCTTATTTTGTTTTTTGATTGGGGAGGCAAAACTAACCTGGAGTACCTGTGACATAATTGTACTTAATGTTAGGAGTTTTATTTTTTTGTTAAGAAACTTTGGATTGTGTGGTTAGAGAGATGCAGAATTGAAATTCTGTAAGCGGATTCAGTCCTGCTTGTCAAGCATTTGCCTGTGTTTCCATCTCTCCTGTCATTGCAGCTCTGTATTTACATCTACTTCTCTGGGTGGCTTTTCTTATGATTATTGTGCATGCTGTAAATGATTTTTTTTTTCATTTGTAATTTTTATTATAATTTACATTTGCTCTGTGCGGTTTGTTTCTCTATGGCTATATGATCTTTTGACTAATTCCTTGTCAGGCTCATGGAGTTGGCCATTTGGTGATTCCCACAAGAGACTATCTTTTTGCCCCATCCTTTGGAGATATATGCCAGGCTGTAGATTTCATCCACAGTAAGTATATCTGTATATGATCCAAATGGATGGCTTGTGTGTACATTTTTTTTTTTTGTTGTGATTATTCTTTTTGGACATGCTTATCAACCTATCCTATGATCTAGTGATTCCATTGGATTTTTATTTCAAGTCAATCACATAATGTGTAAAGTAACCTCATCTATCAGTTTACAAGTAGTTCAGTGATTGAGTCATAGAGAAATTGATGTAACAATTTGTTTTTATATGTTAGAGGACTTCAATTATTTACTTCTAGATTTGTGAAATATATCATTTGATCATGAGGCATGTTGGTCCCCACTGAACATGTTTATTTCACTTTACATGTTGGAAGGGTAGTTTGACTCATTTGATTTGATGGTATTATGATATATACTCGCAGCAAGCCCTTTGTGTTAAAAAACACAGCCTACCCCATTATATTGTTTAATTGAAGCTAGCTTTTCTTGGTTTTCCTGATTTTGCTTTTCATTTCTGTTCTATTCTAATCTGATACACATGTATTCTCTATGTAGAAAATGCATCTCGTGGAAAAACAACTTATGTGCATTGTAAAGCTGGTCGAGGGCGCAGTACGACCATCATTCTCTGTTATCTGGTACAATATGTGCCCTGATTTGTCTGAACTGCTCATAGCTTCAAATAAAAACACACAAATTGACAATTGCTTTTTTCTTACAGGTGCATCATAGGCATATGACACCTGCTGCTGCATATGGTTATGTGAGGTTGAGGAGGCCAAGAGTTCATTTAGCTACTTCCCAATGGAAGGTACTTCATCACCATTAAAATTCCATATACGCCAATGAAAAGATAGCATATACAACCCTCACAGTGTACATACATGTTTATACATGGGACACTTGATTATATACTTGAATAGACACATTATTGCCACTCTACATTGCCGATCTTCTAAAAGGATTACTAAGCGATGTGTTTATCCACTTAATAGCTTAGAGATTCACCAATTCAGTGTCTTGTTTCACCGACATTCCTAAGATTGTCATCCCCCCTGCTTCTCTCTTTACTATTAAGAAAATGTTAAGGACAGTCATTCCTGTGGTCCCAGCTTGTTTTGATCTTTTCTGTAGGTATATACTGTCTGATGAAGCACATACTTCACAAAAAATGAAACATACACTCAAATGAATTGAATGCATACCTTCACAAAAAATATACTAGATTAGAGAAAGTATATATTAGGTGCATGAATGACCGAGTTTATTGGCATCCCCACTATTATAATAATGAAATCTACTGTTAAACAGCCAAATATGGTTCGCTTATTTAAAATCATTCTACAACATGAATGGTTGTTTGATCTTCAAGTCCAATAAATTGTTCCATAAAAAAGAACTGGGGGGCCTATAAGACACAAAGTATGAGATTATTTTTAAACAAGGTTAGTTAAACAAATTTAACAAAATTGGACAGTCTGTGATTGTTCTATTTTCATACAATAGTAATAATTTGTATCTAGATATCATAAGAAACAACCTAAACTAACTCCTAATGCAAAATGCAGGCTGTCCAAGAGTACTACCATCTCCGGGCAAAGAAGATTTGGACTCCCCGCTTCTTCACCTATCCACACATGAACTCACCGGCGCTTGTTTTGGACGAAACCTCCATTGTCATCATAACGGAGGTGGACCTGACGGATACGACGGGAGTCTTGAGTCTGGCGTTGTTGGAAATGACATGTGGGAGGAGGTGGGCCTCATTTACAGGGTTCGGTTTTTGGGGCATTCAGCCATTGTGAAGCTCTCACGATTCTGTCTGCATCCCTGCGCTGTTGAGGCCGGTCACCTGTATCGCGGTCTCCCACGCTTAATGAGTCGAGTTGGGGTGGTGAATCTTTGAAGGAGCTGTGTTGTTAATTATTTGTGTATGTTGTGTATATATATGTGTGTAAATTATGATCTATTCAATGCTGTGTTGTATAATGAACGTTCCAGTTCTGGGTTTCTTTCCATACCATAGTTACTGTTGATCCTGGTTCTCATTTTCGGAACTTCTTTCTTGAGTAATATATTATTATTATTCAGGTTGGAAACTTGGGAGAGGGGAGGGGAAGAGAAAAAAGGAGAGAGAGAAAAAGAGAGAACAGACAGAGACAGAGGAGGGCGGTGGGACAGAGAGAGGGCGGTGGGGCATGAAACCCCCCCCCCCCTCACCCACCACTGCCCCGTCACCTCCTCCGCTTCCCTCATTGGCTCTCTCTCTCTCTCATTCTCTCTCTCCCCCGCCTCCACCTGCTGTCCTTTTCTGCCTCCTCCACCCTCTTCTCTCCCTCTCGCTAGTTCTCAGCCCCACTAACAGAAAATTTGGTTGATGGGATTATTTACATGGTGTGCTGGAAAATCACAGGGATACAGTAAGCGGTGGTTGGATAATTATGTAAAAAAAAAAAAAAAATCATTTTTAAAAGTAGAAACATTAGTAAGTTTTGAAAAGAAGAGTAGTTTTCCAAACGCTTTTGTAATGGAAATATGAAGTTTTTATTTTCTACAAAGATTTCAACACGGATCTAAATTTGCCTTATCTGTAGATGATCAAAAAAAAAATTTACCTACAAATAAAAAAAAACTACCCCTATCCATTATGAATTATCCAGAGATTTTGTTATGAATAAACGTTCATATAGTCTCATTAAACAATATAGTTTCACTACCCAAAATAAATACTTGTATATGCTCTTTTGGGTTAATATTTCGAGCAATTTTATTTAGCTTGCTTTATCAGCTCTCTTATAATCATTTATCTGAATACATGACCAAAAAAATAATTATAAACTTCTAGATAGATCAACAAATAAGCCTCTCAATTATCTAAAAATTATGATTCCAAATCCATATATGAAAAGTCAAATTATGTGTTATTTGAATTCTTGAATTGATTTATAAGTGGATAGTAATATACTAATATCAATGTATGCGCTCTAAACACGGTTGAGTGAATTTCAAGTAACTTATAGTTAACATAATTGACCGAAGGAATGATTTGACTTTTAGTTATGTTCTGGAGGGTTATTTGGATTTTGGAAAAAGATAGTGGGTTATCTGGATTTTCATATGTTTGTGGAGAATGGGGGGTTATATGCATTTTTTCTTGTATATTTATTATAATATATAATCAGGTGTGTTTGTGTCAAATGAAAAGTGATAGAAAGTGAAAATTTTCTTTATGACCAATCAAAAATCCAGTGTTTGTGGTAAACAATGGAAGGAAAACTTTTTTCATAATTTTCCACCCTTATTTTGTCTTATTAGAAAAAGTGATAATTTTTTTCCCTTCTCAATAGATGAGAATTTGAAAAAAAAAGTGTGAAAAACTTTTTCATCACATATACAAACACCATGAAAGTTGATCAAAGAGAATTTTTTCATTATTTCATACTACTTTCCCTTTAACCCAAATTCTTTAATTTTCTTTTACTTTCCATTCAAATTTGTGCATACACACACTAATACTTATTCCGGGGTATATAGTTATACCAGCATAAGTGGGTATAACAGTGAATAAGTGATTTTGTATTTTGTTGTTTGATTAAAGTGTGGATAAAAATTTATAAACGTGCAAAAATGATAATAGTTGATTTGACATGTGATTTATAAGAGATGTTGATAGTTGATTTAACAGTGAATCTGCATATTCTTATGGTGGAATAACCTGGAATCATCTTAATTCAAAAGCTGAAATTCATATATCATTTATACCAGTTTATTATGACATAACTTATAATCGAGTATTCTGAACATTCAAACATATTATTTAACATTTCGTCTTATTCCAGAATCTGAGGCATCCAAATTATGGCTCCAGTATTTAGGGTGCGTTTGGTTGCGCGATTGCGCAGCGTTTGTGATTGCAGAAACTGCGTTTACAAGCGTGCAATTAAACAGTTTTGCAATTGCAGTTTTAAATCCAGCGATTGCAGGCAAATAGTGTCCAAAAGTTGTGATTTCAAAAGGCTGATAAAATGAGCTTCCTGCAGAATCAGTTTTGCAATCGTAGATTCTTACAGAATTAGTTTTGCAATCGCGCAACCAAACGCACCCTAAAATGTTTCAACGACCCTGGCATTTTGTAATTCCACCAAAATCAACATAAGGATAAACCTCATCTCCCACTCCCACTCCCACTCCCACTCCCACTTATCTCCACCGATCGACCACGGTCTCCTCACCGACCACACAATCCGGCAACCCCTCTTCCTCCTGCCGGTTCGAGGTTTCCTCCGTCGTCGCCAACCCGTCATCCATCGCTTTCTGTTTCTTTGGACCCGTATCAGATCAGCGACGGCCGTTCTTTCATCCGGTAATTCGTGATGTTTCTGCTTTGGTGTCGAATTTGCTGGTGGATCTGATTCTGCGTTATCGAAGAAATGCTTTGCAATTGCAGATTCTGGTGTTTTTTCTTTCTTTCTTTCTTTCTTTCTTTCTTTCTTTCTTTCTTTCTAATTGACTGAATTGGGAGGGTTTTAGATTTATAGAAGTTTTGAAGAGGATTGTATCAATTGGTAGTTGGAACGCCTTTGGGATTCCTGAAATGTGATTCCTTTGATCAATTGAATGATTTATAAATGTGATTGGGGAGATTTTTATAAAGGTAAAAGAATTGATGATGATTCAGTGTAATGTATAGGAGGGGAAGTGGTTGCACTATTTTTTCCTGTTATTATTTGGTTAATCTTTGTCGGACTGTAGTGGCGGGTATTTGAACATGGATTAGATGGAGCTTCAGAGCAGGATATACTGCAATTGAATTATTGCTGTACTTTGGGTTGATAATGTTTTTTTTGTTATTCAAGGATTAGGTACATCCGCAAATGCAGTTCTCATATGTTTTAATTTTTTTAAAATAGTAAACATAATCTAATTAGGTATATGCTTTGATGAAAAGTGTATTTCTCTCCAATTCGAATTGAATGGATTCATATTAAACAAATGTAAAAAAAATTAACTAGATATATACCTCACCCAAGGAGTATATATATCTCATTAGATGGCTATTGGATGGCTAAAGATGCATATGTGAGTGCATTTGAAGGACTTTGTGTAACAGTGCTCATGTTTTTTTTTTTTGTAATAGAGTATTTCTTTATGTTTTGTTTTTATTTCATGTGATAGGAGCCAATTGTTGTGTTTCTATATTGTTAGTTGAGTGGATTTGGTGATCAGTTCTTCATGGCAATTGTTTTTTGTTGTGTGTGTTCTGAATTATTTTTTGTTATTTTCTGAGTAATTACTAAACTGGTGCTTGTCAATTTTGGTCTGATGTGTGAAATTTGGATGCCTAATTGTCTTTCATAGCATATATTTTTTTCATTGTTTTCTGTTTTAAGACTGACTGCTGTGGTAATGGATCAAAGTGTGAATTGGGTTTTTAGTACTATGTAGAATAGCCTTTGTTAGGTGTAGGTTGAGTTCAACTTTATAAGAGCAATCTTTCCTAAACACACGATACTTGGGACTGTCAATCGGATTCCATGTAAGGATTCTTAGAATCAGCTTATATGGTATGTATAGGGATTTATGAAAATATTATGTAAGTTGACTAGAATTGAATATCGTTCAATGCATTTGTTCTTAAATGGACTAGAATCGTATATTGTTCAATGCATTTGTTCTTAAATGGTATTTATTTTATTCTCCACCATCTTTGTGGAGAGAATTACAAGGGAAGGATGAGCTCCTTTATGTTTCCATACAAATTTTTAATTCATTATTGTTCGATCAGTGCTGGGGGCGTGAGTTAATTACTTAATTCACTGTGTCTTATTCAGGAAATCATTATTTTTCTAAAGCTTATTGTTTTCATTTGCCTTCACCCTCTTATGTGAAAGAGGATTGATAGTTTGTTAACTTCTGTAGGTTCCAGATTTTGAGAAAGCTTATTCCACACAGTGATCAAAAGAGAGATAAGGCTTCCTTTCTTTGGAGGTATACATGAATAGTTTTGCATGCTAACATTTTATCCATTTGTGACATTTATTGATAGATCATTGGTGTTCTTGCATAGGTCATTGAGTACATCCAGTTTTTGCAAGAAAAGGTTAACAAGTATAAATCATATCCTGGGTGGACTCAAGAGAATGCAAAATTGATGCTGTGGGTAAAGAACTAACATTTTGTACCCATTTACTCATGCATTCAATTTTCATACCCTTTTTTGTATCATGGCATTTTAAATTGAATGATATATAAAGATTATGCAATTAAGAATTTAGGAGGGTGCACGTGGATTAGTATCTATGCAAACTCTCTTTTAAAGAATATAGATTATTGAGTTTGTTTAGTCAATATTTATTTGGAAATGTGATGGCTGGTTATATAAATATCACTGAAGTTGAGTAGGCATGAGCAGTGCGCCAACCAAATCATGGCTGCATTGTGTGTATTTACTTCTATTTGATAAGGGTAACGAAGTAAAATAATGACAACGCAAAAGAGATATTTGTTTTGTGTATGATTTGCCGTCATTTGGTTTTAAAGTTTCACTGAAAAGGCTTTATTTTGATCTGTATATAGACTGATTCATTGGTTCTAAATATGTTTTGTTCATCTCTTATTGGGTGGCTCTATCTATTTATTTTTTTGTTGGTGTTTCATTATCTCTGAACATCAGTAAATAATAAAAATACATTTCTTTAATTTTTTTTTATTTTCTTTGGAATGGGATTAATTTGTCTGGAATTCTTATAATAATATAGAATTGTTTCTATATATTCTAGCTTTCATCACATGATTCAATCAATTGTTAAAAATTTTCAGGAAAAAAAATGTTCTTTGGTTTGGATTATTTTTCACCCTTTACATTGTAAAGTTGGTGCCTTGTATTTTCTTCAAAAAAATTGATCTTTGATTCTTTCACTCCACATGTTTGTCATCATTTTGTTCTCTGATTCACTTTGTTGTTATATGTTTTTCTTGGCTGTTTCTACTGATTGTTGCTTGTTTGGGTTTCCAGCTAAATATGCACCAGGTCATTTTCTCTTTGAATGGTGGTCTGTTTTTGGTTTTGCATATATTACTCTTACATTTTAAATGCTTAGACTGGTAATCATATATTGTTATTTGGCCTAAAGACCTTAGTTGGTGACATAAAGCCAGGTGAATAGTGTTTCATTATGTGTAATGAATTATTTTGTGGACTTACCCATGATGATTTCTCATTGCAGATCATGGAGGGTCTCGGGCCTCTCGGCTGCCGAGTACTTGATATAGCAGCTGTTTGAGAATCTCATGAAACATCCACTGTTCATGACCAATACTAAAATAGCCATAAGTGTGTTCAAGTTCATAACATAGCCATAAGTGTGTTCAAGTTCATAAAGCCAGGTGAATAGTGTTTCATTATGTGTAATGAATTATTTTGTGGACTTACCCATGATGATTTCTCATTGCAGATCATGGAGGGTCTCGGGCCTCTCGGCTGCCGAGTACTTGATATAGCAGCTGTTTGAGAATCTCATGAAACATCCACTGTTCATGACCAATACTAAAATAGCCATAAGTGTGTTCAAGTTCATAACACAGCACTAAGTGCATTGTTAGCTTGTTTAGACATGTTTATTTCTCAGTAACATATTTACTGTAAAGATTTTGCTTTTGATTTGTTTTGTTTTGCTGGTCATGCTACAGGTGAAACATATATTCAGAGTTATTGGATTCTGAAATTCATAGTTCAAGAGATGATTCATTACGTGTATGTGATTAGTAACTAACACGCGCATTAGCGCGTGCACTAAAACTAGTCTCGCTTATAGTCACCGCATGTGAGCACACCATTAAAGCCACCCGTCTCCAAAAGCGTACCAAACTGGTGGATAAAGAGGGACAGCAAAAAAACGCAATGGCTTCTTGTTCGGCTCTACCCGCCATTTCCGTCCTCCGACGACCGCCGCCTCTTCAAGTGGTCTTCCTCGGTTTCCGTACTTCGCGGGTCAAGCTAAGCAGAACCAGATACGCTGTGGCCGCGTCGGACAGTCCACCGAAGCGACATCTTGGCCAATGCTCGGCCGCGTTAGACAGTCCAGCAGAGGAGGAGCTCTCTCGGGCGACTCTGATATGGAGGGCAGTGAAGCTTCCGATCTACTCGGTCGCTTTGGTTCCCCTCACTGTGAGTGGACCCAAAACAAACACACAAAATAAAAAGATTGAATTTTTTAAATTGAATTACATGAAAATGTGTTTCTTGAATTGGTGTGACAGGTGGGAAGTGCGGCGGCATACCTGCAGACGGGAGTTTTCTTCTGCAGGCGTTACTTGGTGCTCCTGGCGGCATCCGTTTTGATCATCGCTTGGCTTAATCTGAGGTTGAGATTCCTTGTCTGTTTTAATTCTTATCACTTTCAGTATGCGTTGTCGTGAAGTAATCCAAACTTTTCTTGAATGCTGAAAAATGTTTGTGGATTGGATGCCTCCTGTACTTATCGGTCAAACAAAACATCTGTTGAGATTCAGCGTATGTTTAGTTTGGATGATTTATCACATTCTTCATAATTAAACTAAAAAACCAAGCTTAGATTGTTGTTGCCTCCTCCACACTTAATGTGGAAGCTTTAGTGTGTATTTCTTGTACTATTGATCAGAATACATCTAGAAAACAATCTATAACTATATCTATGTTTTTACCGTACTCATCACATATCATTTATGAATGTATATCATTTACGAATGTATGCTTACCATACTGAATGGAACCTTTGTTGAATGTTCATTGACACAAACTTTGTTACTATGTCAACAGACTCATTCATGGCTTAAAAATTTGATTGTTTGGCGCAGCAATGATGTTTTCGACTTTGACACTGGTGTGGACAAGGAGAAGAGGGAATCAGTCGTCAATCTGGTCGGCAGGTGCGGGGTTTTTTGTTCTCTCTTGTGATTGTGTGCTTTAGTCTTGTTCTGTGGCTTAGTGTTTGCTTACAAGCAGTCGCTCATTGACCCACATTGCCGCCATTGCGTCCCTCACCTTTGGGTTCTTTGGACTTATTTGGGTATCCATGGAAGTGGGAGACATCCGCTCTGTTTTGCTGTTGAGTTGTGCTATCATTTGCGGCTACATATATCAGGTAGAGGGATGCGAGGATTTTGGTATATCTGCATCTCGGTTCATATGTTTTATTGTTGACTTGCACTGATATTTACATTTCTTATTGCTTTTGAGGCATTTCTTTAATTTGGAACCCCAGTTGTGGTAGATTGATACATGTTAATAGATTATTTAGTAAGAAGAGTAAACTACAAAAGAGAGAGAGAGGCAAAGGAATTTTAATTTTGTTGTTTTATAAGTGCTGTTAGTGATGGTTTTCTCTGGTTTTATTATGTCTACCACATAACAGTTCAACAAAATAAGTCAGGGATTTTTATTTGCAGTTTAGTTAGATAAATTGAGATATAAAAAAGCAGATAAAACAAGGCCATGGAGCTCCTACCATCATTCTCGCATGTGAAACTCTTGTGATTATCTGTGTTGTCAATTCTTAAATCAGAAAACTATCATGTAGTGTGACGAATGGTGGCATACACACTAATCTTGGGGTTTGTTGGCTTAAGATATTCACCCTGCCCGAGTATAATTGTTTTTGTTTGCAGTGCCCACCATTTCGACTGAGTTACCATGGGTTGGGAGAGCCATTGTGTTTCGCTGCTTTTGGTCCATTTGCTACTACAGCCTTTTATCTCTCTCAAAGCAGCAAAACCTTGTCAGGGTAATTTTCCATACAACCTATTGTTACAGTTTGATAATGTCCATATGAATTCGCATGTTACTGAGGTATCTACTTAGACAGTGAGTTGTGCGATCTTCCCTTGACCGGGATAATACTATGTTCATCATTCTTAGTCGGCTTGACAACTTCACTTATTCTATTCTGCAGTCATTTTCACCAGGTTCATTCTTACCTGTCCTGCTCATGTATGTTCTCGCTCTTTGGCTTTGATCATTTCTGATTAGTTATTATATATACATGATGCAGATCGATGGAGACCACGCTGTTGGAAAGCTATCCCCATTAGTAATTTGCTCTAAATCATAACCATTCTATTTATAAAAAAATTGTGATTAACGCATAAAATTTTCAATCATTAGCACTCTAATGTTTATCATTTTTTACAGGTCAGAATTGGCACCCAAACTGGCTCAAAACTGGTGAAGGTTGCAATAGTGGCACTTTACCTCCTGGTGTTTGTTCTAGGCCTTAGTAAAGTTCTTCCTCCATTGGCAACTGTTAAGTCTCCAAGGACTAAGATTTAATCTTGTGCAGCACTATATTCAAGTTTCACCTCTGAATAATTTTTTCATTCTCTCTGCCTCAGTTTCTGTGTGCCTTGACCATTCCAATCGGTAAAGCAGTCGTCACCTTTGTCGAGGAGAACCACAGAGTGAGCAGTTGTATTTTTTTCTTATGCAGTTTTCACCAATGTCTTTGACTTTCTGGTAATCAAAATCCAATGATTTACAGGATAAATTCAAGATATTCATGGCCAAGTACTTTTGCGTGCGTTTACATACATTGTTTGGAGTTGCATTGGCTGTTGGGCTGGCAGGAGCAAGAGCTATGGCCAAATTACCAGTACCAAGGCTAATTATATCGTGATCGTCGTATAGGGAAAGGCAAAATGTTGCACTGGATATCCCACAAGCCAGGTGATTATGTTTTGCGGTGGCCTTCATCTTTCCATCAATATTGATTATGGTTTTATATGGTTTTATATGCAATCAATTGACCACACATGCTATACAAAAGGAAAATGTTAGACACAACCCTGGGTACAACTTTGCACATTTTGATATTTTTTGAAAAATAGAGACTCATCCATTGAGGTACATACATATAATAAAAACTAGTGAAATTGTACACGCAAAATGCGTGAGTTAAAGAACACAAATAACATCACATGCATTAATCTATATGAGCCTCACTTTCATTGGTATCCCATAGATGTACAAATAAATCATGTCATGTAAAATAAAAATGGAAGTTCACATAAAACCAATGAAAACCCCACACAAAAAATAATCAGGAAATGAAAACATGAACAAAAAAAAAAATTCTCTCACATATATATAATCAAAATTTCATAAACACCACAAGGAAAACCAGTACCATAAATCTCTTACATATGTTTGCTTCTTTGCTGCACAAATACAATAAATGTCTAGGTGGAATATAATATCAAGATGTGTGCAAACCATATGAATTCTTTGATTCCATATCAGTCTATCATATATAGAACTAACAAAAGTCTGGATTCATGAGAAAGCCAAAGGCCAAAACAACAACAAAGAAATCTAAAAGCTCAGTTATTTCCTTTCCTAACTATATCAAACAAAATACCAAAACAATCCTTGTGGTTGATATTGCTGTGAGACTAACATAACAAAAACATTGAAAGAGACAGGTTCATCAACTTAAAATCCTAAAAAATTTGGTAGAAAGTAGACATGACACATACATAACTTGCTCATTAAAAGGTTTGAGCACCATAAACTATCAAGATAACCCAACAATTATAAAATAATGAAACCACAAGAAATGAAGTCATGTAAATTAAACCCTCAAAAACTCTTCCAAAAACCTCTACAAGAGATCAAACAAGAAGAAAAAACAAAGTTCCAAATCAAACATAAATTGCTTTCATGTTGGGGCTGCAATACATCGGGAAGTGACGCACGGCGGAGACCTTCCTCTTCCGGATCACCTTCACCGCTGGGGCTTTACCGGCGGGGAGCACGTGAAGGGGGTCCCTCCTCCTCATGATGGGGCCGCATCCCGCCGGGAAGTGACGCACGGCCGAGACCTTCCTTATCTTCACCCTCGTCGGGGCCGCCTCCGTCGATTGGGTTCCGTCAGGGACGACGGTGACGGCGGATTCGTGATTTTCGACGGATTCCATGTGATCCTCGCCAGTGGTTGAAGACGGCCGGATTTTCCCCTTTTTATTGAGACTACCTGCGACAACTTCTCACGGTGATCAAACCCTAATTAAAAAAATAAATAGGTGGTTATATTTGAGCCTCTCTAAATTTCTTAAATGGATTTTGTTGTTAAAGATCTATTAAAAAAATTTAAATTAGTTTATTCAATAAGTAAGCCTTCTTAACTAAGCAATGAGGGTCGTTAGGCGAGGGATCTGTGGGGAAGTTGAACAAATGAAAGTTTTTGGGGGAGAGAGTTAGTTTGATGTATAACGGACTTATTTATTGCTTGAATACGAAGTTTCATGTAGGAGGAGTTTGTAAATTAAGTTGTGAAAATGTAAATAACTTATTAATAAAAGGGATTTATTTATAATTTTAGGAGGCTCAAATAAAGTCGTCCAAAATAAATACATAGTTAAACTGTGTTGGACACTGTTTCGATTTCTGCAGGATTCAAGATACTTGGTCTTGTTGGAGTCGTTCATGGGCCTTTAGCCCAGTGCCACTTCCTAGGCTACCGGGCCCACGCCTCCTCAGGTGATAAGCCCTTTGGGCAAATCTATGGGTTCATGGCCCAAGTGGTAAACTTCTGGGATGTGATTCTCAGGTTGGTTACTTGTGGTGCATTTTGGCGACTGCTCAGAAGTATTTCTGAGGGAACCCAGTAACTACCACTTCTCCTTCTGTAAAGGAGAAAAACTCTTTTTTTCAAAATGAGAAAATAACTCCTTCCGTGGAAGGAGTTTTTTCACTTATGCAGAAATTAAAAAAAAGTTAATATTTTGACAAAAATACCTTTATGAAATTTTACAAATGCCCAGAAAATATTACTTAATTCTGGCATATACCACATTATATTACTTAATTCTGGCATTCTTATTTATTTCATCCTTCCAAACACCCATTTTAAAACTATTCATATTTATTCTCATTTATTCTAGCCCTATTCTCGAACCAGGTTTTAGGTGCTATATAAAACATATTTTCTCTCATCTATCTCATTAAATGATGTAAGACAAATCTAGGATCTATTTTAGATTTGTTAGTTTAGATTCTTTTCTATTTTAAAAATAAATAAGTTTGTTAGTATCTTTTAGTTTCTAGAATAAATTTGTTAGTTAATATCTACCTTTTATTCCCAAAAAAAATTTGTTAGTGTTTTAATTGTTATGATTTGTTAGTTTGATTTTGTAACCAATTATGGTTATAAATGGTTTGTTAGTATTTGAGATTTATATAGTTGATTATATTATTTTATTTATATTAATCTATTAAGATAATTGTATAACATGGGTATAAGGCATTTTAAACAATTCATGTGATTTCTATTATAAAAGTATTTTTTGAAAGCATTCATCAATATATGTTTTCAAATAGCTTCTAATCGAAAAAAAGATGTTCATTCCTTAAAAGTAACTTCTTCCAAAAGAAACTTTTTATATAAATACTTTTAGACAAGTTGTCAAACTATATCTTAGAATATTATTTTTGGATTTTTTCATTCAATGGAAGTTATCTTTTATCTTCTTTTTTTTCAAATTTTCCCACGTTTTCACATTTTCTTTGTGTCCCCCCTCCCCCATCCATGTAGACAGCCAGATCTTCCCCACACATGGGTCAAATTTGATAATGAATATAACAATATCAATCTTAAAAATAAAATAAATTTTTATCATGTCAGAGTGTAATGATATTCAAAATAAGAAAAAAATATACAAAATCCATCAAGAAAGTACACAGACTGCTTATGTACCAGTGTACATAAACCTGTTAAGAGTGTATAAAGATCTGTTAACAGTGTGCATAGATTTGTTAACAGTGTACCATAAAAATTCATGGGCTTTTAATCCCCCCCCCCCCCCCCCCCCCCTTTATTCAAGCAAATTGAATAGTCTTTTCTCCACCCAATCATAGAAAATTTTTAAATGTGAACATCCTTGCTTTCTTAATATGGTTGATTTTATCTAAGACAATGAACTTCATTTTATAGGCGTGTTTGGATTTAAAGAACAAGAGATCTAAAAGTGCAATCCCTCCACACCAAAAAAAAAAAAATCATAACAGTTAAAACTACTTTTGTAATTCCTTCCAATAGTTTGTCATTCAAATTCTATTTTTTTTGGGTTTCTTCTTAAAATGCTACAATATATTGTGTATTGTAAAAAAATGATATGTCGAGCAGTGTAACACAATTTTTCAGACCTTCTCTTGACATGATGTGTCAATGTCAAATTAAGGAAAAAATTAATTGTTAAATATGATTTGAAAATAAATAGGATGATGATGTTTTGACTGTTTAGACATTCATGATAATTAAATCCATTTTTGATATTCAACTTTATATCACTGTGACATATTCTTTACATTTACATTTACCTTTCATTCATGATAATTAAATCCATTTTTTATATTCAATTTTATATCACTGTGACATATTCTTTACATTCATCTATCATGATATTTTACATACTATCTTATTCTTTACAAAACTAAAATATAACAATTTTGAATTTATGCTATAAAATAAAACTCAAGAATGTTTTTTTGGTCCCTATTTTCTCCAATAAAACTAATTCATGTGCGTCGACCAGTTTAAATACAAAGAAACACGTGCGTCCACTGTCTTCAACCTTCCTTCATCACCACCCAAAAAGGGGAAGAATGACCCGACCCGAATATAATAGTCTCCCCTCCCGCGCACCAACCACCGAACCGGTCTCTTTTCCTTCAAGTAAAAAAAAAAAAAAAAAAAACCAAAAAAAACTTTCGTTTTCTTCCCCAAAACGTCACTCCCAAAACCCCCGAATTCAATGACAAATTCTTTATAGAGAGAGAGAGAGAGAAAAAAAAAAAACTAAAAAGAAACAACAAATCCTTCTCTCTGTCTCTCTCTCAAAGATTTCCCCAAAATGGACCTCCTCCTCCTCCTCTCCCTGTCATTGACCCTCTCCGCCGTCGCCGCCGCCCACCACGACCACCTCCTCCCCCGCCCTCTGATCCTCGACCCCCTCCGGAGACCCTCCCGTCGGATCCCTTCGACGACGACCCCTTCCTCGTCTGCAACGCCTGGCGGTTCGCCGGGGAAGCGAACAATCTCTCGCCGTGGAAGACCATCCCGCCGGAGTGCGCGGCGTTCGTCGCGGATTACGCGACGGGGAAGGCTTACGCGGTCGATCTCGAGATGGTCGCGAGGGAGGCCGGGGCTTACGCGAGGGACGTCGGATTGGGCGGGGACGGCATGGACGCGTGGGTTTTCGATGTGGACGAGACTCTGATTTCTAATCTCCCTTACTACGCCGAGCATGGATTCGGGTGAGGTTCCCATCTTTTTGGATGATTTGGTTTGAATTTTTGAATGATTTTAGTATGGAATGGAATTGATGATGTTAGTCTGTTGGAATCAAACACCAAAAAAAAGAAAGGGAAAACTTGAATAAACATTGAATGTTGTTATATGTAGTCCCTTTTCTGGTCCAATTGCAGTCTCATATGCTTCGCTTATGATCACATTAAAGAGATATGTGCTTTAATGAAATTTTTGACATTTTTTTTAATATATAAATGCATCCATGTAAATTATCAAAATGTGTATAGACTAGAATTGGGCTGGAGAAGGGGTTGTACGTGATATTGTCCATAAACATTTGGATGATAGAAGAATAAGCTTAATCGTAAAAAAATGTTTGTTTAGCATGGATATACTGTAATACTTGTGAGTTGAGAATTAAAATAAACCTCAATAACTTGTTTACTCATGTATATTTTTCTAAAACTATAACTATTACTAATGAGATAAAACCAAAAGTGATTTAATAACAACAAATAATAATAATAATAATAATAATTCTCCTCTATCCCCGTGTATAAGCATGTCAATTATCCGAAAAATATCTGAATTTGTATCTGAAAAATATGAAATTATTCTATATTCGAATATCTGAGTGTGGACATGGATAACAATATTTGAAAAATATCCAAATTCCACATGTTATAAAATTATGTATTTTTGTTCATATTTATTATTAGGGAAAAATTCAAATAATTATCTGACTTTTCATATAACCCCTTGAAAACACCTATGTAAATCCAAATAAACCCCTGAGTTAATCTTCCGTTGACAAATAAGAAATATTCTGTGAATAATTTATTTGGTTAACCCTCTTAGAAAACGCAATATACCAAAATTCCCCTATAATATGTTAAAAATGCAAAAAAACTCTTTAGAAATGATTATTTTACCTATTTGAATAGATTATAAAACTCTATCTGGAAAGGTAAAATCATCATTTACAGAAGATCCCGCATTTTTAATCAACTGTGATGGGTTTTTGATATACTTGGTTTTCAGCCAGGGTTAACCAAACAAATATTCCTCATTTGTTAATGCAAATTTAACTTAAGGATTATTTGGATTTGCATAGATGTTTTTAGAGAGTTGTATGGACTTCAAGAAAAGTCGGTTATATGGATTTTTCCCTTATTATTATGCATAATTAATTACAATCATGAAAATTTAAATAATTATTGTATTATGTGTGATCTCTGAAAGAGAGGATAAACCATGAATCTCGATTTTGAATTCTCCTCTCATATATAACTTATCACTCAAATCAATGTCTATATTTGGACGTATCAAATATCTGAGTCCGAAATTTAATATGCGTATCCGAATGATTTAGGATATGATACGGATAAAGTATCCAATACGTATCTGATGCGTTGATAGCCTTACTCGTGTAACTATTTTATGCCATGATAAGCTATTCATAAACCAAATGGGGAAGGGAAGAGTAAAAAAGAAAACTAAAAAACTTGGTTTCTTCAATGAAAATCAATACCATAACAACTAGAAAAGAAATATAAAGCTTAATACTAAAATCCACGGATATAGAAGGATAAAACATCGGATTAAGTAATCAAACAAATGGATAAAATAAATAAACAATTAAGGAGAAATTCAATCTCTTATGCTCTCATTTATCATTATAGCCAAGCACTCCTTGGCTTGTCCCTTTGTTCCACCGGTTTGAGTCTATGTTGCATCACTTCTACTTATGTCCACATTGTAGATTGGTTTGATTGTGTGACTTATAGGTTTGATTTGATCCCTTTCGTTGCCCCTGTTTGATTTGTTGTAGTCCATGAGGAATTTAAATATTTCTGTTGAGACTCTGAAACTGAATTCCAGAGCATATGTTAGTAAGTGAAATATGGTTATTGTCATGCTCTATCAAGTGTGTTTTCATTACACCATTCATGTCGAATTAAGTCCTATTTTTTTAAAATATTTTATTTACCTGACAACGGGCGTTATGTCCTGTTCTTGTATGATTGCCCATACCACAATTTCATCTTCACTGCTTTCTTCTGTGATTTGAGGCAATGAGAGTAGTGTGATATACTCTTGCAACCTGTCAAGCTCTGATGCTATCTATTTGTTTGAATGGATGTGGCACTCTCTTGCATATATTTTCTTGTTTGATTTTCTTCATCATGGATGTGACACTCTCTTGCATATATTTTCTTGTTTGATTTTCTTTATCTGTGTTATGAGTTGCAATATAATGTTTATATGGAGTTATTGCAGGTTGGAGGTTTTCAATGTACATGAATTTGATCAATGGGTGGATAAAGCTTCGGCCCCCGCGATACCATCCAGTTTGAAGTTGTACAAAGAAATACTAGACTTGGGCATCAAGATCGTCTTGTTGACGGGACGGAGTGAAGGACAAAGACATGTTACTATTTATAATTTAAACAATGCTGGATATGAAAACTGGGAGAAGCTTATATTAAGGTACATGCTATGACTGAAGCTATGGTTGCGTTGATTCATTTTCTTTAGGCTACAATTTATGTATTACCTAGATTAAAATATTTCTTTTTCACCAATGATACCTGTCCATAGGTACTTTAATTCCCTAATGTCTCAGTGTGTCGATCTTTCTGTCATCTCAATCTTTTTTTATGTAAAGTTGGTTGGTGAGACTTAAGGTCCTAATATTTGTTTATGCCTATGGTAAATTTTTTAAAAAATGAAAAGTTGTCTTTAAACAAAGCTTGCTACATAGAAAAAAATTGTGGGGAATATTGGGGGGGTCTCCATGGGTGAAGTTGAGCACATATTTGAGAACAAATGTGATGAATGGTAGAGATGGGAGACTTGTCATTGAGTAATATTGTCTCTTTGGATGGGTGTAGGAAGTTCCCTTCATGGAGGGGAAGTGGGTTGCTTTTGTATGAGGTTGAGACATCTTTTGTCTCTTCTTTATTTTCCTCGTATCTGTGTGTGAAAAAAGTGTAGAAGGTTGGCCAACTTTGTTTTGGACAGCCTTGTACTGGCTGATGTCCGTGTTGATATTTCTTTATGTTTATGTCAGAGTAACCTCTGTGATTTTATTCTTTTCATCTTGGGAAGACAATGGAAATATTAGTGAAAGTTAATTTTGTCATGGCAAACCTATGTTTAGCATCAGGGAGTAGCATAAATTGATCTAGATGACAGAGAATTTATTTGATTTGAATCATTTGATAGAAGTTGTAACCCTTGTCATATACTATTTCTAAAATGATTAGAAACATTCAATTAATACATCTTAAAACCATAATCCAATATTCTATATGGTTCTGATTAGCTATTTTTTTCAGCACTCAAAACATATCATTATCAGAAATGCTTTTTGTAGCAGATACATTGTCACTCATCATTAATCATGTCTAACTTTCTCATACACTGCAAATTCATCCTTCGTAATGAATTTGACATGTAATTAACCTTTCTGATGAATTTCAGGGGAGAAAATGACCACGGGAAAACAGCCACTACATACAAGTCAGAGAAGAGGAGTGAATTGGTGATTGAAGGGTATAGGATTCTTGGAAACTCAGGTGATCAGTGGAGTGATCTGCAGGGATTCCCAACTGCGAGTCGCTCATTTAAGCTCCCAAATCCAATGTATTATATACCCTGACAATACAGACCCTATTAAACAAGAAAATTTGTTAACGTTACATTTGTATAAACCATTCATCAGATACACTAACATATATATCTCCAAATGACGGAGAAATTACAATCAGAGGTTGTGATGAAAATGTTGTGAAACTTTCTGGACTGTCATTCCTGCTGTTCCTTTTTGCCTTGTTCGAGTAGAGGAATAGGAGAAGAATAGTGGGGAGTAATCCCAAAAACCTATTTGTTTGTGAGAAATAGGTGGGTATAACTACACCAAAATAAGTGGAAATAACTTGGTATTTGTATTCCACGTCTCCATTGGAATTGTATTATCTAACCCACTCTATTTCACTGATATAATGAGGCACACACATCACATCATTTGTCAATACATCTTATAAATCAGGGGTTCACATCTTATCATTTATAAATTTTTATTCACATCTTATTTATTTTTTATCTACAACTTATCTATGATTAACAAAACAACAAAAATTTCATCAACAGAACAATAAAAAATTCATTTTTACGCTCTCAACAAAAATAACTAAAAATACAATTAAACAAAAAATGATTTATTCTTTATTTATATTTAAATAATTATCTACTCTAGAATAACTTCCGTGCTTTAAGCTTTATTTAAATTATGTTTGAAAATACTTGTCTAATGGAAATAAAATGCATACTTTTATACATAGAAAGACCGTGACTTTAGAAGATAGAATAATGAAAATAAAATGCATACTTTTTATACATAGAAAGACTGTGACTTTAGAAGACAGAAAAATCACAGGCAAGTCATGAATTGACATGGCTCAACTGACTCTGTTTCAGCTCACCGCAGCTTTTAAAAGATTAGTTTCATCTTTGGGCAAAGCTATTTTCACTGCCCAAGTTACTCTTTCCCACTACCCAAAATTATGAAAATATCATTATTTATTATATTTTTTTGTCTCCCTTTTCCACTATCCAGTTCGACAGCGTTCAGTCGAAGTATTCTTCACTGGAAAGACAGAGGTCCGTCGAATTGTCTGAATAAGTCTAAACAGACTCCACTTGTTTAGAAAAGAAAATAATGTTTTTTTTTCTATATGAAATGTTTACTGTTTATTTGGTCTAAATAACTCTTTGTTTGATATTTTTGTTTCTTATACTTAAATAAATATATATATGAATGATTTTAAAAAAACTTAAATAACTTAAATGACATTTTTGTTTTTCATAAGGACTTAAATGATTGTATAATTGATTGATTCTTATAAGAAAGTTGTTGTTTTGAAGGGTTTGACACATCCATGTCGACACTTGCTCAGACAGATCGACGGATCTCTGTCGTCCTAGTGAAACACACTTCGACTGAGCCTCTGTCGACACTTATTCAGATAGTTTGACAGACCTCTGTCATCCCAGTAAAAAACACTTTAACTGCAAACTGTCGAACTGGATAGTGGAAAAGGGATTCAAAAAATTCAAATAACTAATGGTATTTTTGTAATTTTAGTAAGAAAATTAAGCAGTGGATCTATCACTGCCTTTCATCTTTTACTAGACAGCAACTGTTGGAGTCACTGACTTGAAAAAGTTTATTTCAAGACAGGGTTCTAATGCTTGTCAGATACATGTGATCCATCCATCATAGGAATAGAATTTGTAAAAAAAAGACACCATCATTTTCAATTGAAAATACAATGCCTTGAATGACTTGACTACTCACAGTTTGAAAATGTTCTTCCCATGTGGTTAATAAAAACTTCATCATCAACCATTGATTCTGCTGCAACTTGTTTGTGGAGAAAACAAAAAATTTAATCACCAAGTTATCCAGCTACACCTTCACATCACATGATGCTATTAAATAATATATAAATAAGGTCCCATTGTGTGTATATATTAATTATTTATTTTGATAGTATGGCCCCTAGTTCAAAGATTACCTACCTAGTGCAGTAATCCCGTTAAGATCTCAAAAAGTGATGGACTGTCTATAGTAAAATATTCAGTACTTATGAATTGATCGAGTCTGTTCAAGAGTTCATAAGAATATAAAAAGATGGATTGTCTCTAATAAAATATGTACTCGAGTCATGATGATGCATTTTTATGTTTGGTTCATGAGTATGAGCTTATGCTGCAATGCAATAAGAAAAAATTCAGTGACAATCATTTCTACAGTGTTTTGCAGTCACCATCGTATTTTTAATTGTTTTCAAAGGTACATACATGTTTGATCAAATAAATCTGTTTATAAACAAAATAAAACAGTTACTTACATGTCTGATCAAATAAATTTGTTTATAAACAAAATAAAACAGTTACTTGATGTTAGATGAGCACTGAATGCATATTTATATCTTATTTTAAATCATTTCAATATATATATTAATTTTTATACAGATTTCGATAATAACTTACCAAAATATGAACTAATATGAATGATTAAGTAATATATTAAAGCGATATAAAAATTAAAATGTATTTCAACAGCTTATCATCATTTTCAGATGTTTAATATATTAAAGCGATAATAAATATGTACAGCACATGTTTAAGTTTTAAGAATCCGCGACGAAATATTAAGAAAGACATTTATGACAAAAAAGAGGGACTTATTCGTCAGTGACACACGAAAACCAACCAGGTCCCGCCACGTAAAAAACTCAACCTTTCAATCAACCGATTCCCTCTGTTTCCCTCCCCCTGTTTGTTCATCAGTCTCTCTCTCTCGAAGAAGAAGAAGAAGAAGAAGAAGAAAAGAAAAGAAAAGAAAAAACAATGGAGAGCAAAAGAAGACTCAAAATCATCCTCATCGCGGTCTCAACAACACTATTCGCGATTCTCCTCTTCATGATCTACCTCTACCGCAAGCGATCCTCTTTGGCCTCCCCAGATTCAGAGAACAAGCAGCAGAAGAAGAAGAACAGGGACTCTTCGGATCCGGACAACAAAACCCATGCCGACGAAGAAGCCGAGGACCTCATACACTTCCCCGGCGGCGAAGATCTCACCGTCCAAGACATCCTCGACGCCCCGGGCGAGGTCGTCGGGAAGTCGAGCTACGGCACTCTCTACAGGGCGACCTTTCGCGGCGGATCGACGACGGCGCTTCTCCGGTTCCTCCGTCCGGCGTGCGCGGGACGGACCGACGAGATCCTCCCGGCGATCCGGCTCCTCGGCTCGCTCAGCCACCCCAATTTGGTCCCTCTCACGGCCTTCTACGTCGGGCCGAGGGGGGAGAAGCTCCTCGTCCACCCCTTCTTCCCCTCCGTCACCCTCTCTCACTTCTTGAGAGGTATAAAAATCGAATCTTTCGTTCAATTTTGTTAGGGTTTCTTCGATTTCTGACGAAATTGGGGGTTTTCGAAACAGAGGGGAAGACGGAGTCGCATCGATGGGAGACGATCCACCGAATCGCGATAGGGATTGCGAGGGGACTCGAGCACCTCCATTGGGGGCGGTCGCGCCCGATCGTCCACGGCAACCTGAGATCGAAGAACGTCGTCCTCATCGGCAGCGGCGGCGGCGAGGGGGACCGGCGGGCGTGCCTGTCGGAGTTCGGGCTCCACCTCCTCCTGAACGCGACGGCGGGACAGGAGATGCTGGAGTCGTCGGCGATGCAGGGGTACAAGGCGCCGGAGCTCATCAAGATGAGGGAGGCGACCCGGGAGAGCGACGTGTATAGCCTCGGCGTGATCTTGCTCGAGATGCTCACGCGCAAGGAGGACCTCGGACTGCCCGTCTCCGTCAGGAATCGCCGGAGGTCGGAAGAGGCGGCGCCGGAGGAGGAGGGGCCGTTGATGTTCTTTCAGTTGGCGATGGCGTGTTGTTCGCCTTCGCCGAGGTTGAGGCCCGACGCCAGGCATGTCGTTCGGAAGCTTGAGGAGATCGGACGGTGAGGATTGATGGTGATCGATGGATTGGACGGTTGAGATTGGTTGGGAGTGTACAGGTTTTATATGTTTTTTTTTACAGAATGATTTGCCAGCAAAGCTTGGCTCAGATGACAGCAGCACCTAACAGGATGGATGGGCAAATTTTTAATTTCGGATGAAAAGAGGGTGAAAGAGAGAAAAAAAACACCACAAGAGGGGAAGAGGTTCTTGTTTTGTAAGAAATCAGAACTCACAACTGCTACAATTTTTTTTTTTTTTTTTGGGGGGGGGGGGGGGGGGGGGGGGGATCAATTGAGATGCTGCATGTGAATGTTTTATTTCATGTATGTAAATTTTGATTAATGTTAACACTTTTTTCTTTCTTTCTTTCAGTGCATTGGTGCATTTGCTCGAATGAATTGAATGTATTAAGAGTATATAGTGATATACACTAATAAAATCATATATTATACACTAGTCTCTGCACACTATGTTAATCGGGTATGCTTGCTGTAAAATGGGTGATAAAAAAGACTGCGTTTTCTTTGGAAAACAATTTCTAATGAACACAATTATAAAATTTAGTAGTTACCAGAAAAAATATATATAACTAATTTACTGATTGGGTCAATAATAAAAGAATAATTTAATTCATTTCAAAATGATGAGATGAGTTTTTTTTTATGACCTGTTCAAATTTAATTTGAATAACTGAGATGGTTATGAAAGAATCATACATAATCCAAATTAATATATATATGAGGAATGATACGGTGCGCGACGTGCGGTCGTGCGCGAACGACCACGGGCCGTCGATCACGGGTCCATCGCGGGTCCATCGCATCGGACGGTCGGGGGCGATTCATCTCGACCGTTGGATGCGATGGACTCGCGATCGGACGAACGACGTCGTTCCCGCACGACCGCACGTCCCGCATATTATCATCCGACTATATATATATATATATATATATATATATATATATATATATATATATATATATATATATATATATACGGGGGCGATTACGTGCAGCGCGCGGCAGGTGCGGCGGCGACGTGGGCCGTTCGATCGCGGGTTCATCGCATCCAACGGTCGACGTGAATCGCACCCGACCGTCCGATGCGATGGACCCGTGATCGACGGCCCACGATCAACGCCGCACCTGCCGTTCGCCGCAGGTAATCGGCCCCCTATATATATATATATATATATATATATATATATAGGGAGCCGATTAGGTGCGGTTTACGGTCGGTGCGGTGCGCGATCACGGGCCGTCGATCACGGGTCCATCGCATCGGACGGTCTGGTGCGATTCACGTCGACCGTTGGATGCGATGGACCCGCGATCGGACAGTCCACGTCGTAAACCGCACCGACCGCATACCGCACGTAATCGCGACCATATATATATATATATATATATTTTTAATTATAAAAATATATTTTAGGAATATGGGTGGTAAACTAGCTGAACGAGTTGAGCTTTGATCTGTTCAAGCTTGACTTGTTTAGTATCAAGCTCGGCTTGTTGGGCTTGTGAAAAGCTCAACTTGGCTCGTTAATTAAACAAGTCAAGCTGAATTTCGAACAAAGGTTTGACTCGGGTTCGTTTAGTTAAAAAAATATCTTATTTAGCATTTGAGAAGTCACATTTCACAAATCACAATACCTTATACATGTGAAAGTAACATAATCTCGTGCTCGGGTTCGGATCATTCCCTCCTTTTATGTTAAGTAAACGAATTTGTCTCGGCTCAGGCTCAACTCATTTATAAACCGAGCTTTAAAATTGTTCAAGCTCAGCTCATCTGTCTAATCGAACGAGTCTGAACAAGCTTTAACCGAGCCGAGCCCGAGCTATTCAACTCATTTACCAACCCTATTTAGGAATCTATTCTTACTATAAAAAAAATCATTTTCAAACACGGCCTAAATTAAAATTCAAGTGAGTTGATCAGAACTCATTTAGCCCCCTCCGGTTTGGAATGAGAATAAAGTCATGGATAACCTGGTATAAAGGGGAATAAGAGATTTTGAGTGTTTGAAAACATAGAATACTAGAGATAAAATATATCAGAATTAACTGATATAAAGTGGTATATGGATTCCAAATAACTCTTGGAATTAAAATTGTCTTAGGGTATTCCACCCAAAAATATGTGAATCAACTGTCAAATCAAATATTATCACCTCTTATAGATTATCAAATCAACTATCATTATTTTTTCACCTTTTATAAATTTTTATTCATACTTTATTCATATTTTACCCAAACAACAAAACATTTATTCTTATGTTTACTAACGAGAATAATTTAAAACACAACCAAACACAAAATCATTTTATCATTATTTATATTCATTTATGTCGACATAAATATATATACTCGAGAATAAATACTATTTCCGTTCCAAACGAGAGTTTAAAGTTGGTTCTTCATTCATGAGAGATCATACATGTGACAGGATTGGGTAGTAAATTCTTTGTAAGTGCAACCAGGAAGAAAAAAAATAAAATTTCAACTAACTTTTTGAAGTTTCTCAACCACTGCGAGCTAAAAGACAGAAATTTTAATTAATTGTTGACCGTCCATTTAATTTGCCGACTGAGCAGTCTGAGCCCGGTGAAGCTCATGATTTCTGTGAAGTAGAATTTGTTTGTTTATGTGCACTGCAGTCTGCATAAATCCACATGCATTTCCAAAAACTAAACAGTTCCCAAGATTCTTTCCCAACTTTCTTTCCCAACTTCCTTTCAAGGCTTTGTCCTCACTGGGGTGGTTCACTCTTGTCCCCCCCTATCTTTAGTTCCTCAACTGAGGCTCAATAGTAGTACAGTATTGGAAGCTTTAGTTTACTTGTTTGAGGTAAAACCATCACCATTGAACTTAGCCTTATATTTATTGAATTGAACTAAAAAAAAATTCAAGAATTAGACTGAAAAACTCAATAATGAGTTATCCCTCAAAAAAAGTCTCACGTGTATAGCACATGAAATGTTCACACATCAATCTCAAATTGAAAATTTTCAATATTGATGGATCCAATGCTGACATGATATAAAACCCACCATCACTCGTACCATAATTGATAACATTCGTGACTATGCATGATTATGCATGAAAGATCATTTTTTGCTCTCTTTAGCCCTATATCTCTTATCCCCGGGAGGTCTTCCTCCACTAGCTTTTTGTTTTTGGAAACTCCCATCTCCTCTAGAGTGGATGACAAGCATACCTATATTTTTTGGTTTCCATAGGACTCCTTATGATTGTTGTTTCTATCTACTATTATATAAAGATAATCAAGTTATTTCTATGTACTATTATATAAAAATAATCAAGTTATTAATGACCAGACGAAACTAAGAAATAATCCTTATGTGCGAAATTATAGATCTCCTTTAAGATCAAACAATTCAATCAAATTGGGTATATACAAAGTATAGTTATACACGTGATAATATCTACTATATCAGAAATATCAATGAACCACATTCTTGCAATTGCTCAGGATACCCTCTTTTAGCATATTGGGTTTATTTCTTAATTCAAGATCCCTGTTACTAATTGGAATAAAAGAATAACTTGATCTGTTCCGCCTAAAATGGGAATGAGCTGGTATTATTAGGGTTCTGCATTGATTGGATTAGCAATAGAATAATCAATGTGTTTATTCATCTAGAAATGTATAAATGGAGGATATATATTCTTTCCATGGGGAGGTGTGAACATGTTTATTCTAAAGAAGTTACTCTGTGAACTTTTATTTTTACTACTATCCTTTTTTTATATATATTTAAAGTCTATACTTAATTTTCTCCATTGATTTCTATATGGAGCATAAAAATACCCAAACAAAGACCTGAATAAACCCAACTTTTTCATATTCCAAATGTTGGGTGTAACACCTATTTTTCCCCTCTTCATCACATTCATAATTATTATATTATAAATAGAACATGCAAAATGAGGATGCTTAATTAAATCATGTAGGGCCTTTCATATTATAAATTGTCCTTGCTACACTACAGTCACCATTTCCATATGCAAAACCTCCGCTCCACTTAGCTCTAATATAATGCTCATACCAAACCTTGCAATAAATTTAATAGTCCCAGCTTCACATATACGAAAGCATAAAATTATGATATTTTTAGGACAACAATTACAACTACATCAATTGATTACTTGTGGTGGCCTTCATCCAGCATAAATCTCTCACCTAAATCCCACGTGGGGCGCACTTCATTATGCCTAATTTGACAATTTTTAAGAACATTATCATATGATCCATAAAACCAGATCCCAACATTCATAAAGACATCTTCCTGTACAGATCAGGTCAATGAACAATAAAAAAGGCAGCCTTCTTCACCATAGTAGAATTTTGAAACAAATTTTTTTTGCCAAACAGTACCTATGTATATATGCACATGCATGATGAATGATCAATCCAACAGACAAGATTGAGAGGAGCCAAACTTATGGGAATAAAAGCACATATTAATGTGAGACAAAAGAAATGGGCCCCTACAACAGATATCAGTGTAGAGAAAGGCCCCCATCAGATTAGCAACTGTAGAGGATTATTATCACAATTCACTGAATTCTAACCGATGAAATGTCTTTTTTTTTTTTTCTTTTTCTGTAACGTAAGCCTGTCAGTGTCCCGATTATTTGTAGACCATTCCAAAACTGCATCCAAACATAAAAATTATCCGACATTCAAATATCCAAATGATTTAAGGCAAATATGGATATCAAGGTCCGTTCCAAATTAGTATCTATATTTAGACACATCAATTATTTGAAAAATATTCGTATCCACTCTAAATCCAAAAAGATTTGAACTCAAATATTAATATGAGTATTCCAAAAGTTTAGATATGACAGGCTTAGTGTAACAGCACTAACTTACCCACTTCCCTAGACCAGAGATAATTAGTTTTGTCTGACAAAATTGGCACAACTCTGACATTAACAAGTTTCCTTTTAGAGTTTAACCATATCTGCTACTTGTGCAGGTTAGGCCCACTTATTTCACAGAGCAATTCCATCCGCATTCAATTTTTTTTCCAATGGGTAAAAAATGTAGCATTGTCAGATTCTGACCTTTCCACCGTCACCATTCCTTTATGCTGTAAAATGCCAATGGGGGTGAACATGAAATTGCCCGGGAACACGGTTTTCTTATCTGTCAATGCAAAGAAGTTTTTACTGTTCAGTTAAGACATGACAGTTAATTATGGGGAAAATTCAAGAACGAAACCAATTCAAACCAGACAGTTGAGATAAAGCACGCTTTTGTGGGAAGTGTGAATTGATTCACGTACTGAGAAATAGTACCACCAGCATACAAGGATCAAGTGTGCAATGTCTTTCCCATAATATTTGTGTGGAATGTGTGCCCAGTTGAGAGTAGTATCAATCGTTTCATTTAGTGTGGCATCATTTCACAGTAAAAATAGAAGCTTCATTCAGTGTGGCAACCATTAGGGAGTGATATGATATTTCCCGAGAACATGGTTTCAACATAAAATGACAAGGGACCTCACAATCTGCAAAGATAGCCAACATAATTCAATTTTTTTTATTGAAATTGATATAAATTTAGGTGTTATGTCTACAAATAAAAGGAAATTCATGAATACACTTTCAAAATATAAGGCTGAGCAGAAAGGTAAACATGGAACTTGATCAATTTGAAATTCTTCATGCACTGCTACAATTTGACCAAATCAAAGAGTCAAGGTTGATATTGGGAAAAAAAAGTTTAGACACCTATTTTACCAACACTAGTCTAATTTGATATCAAAACAAGCAATCAATATTAAATTGGAATCTATATCTAAATTTGAAATTTTAAAATCTAATGGTTTTAGATGTAACATGCAACCTATTCAATTTATTTAAACATGCAATGAGCCAATAAAATCAATGCAATCATATTTCAGATATACCATACACAACCGACCAAACGATGCATTAGAGTGAGCAATGTAAACCAATATTGTAAAAAGCATTAGGCGCTGGTTGGGCAGTTGGTGACCAACTAGTGATTAATTAGCCAGGCGAGGATTAGTTAATCACTTTTAAAATAATAAGTATAACACATGTACATTTTTTTTATAGTGTAAATGGTATGCATGAGCCTTGATTTTTAAGGTAACATGCCCAAAACAAAGGCAACTTAATTATACATATTATTCCCAAACATGCCCAATACATATACATATTATACATATAATAGTTAAATTTTTAGACTACAAAATAATTACAAAGTAACATCAAAACAAAATTGATAATACAAGCATATTAGGGATAACATACAAAACTTAATTATAGATATAATATATAAGGCAACTTAATAGATTATTAGTCAACTAGGGATTAATCGGAAAGGCAACTAGTGCTAACCGTTGCGGGCTGGGACCGCCTAGGCCTAGGCGGAGGATTAATCAGTGCCTAGAAAGGGATTTTTAGAACTCTGGTAAAACCCAAATTCTGCAAACCAAATCCCATGATTGTTTGACAAACAATTGGACATTTGTACATATATAACGGACTGCTAGGCATGCATATCAATCCATGTATCACGGACCTTGAAACAGAACAACTCAAGCACAAAAGGTTCGGCCAAATATAAAGTTCATGCCAGCACCAAAAAAAAAAAAAAAAAAAAAACTGATGCAAATATCATCCTGACACTCATACAGTAACTCATATTAACAGTCAATTAAAATATGGATCCTAAAAGGGTATCCTCACACATATAGCTTCATATGCCCTCTCAAAACCAGAACAGTAGATAAACAGAGATTTGCACCTTGGATTCGACCGAAACCCTCCCTTCGAAGGCGAATCCACCACCGCCGGAGCTTCCATGGCGACGGCGACCTTGGCGAAGGTTCGGCGCCTGTTTGACGAGATCCATATCTGGTGATTTCGAGATCACAAAAAAAACAAAAGCTCGTCGAAAATTGAAATACCTTCAAAAGAATTCAATAATGGAGAGAAACTGAGCTCTCTCAAACACATGGACCGACTCTCATTTGACATCGGCCGCCGAAGCTGATATATTTCTCTCCGGAACCGTTCGATCATCCTAGGGTTCATTGATCGTAGGGTGACGAAGAGGTCGTATTATAGAAGGTCCAGATTGAGTTGTTATAATGGAATCGAACGGCGAGTGTTTTTTTAACGCTCAAAGTAGACTTAAAGTCCATCAATCTGTGACGTCTGATCAATGTGGTTGTGTCCTTCAATCGATGATTGTATCTCGCGCGATTTAATTTTGTTCCGTGTGTATAAAACCCTAAAACCTCATCGAGTGGGAAAAACCCTAAAATTGCGATTCACAAATTTACAGAGAGCGAGGGGTGAAAATCAATTGATTCGATACGTATCTTGTGATCGAGGGACTCAGGTTTTGATATTCGATTGTTAGATATGGGGTTGGCGTCGAAGCGATCGAAACGCGATGAAGAAAGCAGCGGCGGCGAGGACGACTATGTCGATGATGACGGCTCCGAGGGAGGCATTGATATGGTGAGTGAATTGTTGACTCTCGAGCCTCGTTGATAAACATTGATGCTTGATTTTTGGGTTCGATTGAAGGAATTTGGTGTATTGCAGGCGGAAGAGGGAGAGGAGGGAGGGAGGGACTCCGAGCCGAACAATAACGCGAATGACGCGGAGATGGAAGAGATCGAGAGGGAGTTTCGTGAAATCCGTGAAGAGGAAGAGTGAGTATTTGTTTTGACCCTAATTTTTAAATGTTTAATAGAACGGGGAATGCATTTGCTTGGAAATATGTGCGGATTGATTGATTAATTCTTTGCATAGTTGATTGATTTGATATTTGAGTTTAAATTGAAGGAAGTGCTGGTACGATGTGAATGTTTGTAAATGAAAATCTGCATTTGGGTGATCTAAGTCTTCATGAGTGACAGAAATGTGCTGTGCTTTTTATATTTTGTATAGGAAACAGTGTGTAACTTGTTGATTCTCTTATTCTTTTTACATTCTATGTGCAACTACAGATTTTCATTGATCTTATTTTGTTGTAGAGATATCATGAAAAATTTGATACAACACAAGGATGGCGATGTTCTCAAGGGGCAAGCTCTGAAGAACCAGAAGGTATATGCACCTGGCAATCATGAAATTTCATTTCAAATCTTGGTTTTAGTGATCTTTTCCACCCATGATTGCTCTTTCTTTTTATTTTTATTGGAGCAGAATATGGTTGCCTCCTTTTTTTTATTGCGGATCCATCCTGTTTTACTTCATCTTGCATGAGAAAAAATATGACTAAAATAATAACTGCGATGTCAATATGCATGCAAGTAGTGCGAGGGTGAGATTGTGTGCATGCTTGCATGCCTGGGTTCATATGCAGTATGTTTGCGCATGATATGTAATCACAGGTGCATAATGAAGTGAATTCCTGATGAACTCTTCTTTCACTTTGTCTGTTTTATATGATCACGACTCACACATATTAAATGAGACAAAGCCAATGAATTGTAGTCCTTGCATTTCTTTCATACAATTATAAGTACAAGCTATTTGTGTTGTGTGACGCTTTTCATTATCATGAAAATCATGAAATGCTAACAACCAATATTTATGTGTAAGTGTAGCACAACTAAGACCGTTGTGCACATTGATGTAACAATTTTCATGTTTTGTCTTTCTTTCATGTTAATTTACATTTTTTTAACTGCTGTACGCCTGTACACAACTTTTTGATAATTATTTTGTTGATACTTTCAGATTAGTCTTAGATTTTGTGTTTCGTTCATAGTTTCTTCTCACAATTTTATTTTCTTTACAGTTAGTTGAGAATCACGTTGCATTATTATTTTCAACATTTGGCTTGTACCGTCTGCAATTTTGCAATGGCAGTTCAATATGCTAACATCATTCCCCTCGTTTCTGTTACCCTTTTCTTAAGGCTCTCTGGGATAAAACGCTTGAGTTCAGGTTTCTACTACAAAAACCGTTCTCATGTTCGAATAAACTACCGAAGGTTTGATCTAGGCCCTCCCTGTATTGTAGAAACTTTTCATGTCTACGTATTCTGGTTAATTTTTCACTTTCAATCAATCTTTTATTTATGTGTGTTTCTATTTTATTTAGGAACCTCTAAGGTCCTCATTCTGTGAATCTGACGATGCTGTTTGTCAAGCATATTCAGATCTGATAACTTCATCCAAGCAGATGTTGAATTCTTTGCTTGAACTGGAAGGGGTAAATCCTTTCCCAATCATTGCTGTGTAACAACTTGGGCCCCAAGTGGGCTTCTTGTTCAATGGACTGTTTTGCCAGAGTATGTTGGTTTTTATCACTGTATTGATGCTTTTGGTTCATATTTTACAGGCTTTGCTTGAAAAGAATCCTTTTGCTGCAGATGGTATGACTTGAAAATTCACATGCCTTCAGCATTTTGATATTTGCAATTTTTGTCTTTTGATGAGGTTAAAATGTTTAAGATCCTAATCTAATTAACTTGTTACTTGACTGCAAATAGAAACCAGTCACAATTGAAAAAAAAAAGAAGAGATTAATAATTATTCTTCTGATCTTTTATGTGTCTTGACAGATACATATATGCATGAAACCTTGCGGAATCTTGCGGTCTTTTGTTTTCCTAATGCAAAGAATCTTGAGACCATGCACCAATATTTGTTGAGTTGACAACAATTGACATGATCTATTAGGTTTTCAGCAAATATTAGAAATATGTGTATGGTTAAATTTATATCCAATTATATTAGTCAACAATTTCACTCATTGATTAAATTTCCCTTTGATTAGTCAACAAATAAAGGAAAATTAGGCTGTAAAAGGCGTGGACTAAAAGGATGGGGCCAAGGTAGAATAGGGATCTACATTAACCCCACCCTGTCCCAAAAAGAAAAACACAGCCTATTCCTCAATGGAGAATTGGCCTCCAGAGTACATTGAGATTGCAATTTGGATTTACTCATGTCTCCATATTCAGGTCGGCTAAGTGTATAGGCAAATTCACCGTGTATTTAATCACATCAGAAAAAGCCGTCGATAAACAATTGATATAGAAGACAACACTGGAATGTGATAATATGAACAGTTCACCATTGTATGGATTGTTGAGAATTGATCCTCTATGAAAAGGCAGTTTTGAGTTGCTTGAATTTCCTTCATTTTGAATTCCACATAATACTCTTTGTTTGACAGAATTTTTCCAACAATTTTTAGTTCCACAAAACTAAATTCTATTTTTAATTCCAATTTAAATTGGTTCATGAATAAGCTCCCCTTGTAATCACTAGCATTGGAGATCTTTTCTTCTTATGATGTTTGAATTTCGTTTTTTATTCTGTATTGTGTTCTATAAAGAGAATGCTCTTCCTCTTTTGTTAACCCCTTTTCATAAACCATATGATCCGCTTAGTCTAATGAATCCATTCTAATCAAGGAAACAACAAACATGCA
Organism: Acorus calamus; assembly: GCA_030737845.1. Lineage (NCBI taxonomy): Eukaryota > Viridiplantae > Streptophyta > Magnoliopsida > Acorales > Acoraceae > Acorus > Acorus calamus. The sequence goes on along the minus strand of CM060877.1, from coordinate 21,875,572 downwards.
CATAATGATTTAGAAGCACACAATGATGCTGCTGAGGAGAACGATGAAGAGTGGTCACGTATGCATGACATGCATTGCAGGTATTATACTTTTGGCTTATTTGTTTTCATGTCTAATGCACCTTGCAAAAACTAGTATAAGCTAGAGTTTCATATAAAACTGGGACAAGTTTTTTTATTTTTCTTTGGACTTTTGGAGGGATGAAAAAACATAATAATATGATTGATATGAGATACACTAACATAGTATGTTTCCCAACAGTTTAAGGTTATGGTTTAGGAATGTAGTTCATGATATTCTGAAAGATAATTCCTCAGTGATATTCATGTATAATTTGCTGCCATCACCGTGTATGCGAAGATTCTTTATTCAATAATTAGGCATAGAGGTCAATAATCAGTTAGTAAAGCAATTTCTAAGTAAACATCCAGTGCATCATTTATATAAACACATTTCTTTCATAATCTGCATGTTTTGCAGATCTGGATTTAGAAGTGCAACATGATCTTCGTTATCCTTGTAACCTTTGGGGAAATAATGGTGACATATTAATCGGCTATCTGCTGCTCGCTTGTTATGATTAATTGACTTGGTCATTTCACATTGGAATTCAGGGTCCTACTGTACAGACCTAAAAAGATTTGTATATCCCTAGAAAAACTTATTGCATATTTCTGACCTGTAATGTGCACTGTGCAGGCGTACTATCATGTTTATTAAATTTCAGTGTCATTAATGACCGCAATGCTATGTGGATTTTTTTGTTAGGTAAATTGTGGGACTCAAACCCATGCTACATGAAATTGTTGAATTCTAAAGATACAAAAGAAGCATACTGCTGGATCATCTATTTGTTTATCTTACCCTTTTGTCATTGAATTTTCTTTTAATATGCCCTATTGAGAGATTAAAACAAGTATTTGTGGCATTGTGCAGTGTAATATGATTTATTTGATATTATTTCATTTGTGTCTTGTAGAATCACTCCATTCAGGAATAGCGCAATAGATAAATGGCGAAATAGGACACAAGTAAACACTGGTGCAGCTGCTTTCAGAGGCAAATTGCATGCTTTTAATCAGGTCTGCGCAGGAAATTGTATTTTCTTCTTAGGTGAAGGGTGTTGTTTGAGCATGATATGACTTGCTTCTACTTTGTGTGAGAGCAGAGCATCAGCGACCAGGTATCAAATCACATGAGGGACCCAAGTAGAATGATCAAACGGATGCAATTAAGGCGTTCTTCTGTCGGTATCATTGGGGAAGTGAGTTGATGTGTAGATTGAGCTTGGAAATGTGCATTTTAAAAGCCGTATATGTCAAGATATGTAGCAGGACTAATCAACTCATTTTTTGCAGGTTGCTGCATCTGAGGAAGCTAGCACTAAAAAGGATGAGGTATTCACCGATCCTTATTCATAGTACTGCAACTAGTTGTGCTGGTTAGCCTATAGTAAGTGTTCCATGGTGTCAGGAAAAATGGAAAGAAAAAGGAGTATGGAAGTTAGCAGAATAATTGGGAATGTGGGATTAAAATTTAGATATAAGTGAACAATAGCGATAATGGGCTACGTCGGATGTCTCAAGTTAAACCAGTATCAGCATAACTATCTTCTACTATTCTCACATGAAAGGGTTGCTGATCCATCAGTTTTAGCTACTTTTTGTAATCATTGATGACACTGATTTAGGATGCAACTGGAGATGGGGATCCTGAGCTTTTGGACGACTCTGAATTCTACCAGCAACTCCTCAAGGAATTTTTGGAGTCATGTGACCATACATCATCCGGTAAATCCTCCAGTATCCACACATTTAGTATGTTTTTACATAATAAAAAAAGCCATAAAAACTGTAATTTTAGATGAATCTCTTTATCTAGTCTTATTTTATGTTAGTTTTCTTGTTATGTGTTTGAAGTCTCTAATATTCAAGCAACTCTTCTTGTGTGTGTGTCAGTGTGTGTGCCTGTGTGTATTTTTCATTTTGCTTCCTTGGTTTTTTTGGTAAATATAGGATGGAAATGATCATTGAACTCTGTCTAATATATATACAGGTAGTTACTAAAAAGCTGCATAGCTGGCTTTTGGTGAGTTCAATCTTTTGCGATTGATGGGGATTTGAGGATTTGACACTATTTTTGGTTGTTGATGATAGGGAGTAGGTGATGATGACTTTTCTTGAGTGCAGTGTTCCGATCATTTATCTTTTCCTTTTTTTTCTCTCTCTTTTCTGGACTTGGTTAAGAATGCATGACAAACTTTGTATCTTAAAAGAGTGGGAAAAAAATGTCAGCAAGAGGTGATGCTCAACAGAAAACCTCAAAACCGAATAGTTGAGGGACCTTAATATTACTTGGCATTTTTGTAGTATTCATGTTAAATCTTCAAGGATCTGATAGGCCTAGTGTGTTCTATTCTAGTAACATATTGTTTTCCTTCTCTTCTCTCTGCCTACTTGTTCAAGCCATGCCTTCCAGGCTAATTTTTCTGCATAACCCCTGTTGAAGGCAATGTGGAAAACTCTTTTGTTGTTGAAAATTTTATGAAGCCCTTCCTTTATTTCCATTGTAAACTGTGTAATTAACTAATGATAAAATTCTATTTCTTGTCACCAGAACGAGCTTTCTACGCTCTGAAAAAGCTTCAACCTAAGAAAAGAAAAATTGTTGATCGGCGTGCCTCCAAGAGCCGCAAGATAAGTACAGTAATCCCCAAATAGAATAGGAGCTTTGATTCACTAAATCTCTCAAATGCAGGGGATGAGCAATCTCCAAACAAAAAGAATTCAAACAAACCTTTATACACTAAAGAAGCACCAACTCTGTCAAAGAAACCAGAAAACAAATGGTGGGGATACAATCAGTTGTTTTGCACCTCCATTTGTTGTCACCATATTACTAACACCATATTTTCACTATTTACAAAAAAACTTAAAAAATACGTGTTCTACTCATACGAGTATGTAATTCATTTTTTTTAAGGAATGTTTTTTGTTTGCGAAGTATTTATATATGTTTTAAAAAATCAAAACAATTGTCTACTACAAATATGGTTGCAAAAAGGATTGAACTTTACTTTTCCCCCAAATTAACATTAGGCCCAATATGTTAAGTTTCTGTCCAGTTCTGTAGGCTATTGTGATTTCTGAACCATTTATTTTCCCGTAATTTTCAGGTACAATGTTCATGAAAAGATTGTAAATTTCATGGCTCCATTGCCGATGAATCTCCCTCCGATGGCCCCAAAATTGTTTGAAAATGTGTTTGGACTGAAAAAACAAGAAGCTGCAGCAGTACTGTAGCCTGCTCTTCATGAAATGTCATATTTAGTTGAGTCTAATACTGGTGTTAAGTCTGTAGACTTGCCTCCCCTTCAATTTTGACATGGTTGCTTTCTGATAATGTAAGCAACAATCTCTCTTCCCAGAGCCTTTTACACCTCTCATCTATTCAGGTATTCTGCAGTTCTAAACTTGAAAATATATCAATGCTTTATGGATCAAAGAAAATAACGTCTAATAAACTCCAACAAAATTTAAGACTAAAAAAATATCTGATATTCTGGATTGATTTAAAAGTGGATACACTCATACACATATCAAGAAATGTTTTTTTTTTAAAAAAAATTCTGAACTTGACATACTATAAAATTGTACATGTTTGTGTTATATGTTGTTTTGAATTCAATTATCTCACATGTTAAATATAATTTTCAAATTTTAAATAATAACTGTGTTCTTGTTCTACTATCTCTGAAACAGGTGAGCCTTGGAGTCTGATTTCATTCTCTAGCTTTTCCTTCTTGTACAACAATATGTGATACCCCCCACTAATTGTTGGGCACCGATATCCGCACCCCGACTTACAAGAAACCTATCCCTTTATATATATATATATATATATATATATATATAATTATGTAAGAAACCTATCCCTTTTTTATATATAAAAAAAAATTATATATTGTAGCAGTAAATGGAAATCCACCCCGAGGTCGGCATTCCCTCTGGTGACGGTGTTGAAGTGTGGGTCTGGTCACCTGAAGGCCCGACGAGTTAAAATAAGAGAGAATAAATTTACATTTTTACAAGTTTCAAACTAAATAGACAAATTTTACATTTAAACACATATAACAGACAATCATAACAGCATTTAAAACACAAAAAAAATATGATGCATTTATAACACATCAAAATACGATGTTAGCATTCCATAACGAATCATTCATATGACTACACTACAAAATATATGTTTAAATTATTTTTATGTTTATTTATTTTATTTTAAAGGAGTAATTGCTTTTATTGGATATGTTATTTATTTTTATATATGAAAAAAATCAATATAGTCACATGAATGGTTGTGGAATTTGAACATGTATTTTGTTGTGTAGTCACGTGAATTGTTGGTTATGGAATGCAAACGTCATATTTTGATGTGTTTTAAATGCTGTTATGGCTGTCTGTTATATGTGTTTAAATGTGAAATTTGTCTATTTAGTTTGAAACTTGTAGAAATGTGAATTTATTCTCTCTTACTTTATCTCATCAGACTTCGGGCGACTACACTTCAACACCATCGTCAGAGGGAATACCAACCTGGATTGGTACACTCGCCGAAACCTCTGGCGACCATCATTCACCACCGTCGCCAAGAGAATGCTGACCTTGGGGTAGGTATTCATTCACTGCCACAGTATATAAATTTTTTATTTTTTAAAAAAAGGGTGGGTTTCTTGTAACTCAGGGTGCGGATATTGGCGCCCCTAATAGTTTTATTTAGATATATATCAAGGAAAAAATTCATATAACCGCCTGTAATCTTCCTGATTCCGTATGACCCCCTGTAATCTCAATATATCCATAAAACCCCCTGTAAACATACCATAAATGCAAACAACCCCCCACAATCAAATTGTTTTTAACAGAGTTGGAATATTCCGTTATTTAAACCATGACTAACAAATGTGTATTGTTTTAACCCCTGAAAAACAGGCAATACTTCAAAAAAAAATCTCATATTTCTATTTTCTAATTTTACACTCTTTGAGGGTTTTTTTTAAAGTATTAACTGTTTTCAGAGGGTTAAAAGAATACATATTTGTTAGCCATGGTGTAGATAACGCAATATGTCCGAAATATTCTAGTTCTGTTAAAAAAATTTAACCACGGGGGGTTATTTGCTTTTATGGTGTGTTTATAGGGGGTTATATAGATATATTGATATTACAGGGGGTTATATGGATATCAGGAAGATTACAGGGGGTTATATGGATTTTTCCCTATATATCAATTATCAAAATAGTACCTGAATCTGATTTATTTAATCTATACAGATTAAAAGTCTTTGTAGACGGATTTAAAAACACTATGAATATAAATAACAGTGGATTCAGTTCACATGGGTCTAGTGGTCCATGGCCTATGGCCTGCAAGTTCCTTTTTTGGTTAGATGGATGTCTTGGTGATGTGAAAATAATAATCGTCTGGTCATGTCTTTGGCTTTTGTCTTGTTTTTTCTGTATTCTTGGCTTGTTTTGTAGACAAGTGTTTTGAATATTATTTGATATTATTGCCGGCCAATGCAAGACTATATAAAAAGCATGAAAAAGCTATACTATTATTCTATTTCACATGAATAAAGCAAGTTGTGTACCCTATCTATGATGTCTACATCTCTGGTTATAATTCATATATATATTAATTATACTATAGATCTGGTGACAACTGGGTCCACCTTACATTCAATGGAAAAAAACGGGTGAATGACTCTTATCACATGTTTCTGTTAGAAAACCATGGACTTCAAGTAATGTATCAATGTGCATTTCAAAGAATGAGAAATGACGTTACTATGCTTGTCTGCCGTGTTGGGCGTTGATACATCAAGTCAATCCTGATACATCAAGTCAATCCTGTAGTCCTAATCCAGTCATACATTCAATTCATTCTGAATGCACTTTTTTATTATTATTATTATTATCATCACCGCTACACTCAATCTTTTTTATAATCTCAAATATAATCACATATATCTTGTTAGTCCGTTTCACTTATATAATAGGGTATATACATCGTCGAAAGAATTTCACTTTTTATTTTTTATAAATGATATCATTTTAGAGTATATATTTCACATTTCATAAATATGCATACTTCTGAGATATATGATTTAAAAAAATAAAAAACATAGTCAGATTATTTGTTTTGAATTGTAAATTAGACTAAGTGTAACAATTTCCTTATTATTCTTACTTTTGTAAAAACTAGCTGATGTAAATGTGCGTTGCACAAGAATATTCATCATATATGATGTATAGGTTACATATACATATAAAAAAAACATGAATACAAGAATACGCATGTTACAAATCAAGAGTATGACTATAAACAGAGCAATATATATAATTCAAAGGTAACATATAATGCACATAATTGTAACACCTTCATAACATCCTTTTTAAGTAAATGAAGAAGTAATAACAAATAACAAGTCCAGCTGAGTCCCAATACACAAACCCAAAATAAACAACAAAATCTTCGACTCTCTTCCTTTCTATGAAATCAACATCCAAATAAATCTTTAAAAGAAAGGAAAACAGGAGAAGAGAAATTCAATCTCCAAATCCACACACCAAAAAAAAAACCTCAATCTACCAATCTCTTTATTTCTATGAAATCAACATCCAAAAAATTCTTTGCAAGAAGAAAAAACAAGAGATAAGAAATTTCAATCTATAAATATGTGTGATTATAAACAAATAGATGAACAAAGAGTTATAACATTGAGTGTAGCGACTTTAAATACACTCTCAATTCTAAAAAACTTGAACAGACTCTCTAATGAATATTTTTATTTTGTCCAATGGAGGATCACATTTCAACACCGATAATTATAAAAAATAATTAAATTAAGAAAATAATGCAAACATATATAGAATTGACCATCATTGTTAATGAAAGACATCTTCTAAAACTAAATATAAATCATTATAAAAATATTATTCACATTGATAGACATCATTTCATGTTGGAAAGTAAATGTATACTCTTTAATTAATTTCACATGTTAAATTTGTTGATTGTAATTTTCACTCCTTTAGAAAAAGAAGAGAAAATATTTTGACAAGAGTTTCATAGAAAAAGTTGTAATATTAAACATGAGATCCAATTAGATTAAAATCAAAACATAAAGATATAAGACAAATAAAAAAAGCTTTCCAATTAAAATCAAATATCTAAAATAAAAAATTTCTAAGCAAATCAATAGAAGAATCCTACATGAAACATAAATATCCTAATCAAATTCTAAATATGACATAAGAAATTTTAAAACAAGTCCAATGAAAAAAGTCATTACAAATTTTAAAATATCAATATCTAAACTTTTCAACACTGGAAAGTAAAAAATGGTATGCAAAATGATGAATACTCAATAGGAATTCCTCAGCACACCACAAAACTCCACTTCCAATCCAGATCCAGATGAACCCTATAAGAAAGTTAAGAGAAAAGAAGGAAATGAGAACAAATTAAACATGTGTAAATAGACAAAGCCCCCAAATAACAACCTACAAGAGAGAGAAATGATGAAATAAACATTAAATTCATTTATTATATAGTGAAATGAATAAGAGCTCAGGCGAGGAGATGGGGTTTTTTTTTTTTGTGAGAGTGAAGATTAATGGGGAATGGGGAAGGGTTTTCAAAATTAAAATGGGTAAATTGTTAAATGAAAGTTTTTTTTAAGATAGAGGCTTTAATGAATAGTATAATATAATATAATATATATGTTACCAGATTTTTTTAATATAACTATATAATGCATTATATGTATAACTTACATATAATTTAAAAACGTATATTACATACTTCTAATGTAATTGTTTATAAATGCATATTTTCATTTTAGACCTATAATTTTATAAATGCATTTTAAAATTATATACATATATAATATAACATGAAGTCAACAATATATAATTAAGATATGTACATATATTAAAATTAATATATAAAACATATATATACTGTATGAATATTATTAGCTAATTTCCTATAACACTTCTATTAATTTTAATTACATTAGATAGATAATTATACATGCATATATTTTATACTTTGTATAAATGCATATACATATATAAATATATATAATTTAATATTTTAAGATATGTACATATGCATTATATATAGGCCAATCTCGTAACATTTGATATATAATATAACATATATTAAGATTTTATATTAATTAAGATATAATAATCTTAGTATAAATTTCATGTACAAATTTATTTAGGATATTTTAAGATATGCACATATTGGCATATAATTTGAAATGATATATATTAATAAATGCATAAATTTTAATACATTATATAATTTTAATATATAGATTTTCAAGAATTTGAAAAGGTAAATATATCAAATAAAATGTCATTTGGGTAGAAATGGATTTTCAAGAATTGAAAATGGTAAACATGTGAAGTGAATGTTTTTCATAGATTGATACTTTTATATGTAGTATAGATATAGATATAGATATAGATATAGATATGTAACCAAACAAGCACATACCTTATTAAAAAAAAATTCAAAACATGTCAGTATTACAAAAGTGAAAAATATGAAGGATTGAGAGTAACAATTTCCTTACTTGTTATTCCAATTTACAACACTTAATGTGAGTACAATGAAATTTTTTTTTCCAAAAAAAAAATCATAATTAGATCTTGTAAACAAAATACACATCATCAATTCAATTACCCCAAGTGAATTGCAGCTGAGACAAGGCAAAGGCAGAGTGTACAAGTGAGTACGGTGAATCCAAAAGTCCCAGCAGCCAATTCAACAACTTGCAGGAGCTCATGCAAATCTCTCTTTCTTTTCAGCTTACAATCATACCCAGATTGGTAGTACCACCCATTACTGCTTCTGCACCACCTCTCCATCCTCTCCTTCACCCTCACCTGTTCCATCCTCTCTCTTAGGGTTCCCCAGTTCGCGTCGACAATATTCATCGACGGCTTCCCTGCCAAAGAAAGCGAGTTAAACATGTATAAATTTCCTACAGAAGAAATTGAGCCTGATTAAACAAGCTGTTGTTTATCACTAATTTTCACCAAAGAGAAATGTTAGGAATGGTCAATTTTTTTTTTTTTTAGAAACAGGGTAGAAATTAGCTATCAACTCTTTTATATACTCTGTTGGCCTCTCTCTTTGACCAATTTTCGGACCCTTGTAATTGTTGCGTCTAATTATAAAGGGTCTAAGTTTATCTTTAATAAAATATATATACACTAGAATTAATGGAAAGCATGTCTTTTTTACATTTTTGAACCACATATTTTTTTGTGATATGAGAAAATGAGAACTAAAAAAAAAAAAGACTTCAAGAATGATTGTATGTAAGAAAAGAAAAATGATAATTTCATCTTTGATTGCTGGCTACACACATTCTTTGATTTTTTTTTCTAAAATATATATCAACTAACATAATACATTTTATATAAAAAATTATGTATATATTCATACAAAATGAATGCATAATATTTTACTTCATTTACAATAGAATATACAGTGAGATAGCCATATATTCGATTTCATACACTATGTAGATGACGTAACAATTATAAAATGGACTGTAAAAGAGATTGAGTGTATCAGTGCTTCACACACAAAAATAAAAGGGAGAGTTTACCTTCTCCAAAGGCTTGAGCTCTTGTTTGCAGACATCGACGGGCACCGAGCCTCGGCGTTGGTCCGGCGAGGCCGAAAGAGTGTGATAGGGAGGAAGTCATCTATGCGAATGCAGAAGCCTTTGTTAAGGAATTTATTTAGGTAGGTTGAGAAGTTGTGTTCAAAGGTTTATATATATGCATACTCGAATCAGGACAGATTATCATAGGATTGGTCAAATAAATGGGTGCAAAGACAATTGTTTATTTTTTTTAATGGTAAGTAAGACAAATAAGTCTTAGGGGAGGGGTTGAGTAGTGCACAGGTAGATGATCTGTATTAAATTCATTTGAGGGTATTTGGATTCATAGTAGTCTCTAGAAGAAAGCACAGAAGGTTTGAGTGAACACGGTATCTGAACATTGGTTTGCATTTTTGGATTTGCTTAAAATTGTGTCTGATTTGGTAAATAAGAATTTAGAAAGAAAACAAAGCAAAAGATGATTATCATATATATTAAACAAAACAAGAGATGATCATCATCATATATGTGATAGAGTAAACGTGGCGGCTAACGCATGAATCATCATATTGGATGACTCATTAGGGTGTCGTGCGTCACCCGAGTTTGGAACCATTTGGATGGATAATGGTAGACAAAGGGGGTCTCTATTCCCACCCCGTTAGATATTCACTCCACCCCTTTTAAATATTAATAAAATCATAATTTACAACCCCCATCAAACATTACACCTAAAATTCATTCCTCAATCCAAACCCATTTTCACATTTGATCCAGAATCAATGAAATAGTTGCAAACCTAAATTTGATATAAAAATAAAAGAAAAAAATCTAATACCCAAAAACACAAACCTAATTAACTCGAGTACAAAATTTTCCCTTGAAGAAGACATTTTCTCCCAAAAAAGCAACCGAACATATCACATGAAAAGCAATAACTTGGGAATGTAAATAATTGATTCTAATAAATTAATTTGATTTTTCATGATTTTTTGTATCCAACTATTCATAAATGTAAAATCATGGGATACGAAGAATATGATATATATATATATATATATATATATATATATATATATATATATATATATATATATATAAAGGTTCTTATGTGTTGTAAATTACAAAAAGAATGATTTTTCTATTGGATCTATTAAACCTGAGGTGCTCCACGAGAACCTTGACCCCATCCTACCCAAAGAGGGAGCTCGCCATTGTTGGCCCCCATTTGCCGGGACCGTCTCTCATTTTCTAAGGAGAGAGTGACCAAAGAAAGAGAGTTTTCTCAAATGATTGGGGTGGGGTTGCAATATTAAAAAAAAAAGTTTGGGTGGGAAAGGAAATGAATGGGTGGGGTGAATATATGACGGGTGGAAATCACTGCACCGGTAGATAAATTTTATGTATATTTTGATTTGTAAAAAAAATGGTATAACTCCTCTAATGAGTAGAGTAGAGGTGGTAAATGGGTCAAACAGCTCGGACTTGGCTCGGGCAGCTTCGTTGGAGCTCTTGTTCAGTGTAAACGAGTCGAATTTGAACAATTTTTAAAGCTCGGTTATCAACGAATCTAGTATGAGCATATACGAGCTTGTTACGAATATGATTGCTTAGTGATGATTTTCGAATATGATTGTCTATTTTTAGTATGTTATCTATTCTACATGTTTTAATTTCTAAACAAGTTTTTTTTAACTAAACGTGCAAGAGCTTGAGCCTTGGTTCAAACTTGCTCTCGAGCTCTCATTACAAATGAGTCGACCGAGTTTGAACACAAAGTTAAGCTCGGTCCTGAGTCAAGCTTAATTATAAATTAGCCGAGCTTGAACATGTCAAAGCTCGACTCACTTAGCTCACTTTATTCGTTTACCACTCCTCTAATGAGTTATTTATTTTTATAAAAATGAATTATATATCGGATGAAATTCAATTATAAAAAAATAAATTTTTTAATAATATATATCCCTCATTGATCAACTATTAATGTATATCGAATTGAAAACGAGGCGGTAGATGCGACTGAATTTTGGATTGTAGATATGAATATGCTCATACTAAAAAGCGATATTTTAAATTGGTAAAATTTTTAGCGGGTTGTCAAAGTTAAAATATAATATAATTATAAATAATAAGACGCTAAAGAAAATAATGTTAGAATATAACAAATATAATAATGTTAGAATAGGACAGATAATTAAAATAGGACAAATATAACCAGAATAAAACTATGTTAGATTATGATAGATCACAACAAGAATAATAAAACATATGTTTCACAATTTTAAAATAAAAGGAATTTCAATACAAACACAAACCATGACAAGAAAAAGAGATTTCACAATTCTCCAATTTAGATATGCTAAATCCATTTTTTGTATTTTTTAAATTTGAAAAAAAAATCATGGACCCCACATCAGATTCAAATAGCTATCCTAGCTTCACAAGTCAATACTTCTCTGCGACAAGAAACTATACTATAATATATGATATGATGAACTTACCAAAAAATAAAACTATACTATATGATTCTGTCCTCATCGTAACGGTTCAGCTTTCCTTTTCCCTGGATTTAGGGTACTAACACTACTACTTCATAAGGCCTAATATTTTATTAGGTCAAATTTAAATTACGCCTAGAAAACTCATAAGTAACAAGAACCTTCCACTGAGATTAGGGAAGATGGGATCCATTATTATAAAAAAATAATGTGAAACATGAATAAATTATAACAGTAAAATAATAATTTCAAAACCTACTCATCCATTATTATAAATACAAAATGTGAAACATGAACAGTAAAATAATAATTTCAAAACTTATATCCATCTGTTATCTTCAATTTAGGAGAACTTGATTGTCATTTATCCTTCATATAATTTTTATATATTACAAAGAAATCACGTATTTGCAACATCTGCCTAAACTAGCAATCCAAAATATTATTTGTTTATTAAAATGTTAAACTGAGTTATTTTTACCAACTAAAACTCAGATCACACGTGTTTTTATTTTTTTTAAATAGTATACATCATCTAAATAAAAATTATACATCGCTCCATTTTAATTTAAATGTATCTATTTTTAATAAGTATGACATCATATGGATAGATTTGTATTGATTTAGTGGGTTCAGGTAGAATTCTCTTCTACTCAGCTCCGAGGGGCCTTTATTTTTCTTTTCCTTATGTATCTTTAATTGGGCGTTCGTCCGGCCCTTAATATATTAAGGTGTTCGCCTATCGTTAACTTCAACATAAACATTAGCATTAAAATAAAAATATATTAATTGGGCTATTAGAGCATTTCCAACCCAAGCCTCTAAATATGGAGGGTTGACTGTCCATATTTGAAGGAAATTCATATTACGAGGGTATTATACTCCAATCATCACCCTCTATTTTTTCTTATTATTTTTTAAATTATATGAAAACTCATTAATAGATATTATTATTATTAATTAATTTAAATAAAAATTATACCATAAAAAAGATTTCATTAAACCTTTAAAATGAGTATAATATTAAATGGTTTTAGAGTTATTTTTAAATTAATAATTTTTTAATTAAATATATAAAATAATTCTTGAATAATTAAACATACGAGGATTTATTTAAAATCAATTCTAAAATAATTTAATATTAGTCTCATTTTGAAAGTCTCGATAAGATCTTTACAACTATAGTACTTTTATCAACAAATTAACTAATGGATTAACGAATCTAAATATACATTAGGTTGAATTAATTAGTGTATAAAGTAAAAAATAAAAAAAGTAATTTGGAGGTAGCCTCCAAATTACCTCCAAATTTGGAGGATTAAATTCAAATCTTCAAATTTGAAGGTGGATATGAAGTATGGTTGGAGCGCACCACCCTGAAAATTTAGCCATATAGAGTGTGGTTGGAGATGCTCTTACATTAGTTAAGAAACCGAACAAAATATTTAACGAGATATATACATCATCTAGTGAGGTATATGTTACACTGAAACTTTAATGAGGTATATATAACTATATTTTGAATTGAAAAAAATTATAAGTGTAACAGCACCATTTGTTTATTAATTAGTCGCACGAAAACAAAACTAGAAAAGAAGAAAAAACTTTATCCAAACATCAGATTGACTCATCAATTACAATTCCAACTTTTACAACTTACATTGCTAGGTTTTGATATTAAAGGCATTGTTGGGGAACCCCCTTCAGAGTACTACATGGCAGCTTCTAGATAAATGACTTACTATTAGAAACAGCTAAAAATGTAGTCCCCTTTTAAAAAATTTCATATCATATCAGTACATAGTCATCAATACATGTTTAAATGAATGACATATGTCAATCACAAAGTAAAAAAAAACTTTCATTGATTAAATAATCATTGATAGAAATCTTATTAATGCATTTTGATAGACACGTGTCCGTTCATTTAGACACATACCGATAGAAATCTCATTAGCACTCACTGATATAAAAACTTCTCCCATGTGAGACATAATAATCTTACCCAAGATATATAATTATCATGATCATTTTTATTTGATTCCATTTTTCTTATTCTATGATCATTATTTTTATAATTAACGCTTTTTTGGATTGCATAAAACATGAACAAATTATTGGCTGGGTTTATGTGAACTTATTTAAGCATGACTACCTTGGTTTATTCTTCCTAAACAAGCACTTTTTTATGGTATTCACGCCTTTATTCCTCCCTTCAATTGAGGGCTAGGATCATAAAAAATACGAAAATTGAAAATTGGGCTGACCACCAATGCTGCAACAAGCAATCCCTTTTGCAGCCCTAGGTTAAGCTAGTAATATACCCTACTAAAGAAATGTGAAAAAAATATGCATTTCATACATCCAAATATATATTTCATTTTTTTCTTCTTCTAATTCTACTCCAATGGACAAGTACATACCTTCAAAACTAAAATAAAAAATTTAGGGAGCTGCAAAAAGGGACTGCAAGCCAACAATTTCCAGAAGAAATGCACATGAAGGAACCCTCCCAAGGACCAATTCACATTGCAAATTATATTTGCATTTTGAACCTGGCAACATATCATAACCGTCCTAGCAAGTAGGATGCAATGCAGGAATATGTTCTTATGTTCTTAAGAGGGATGCATTTCTTCTACCGAACATAAATTACGATTGTGAGTTCAAAAAAACACTTGGGGTTACCGGGGCAGTCCCAGCTAGCAGTAGCACATCTCAGCTGCGCAAATGCTGCAGCGTAATTCACTCCCATGGTAGCAAGAATGCAAACCCCAACGATGCTGTTTATTCATAGAAGATGGTAACAGATATGAGATCCTCTCACCACATTAGGACTGGTGGTGAAAAGTCCATTGATGGAATTTACTCATTGCTTGGATCCTCATGAGCGGCACTCATTCCATCTGTCATAAAAAAGAGAGCCATTTGATGAATTTGATCACTAAAGAAGAATAATATATATTGGGGGATAAACAGAAGGTGCAGACAACTCTGCGAAGAAAGTTCACAAGGTTACCTTCACTATCAGCTGGAGCATATGCTGATCGCCTGGAACGAACTTGCTGATGAGGCGTAGGCTGGAATCCAGGGAAAATTAAGGGGAATAGATATAAGAAGATATCAAATGAGAATTACGAAAAGCATAAATCATATCAAGATTATGTATGCGTGCGTGCGTGCGTGCGTGTGTGTAAAGAAAGAAATCAGGACTGATACCTGCAGTTTTGGCCGTAGAGCTTCAATCAAATTTTTGGGTTTTTCTACTGGTGCACCTTGCTGCCACGAATCCAAAACATCACCAATTCCATCAGGAACAAATGAAATACACAAATAAATCGCTTCAGCATAATATGGTGATGAGGAAATAGATGCTATAACCAGATGGAATAAGAGCACCCCTGCAAGGATGGCTAACCAAGATTTAAAATATACAGTGTTCCAGCAGTCTCTATCAACCATATCAATCAGAAAATGAATAAAAATTCTGCTTGCCAATAAAGAATGACAATGATGCAAAAGATGTTTGTGTTGGACATGGGCATAAGGTGCCAGGCTGGACAGCAGATCAAGAAGGTTTGAGTCTCTAACTTAGTGATTTAACAAGGAAATAATATTGATAATTGATATTGATTCAAAACCTATACGGTTTCCCTAAGAATCTTCATTGGCTATCTGACAGTATGAGAGTATAATCCAGAGTTGGTGTCCATGTAACTCATTTATGCAATTTCACTGCGGATGTATGCAAGCAGATTTATTTTTAAGACAATCCAATGTGAAATAGTTGTTTAGGTGGTTTCAAATTTTTTATTGTAACCATTTTAAGGAGCAAACAGTGCAGGAGTCTGCATAGATGCATGATAAAAATCTCAGCTTTCCCTATGTATCAATATATAGATAAATAAAATACCTTCCCCAATGCCCAATCAGCAGAATCGAAGAAAGCACGTTCGTGGTCCTGGAAGGGAACAACGAATTTTCAGAAAACTTTCCGGTAAATTAAAACAAAGACAATTGATGTAAACAACCCTCTGTGATGAGATACACATAGTGTAACCATCAATAGTTTAAAAAAATTAATTTGCTAATAACTCTACCTTGGATATGAGAGGCGGTTTCTTGGGCAAAAGTCCCCCATATTTTTTCTTCATCACTTCTTCCTACAACACAATACAACCAACATCAAATCCACTACAATCCTTACCAGTTACCACGCATGATTACCATTAGCATTCTAAAGTCATAAGTCTTCACCATACACAACCAAGATCCAAGAATAGGCAATGTGCATGAACTTGTATTAAAGAGTAAGCTAGGAACAACATCAACAATTAAATGAAGAATGCACAAGCCAAATCAGAACAAGTGGTTTCATTGCAAAATATGAATGTAGATTGTTACTACATACATCAAGGTATTCCACCATTTTCCCACATTTTAATTCATACATTTTTTAGAATATATGATATAACAACTCATATTTTGGCAGGCTGTATATAATAGCAGAATTTGTAGAAAGAGTTGAAGGTAGCTACCTCCTCTCGATATGAGGGCACAGAATTTCCTACATTTTGGTCATCAACTTGATCTCCCATAGTTTCTCCACATTCCTGCTCAACAGCATCACTGGGCTTCAACCCCGACATAATGCACACAAACGACTGTTTCTCGTTAACCCTACAATGGAAGAAAAGAGATTAAAAAATCAGACCAAGTATGATGACAAAATAAATTACAACCATCTTAAAAGGAAAAAGGCGGATAATTGAGCAGAAAAAAGCAGAGGCTTCAGCATAATATTATGTTCAACTAAAAAAACCAAATTTGTTAATGTTCATGAAAAAAGTCTATGCACCTGATTTTCAGTGTACCATATTCATATTCATGTGAAAATAGTAGAGAACAGTGACCAGTGACTTGATCATGTTGCAGCTGAATCAATAAATCAATAAAAAAAAACTTACATTTACAAAATCAATAAACAAAACTTCTCATCATCCAATATGTTATGACCTTTTTTTTTTGTAAAAAGAAAAAAATGTTATGGAGAAGTTGGAAAGAAGAGCTCGCTTCAACAATAAAGCTACATAGGGAGCTGACTAAATAAATCTTCAGGATGTTCGATTTCACAAAGCAGGGATAGAGAATTTCCTCACTTCGGGCACTGGAAAGTCACCCTCTACATGCAAGATTCTGGTAAGACTTTCAAAGAACAAAACCCACATTGGCTTTCTACTAGATGTACACCAAATAATCAATTTATCCTTGCATTGATTAAGAACAATTAATACTTCACTAATTTTCCAGAGTTAATCTCACCGATGGGATTCTGACAATAGGACAATACAGATTTGTTAAGATGGAGCCATGGAGGTAAAATCACTTACTGTAATTTGAAAAGAAAATGCATATGAAACAAAATATTTAAAGGTGCAATGATATATTTCATTCTTTCCATTAGAATTTTTGAAAAGTCACATAATCTAAACAAGATATGTTTCTCCAAAAAATTCCCAAGCAGAAGTTTACATGATACTTATTTCTAACCAATAGAAATCAAACTTCCAAATCTACCCGATTTTAAACCAAAATGCAACAGGATACATAAACATAAAACTTGCCCCAAATAGCGGGGTCGGTTTTTATCGGACTTGTACTGAACCTAGGAAACAAGCTCCCCATGAGTTTCAAAAAGTACTCTACGACCCTCTAACAGCCATGTCAACACCTTCCATGGAGTTACACCGAAGAGGGTGCATTCCAGGTGGCAAACATATCAAATTAGCAAGGAAATTAGCCACTCAAAATCTGAGAACTTAAATTTGATTGCTTGCCTCCAATTTCAATTTCGACCCATTGAAACAGCCCCATAATAAACACAATCAAACCAAATAAAAACAAGCAGAACGAGACACTAGAGAAAAAAAACTTCAAAAAATCAGGGGAGCATGGTCGTGCTATGTTGATAAATGATAATAAAATGGTCACAGTACATTGAAAAAAACCTTCCACATTGATAGACGTGGAAGGAAAAAAACTGGTATAAACCATTGGTCTCACCTCACCAAGACCCAAAACTAATGCAAATTGCATTAATAATTTTTAGGAATAAGGGTCCGCTTATCAGTCCATAAATTTGTTTCTCCATCACTACTTTTAGCAAGGGATTACATTTATGTCAATTATTACAAATTATAATAACCCTATGATGCAATAAAATATCTAGTAAAGATTTTTTATTTCACGAACTAACTAAATATTCAAGTGCCCCAAATTATTTTTGCAATGGGCTTGCCTTGATTTCCTTTCATTTTTTTTTTTTTTGCTTGGTAAACTTTTTTAAAAAAATTTCTTGATCAAATCTTCCCCTATCAGCAGGGCACGACTTGAACCTAGGATCCCTCGATAAAGAGGGGGTATTTCTATCAACCTGCCAAGAGGTGGTTCAATATTGATTTCCTATTCGCTATGGAGTCAAACTAAACCATCCATCCAAACAAGAAAAACCTCACAATTCATAATCAATGTCCTCCTAACTGTCATCATTTCGAGAAATGCAATGCATAATTTATTTAACACGTACAACTATTAAAATGATCATGTACCTCTAACCAATAAACCCCAAAATATATTTCACGACCCGCTAAACCAGACACTCACAAGTCACAACATGCAAGTAAATACTCAAAATTCAAACTAACAAATAGAATTCTAAACCCTAACCGACAATCACATCAAAATAGGCGCACCCACAAATTCAACTCAATCCCAC
>CM060877.1:21540477-21846600 GCA_030737845.1 Acorus calamus | reverse complement strand
TAATGCCATTTTCAATATGTACATCAATACGTATCAGGACCTCTCCCAGTCCTTTCAGCAAGGATAATAGCATCATCTGCAATAACAAAATCACTTACCATTTAATTTGAAAAATCCAACACAACAATATCAAATAGAAAAATAAACATTGCCACATAATGGTTATTTCAATGCTTTGTATAAGATATATCACTACGTCGCAACTTTAAGAAGTTAAAGCTCATGACATGAAACATAGAGAGTGACTTGTGTTACAATAATCACTAACATTCAGAAACAATGTGGCAATGATAATAAATAGTAAGGATGGAAAGACAGACCTTTGCATATGAGGAAAACTTTAGCACAGCATTTAAAATGAAAATCAATATAATATCTTTTGTATCTTGGCCAAACCTGAAAAGGGTACAGTTAAATTAAAAACGGTGCAACTTTAACAAGAAAAACAATTATTAAAGGATTACCACTAACTAAAACATGTCAATTAAAAGCAGCAACCAAGCATGAGTTAGATAATCAAAAGATAAGGAAATAAATAAAAAAATAGGCTTGCATAAATGTGGATAAACTGGGGACCAACTGAAGAACAAAAGGGAACACCAAGCCCTCGATTCACCTCCTATTCGGCATACATCCAGTTCCCAGAGAAAAGTACAAGGGAGGGGTTTCCCCACTGACCCACACTCCATCCCCACTAACCAAAAACATTTTGGTTGGTGGGGACAGCAGAGGGACGTGGAGAGTAGAGGGGGGGAGAGAGAGAGAGAGAGGAGGGTGGCCAGTGATTATGCTGCCAAAATGTAACTTGAAGATTACAGCATAGAACAGCACAGATATTGTGACCTATGATGAAGAAATGAAGCATTTAATGCACTTATGACATGACATAACATAAACATGTGAACCGTTTTAAATTACCGAGTATCATTGTTAATAATTAAAGGAAAAACATGTGAAACTACATGTACAATACCTCTTATCCATATGAGGTACCAAAAGCCCATTCCCAGGTTGGCCCAACAATGATGTCAAAAGCGATGGTAACACATTGGGATCTGATGAAATTAACTCTTTTTGATGGACTATCAACCTCAAGAACTCCCCAAATTCTTGTGTCAACATGCATCGAGCCAATGAAGTGTCATTACCTGAACATGTTGGTTGTGGATGAATTTTAATTACTATTATAAAGAGAACAGGAAAGAAAAATAACCAAGCTTGTCTTACAGAAAAAGAAGTAAGAACATTACCATTTCTCACACTCGGAGAATCAACACATTGCCATACTTTATAGAGTCCCTCAATGCATTTAACAGCAGCAACCCGCAAATCCTGAGAAAAAATTGCAATGAATAAACAACGTTGAAATGAATAAACTTACAAGACATAAAACAATGGCATGAAGATACAGCAGGCATTTCCAAACAAACAATCTTTAGAAAATCAATGATCCTATTTAGCAGAAGATTCCAAGAATACCAAAAACTATTATATGAAACCAATAACAAACCTTATCTGAACTCGAAAGTGGAACAAGAAGCGAAGGAAATCCAGAATACAGCTCCAAAATGTTGTTAGAAATTATAATTCGCCTCTCTGTAGAAGCAATTGAATAACAAATATCCACAAAAGAATGAAGGCTTTCAAGCTGCACAGCAATGGGAAAGCCTACAAAAGACAATGCAATGTGAACCACAAGTTACAGCTCAAAAAGAATTCCTTCAAGAAATAAATCAAATGTATATTTTGGGGGGGGGGGGGGGGGGGGGGTAGGGTTATGTGTGGCCCAACCGATGGCTGTTTTGCTATTTTTTTTATAAATCAGAGATCTTTCATCTCCGGTTGTTGGAGGGGCAATTTTCTCGTACTGAATTTTTCCAAACTTCAGACATAAAAAAGTGTGCATAGAAGAGGGAAATATCATATGAAAGCCAAAGGATAGAAAATCTAAATATCATATAACATTATTCAATAATCTTTCAAGCATTTTGATGTAGTCTAATGTTGTATAAAATTTATTATCTACATTAATATTTAGAAAAAATATCATATTGTACCTTCTTCAGTAAAAAATTTGGACAGAAATTTGATCGAAAAGGTAGTGCATTTCGTCACAAGAAATCGAATATGTTCCCTGAATACACCCTTTGACAAAGTCGTAGAAAAGAAAACAAATAATTCCTCTAGTACAAACATCTTCTTGTTCACAGATTCCTGCACATCAAAGGTGTCAAGAAAATTATCAAGCCTGATGTATGCTAACAACATAATACGATGCAAAAATTATAGCCTGATGCATGATATAAATTCCATGGTATGCCCTTATATTTTAACATGGAAATCAAAGTAGAACACCAGTTTACTGTCTACGGGCCAGTCTGGTAACCCTTCTAGCGTTTGGTTGCGCGATTGCGCAACGTTTGCGATTGCAGGAAGCTAGTTCTGCAATTGTGCAACCAAACAGTTTTACAATCGTAGCTTCCTGCAAACAGATTTCAGGCAAATAGTATCCAAAAGCTACGATTTGAGAAAGCTGGGGGGAGACAACTTCCTACATAAACAGTTTTAAACCCAGCGATTGCAGAAAATCAGTTTTACAATCGTGTTACGCTACCTTAATATTCTCTTTCTGCTGGAACACACAGGTAAATAACGTTCAGAATCATTCTTCCTATGATCATTAGCCCAGAGTCCAAGATAAAAAATTCTTGATCTCTCCTTCATAGGGAATGTATCATAACACATTCATGTGGAAGGAGAAATTCTCCTTCTCGATCAGAATTACTAAACTAGCCCTGACTCAAACACATGCAAATGCTTAGTAATTCATTCAAGATATCATGAAGCAAATTCTGTCCATACACTGTCCAAATTAGTTTAAAGCCACTGCCTCAACTAAATGGCAGCAGCTTTGCAGGTCCTGCTCACTGACATGATTGATGACTATAGAATAACACGAAGCTTGGGAATGAGACATAGGATAAAGCCATATTCAATTTTCTTTATGCATATTTCCATATACAAGTGGATAAGAATCTCAGTATGGGTGCACAAAAACATAAATTCAAAATCAAACGATCCTAAGTGGCATAATATAATTATAACTGAAAAACAAGAATAGTTATTATATCCATAAACAAACCTCAACATGCCGTGGAGTATTTCTGCTAAACGATCTTAATAAGGTCCAAAATATGCAAATCAAAATATTTGTGTTTAGCAACTCGAAATTGCAAAGGTACAGCTGCTCGACCACTCCATTGCAAAGCTTATCAAGCTTTTCTGCATTAAACTGCATAGGAAATAGCAGAACCAAGAAAATCAAAAATCAATCCCAGAATAGAAAAACCAGGATAATGTCTCAGAAATTGTCCAGACAACAAAGGAAATTAGTTGAACCGCACAGAACATGATAAGAGGAAATCCACCATGACATCAGAGTACAAAAAAACAAGGAAGATGTCTGAGCCAAAAAAAATTAGATTGATTGGCAGCAAAATTTACAAAAAAATAGTGTCAAAATTACTGAAGAACCCACTATTATCCAACAGATAAATAATTGCTTTTGTATTCCTTTTCTTATCAGAATAGGACTCAAGAAATATCCAACTATATCAATTACATATAAATGATAATTGATATAAAAAAAAACCAGAAGATTCGTTTTGTTCTTAGTCTGCACACCTAAAAAGTACATGTGGACAAATTTAACAGCTCAGTTTAATTTCCTCTACCATTTCAAAAGGTTACAAAATTTCTTTATGATGGTCTTCTAGTGAGGTCCCAATGAATATGAAAGTAAGATTATACATCCTGAGCGTTACAGATTAAAAAGTTTTTAAATTCCTAAAAAAAAAGTACATCCAGTACAATCAAGGGAACCCTTGTTAGCAAATACTCGGAATTGTTGATTAATTAACACTTTAAATGCATAATTTTCATTGAAATTTTAGCACCTTAATGAATTATGTCTCATTAATAATGAATGTCTTGTTAAAGAATTCGCATATTAAATGCATTAAATATGTATTTATTGCATAATATATATTTTACTTGTGCAACAGCATTAAATCAAATGGAAAAATACTTGACAAGGCTTTGCTGAGCTAGTTTTTATTGTCAGTTTTTCATGATTTTGCTATATTCAAATATTATAACAGTAATTGGAAGACATTGTAAAATTTCATCGTTATAACATCATTGACAATCATGAATTTGATCTAATATTGGCGACTTGGCAATTTGCATGTCATAAATAAATTTTCTATTTTAAAATGTTTATATTTATCTGAAGTTTCCAGAATTTTTCATGAACTTAACCCGAATAATACTGAATTGCAATTATTTATCATTCCCAAACTATTCCTGAATTCCGAACTGGTGACAAGGACATGAACCAAGATAATGGACAAGCAAAAGGGCCTCAAATATTATGCAAGGAAAAAGGAATACCTCTTCGGCAAGGACAGCATTTTCCCGTGATTCCACTTCAATCCACTCATGCTTGAGAAACGGGAAAAAAGCTTCAAATAGCAATAACAAGCTATTGTCCTCTGATAAATACAGGACAAGCATGTTCAATTACTAATTCAGTTTGCATCAGACTAGAAGAAATACACAATCATTCATGCGTAAGAAAAATACGACAAAATACCCCCAGTACAAGCAGTAGAGAATTCATATAAAAATAAATCAACAATTTAAAGAAATATTGAATGCTGGAAATATTGTAAAATGTTATATAAGCTCATTAACTTGCATTCCTATACCCATAATTGAATTTTTAACAGCATAAAAGATAAACAAAATCAACAGAGCATCGTAATTCGTAAGGTGCGATAAGATGGACATACAAGAAAAGACAAATGCATTATTAAAATATCATGAATATTCTTTTTTTTCTTTTTCTTTTTCTTTTTTTGTTGGGGGTGGGGGGGAGAGGAGAAAATTATGGATGTTCAATGTTAGGACAACAGAGACAAAAATGATATGATATGTACTAAACAATCAATAGATCAGATGCCCATAAAATCCAAAGAGTTTTTCTAAAAACTGCATCATAATTCAAGAGCCATATTATCATAAATATTCCCTTGACTCATTACGTAATGCAATTTAGTTGTCAGGTAAAATGGTTAGACCATGGCTACTCTTTCAGGAAATGACAAGTAAAGAAAGTAGAATACCAGAATTTCACAGCAGATGGAAGTTTCTAAAACTATTGAATTACCTTAATCACCTAGCCAAGGTTTTATTACAAATTACCTACAACTCCCAAAAAGGATGGCCAATATAAATAGATTAAGAAAAATTTAAGCCGCGTCACAAAATTGTTTGTCCTTGTGCCTCCAAAAACATGCCTTGGGATCAGGAAAATGACGTGCTTGTACAAAATTATCAAGGATTGCATCCAACATCATTGGAAGCAAAAAAATCTACGGGGAAAATTCTGGAATATGACTGAAAGCTGAAACCCATCTCCATTGATACAACTTTCTGAAAAATTCATCTACTCCAACCCACTTCATTGCTTAAACAAATCAAATTAATGAAATTGTACAGGAACATACAAGAAATTTCCCACTTCAACTCACCTTAAGAGAGCTCGTCCAGATTTGCCTATAAAAGTTCTGACAACTAACTTATCTAATTATCTATTTGTCTATCTACATTCACTTGAATGCAGACTATGCCCTCCTCATTGTTTTTTCGCTTTTTACACATCCAACCTCAAGAAGAAAAAAAAAGATATCTCCAAAATAGCAAAGACCAGGACCTTAGAACAACTTTTTTTCTCATTTAGTTTATCTACACATTCTACTTTAATATTAAATTTTGCCACTGAAATCATAAGTGGAACATATTTGTAAGGCATCCACTCTCATGATTTGGAAACAAAAAGGAAAATACTCTTGCAATTAAAAAATCATATGATATAGAAACTTAAAATGATTTTTTTTAGAGAAAAGAGGGAGCATACCACCTGAATTTTATTAACTCGTGGGCACATATCCAAGATTAAGAGGAACTGATCCTCCTAAACACAAAAACAAAAAAAAAGAATGAGAGATCTCCACGAACAGCAAAAAAAATCACAAATCCTTCTCTTCTCTTAAATCCCTTGCACACCTTTCAACAAATTTCCGTCCCGTATCCCACGCCAGTGTCAAAAACTCAGCATTATAATACCCTTCAAAAAAAAAAACTCAGCCTTATATATGCTTTCCCCAAATCCCAAGGGGAAAATGTGATACCACTCCACATATTACTCACATACATGTTTCTCATTTTAAATTATTCCTACTCCTCGACAACCAAATAGACTACCGTGCTACATTAGGGACATTCAGTAAAACTTTTTTGAAAAAGCAAATTAGGGACATTCAGTAAAAATTGACATTCATATCTCCCTCCTTTCTCTTCTAAACAATCCCACTTGCAAACCATGGAAAGTGCACCTCCTTCCCAGAGCACTACATTTCTGCTGCTCATATCCTAGATAAATTTGCACACAAACAACAAATGATCCACTGGTTTGTCCTATTTCTCACAAACCCTCGGCCCATGTTTGGATACAGAATAAGACTTATTCTGGGGAATACAATTATAACAGCATAAGTAGGTATAACAGTGAGATAAGTGATTTTGTGTTAGGTTATGTTTGAATTATTCTTATTGAAAAATATAATAATAAAGTTTTGTTGTTTGGAAAAAAAAATGTGAATAAAATGTGGATAAAGATTTATAAAAGGTGAAAAAAATGATGATAGTTAATTTGACGGGTGATTTATGAGAGGTGATGACATTTAATTTAACAATGAGCCCACATATTCTTTGGGTAGAATAATCTGGAATAACTTTAATTCCAAGGGTTGGTTGGAATCCATATACCATTTTATATCAGTTCATTCCGAGTTTCTGACATAGGTCATCCAAACACCAAACACCAAAAATCATTTATTCTGTTTTATTACAAGTTATTTTGTGACCTATTCCGTATCCAAACAGGGGCTCTCCATCATGTCATCCATTTCATTCACCTCTATGAATAGCCTATAAACTGAAAGAAGCTACACAAATTATTAGCACTGTCTCGACATCCCATATACGGAAGGGAGATTTCTACCTAGAGACTCTTAAAACAATTTATTCTCATATCTTCACCAAAATAATAATTTCATTGAAGAACAAATAATCTCATTTACTCTATGGTATTCATTGTGCAGTCTCCCAGTCAAATGGTATTCATGTGTCATCCATTTCATTCACCTCTGTGAATAGCCTATAAACTGAGAGAAGCTACACAAACCTATTAACAGGGTCTCGACATCCCATATGTTGTAGGGAAATTTCTACCTAGAGACTCTTAAAACAATTTATTCTCATAATCTTCACAAAATAATAATTTCATTGAATAACAAATAATCTCATTTACTCATGGTATTCATTGTGGAGTCTCCGAGTCACATTGTAATGATACATATTTGCTTCCCAATCATCTTCAATCATTAAAAAATTAAAATAGAAATTTCAAAATTATTATATACCAGGAAAAGATATTTGAATATATTACCTTTTTTTTAGAAGAAAAGAAAAATGGGAGCACACCACCTAAATGGTATTAACCAGAGGCATAACTCCAAAAATATTTTTTTTTAAGAAATATAGCTCCAAAAATATGAGAGGAGCAAATAACTGTCCTCCAATAAACAAGTGGAGATCAGGAGTCACCTAAAAAAACAAAACAGAAAATTGTCCATACCCCAATAACTAAAAAGAGAAACTCACGAGACTTAAGGGTAACCCAGCACTCCTTGGAGAATTGGATATGGTCAGCTTGGCGAAGATTTGGTCTCTACAATTATGGGGACAAAATTTAATGGGACGTAACAATTTGCGCTCAAAGGATCCTTTTCTTTCAGGCCTGTGCTTTTTTGGTTATTTATTTGATTTTGCATATTTCACTTTTCATTTCTTTTCCTCTTCTTAGGAGATCCCTGGTCTCCAATTCGTTTGAAAAGCATCATTTCTTATATGAATGTTCAAACATTTACTCACAAAAAAAAATAATAACCCAGCACTTTCACTCAATTTGAACTGAATCAAGCACCCAAAATGAATTTCCCCAATCCCTTAGATGTGAAAAAACGGAATCCAATGAATTCTCATTGTATGCTATCAGCCCTTGAAAATCTCATCTTTCCTTGTGAACCAAAAAGACCAACAAAATCAGGATAAATTAATAAAATAATTAATATTCCATTGTGTGTCTTCTTAAGATATGATAGTAAAAGAATTAAGGTGCCTCCATCATTCTTTTCCAGTAAAATGGGGTTTACAACCATTGGCCCAGAAAATTATGCTAACCAGCCTATATCTCCCTAATTGCAGCTCCCATCAATAAGTTACGCATCAGAATATATTTTAATTAACAATCACGGTGTACTGTATGTATAATAAACTAGCCTACTAAAAACCCCGAAAACACCAACATATTTAACACTATACATGACCAAGATACCTTGATTTTGCCTGGAGAAAGCTTGCATGATCATCAAAAAGAACAGCGTCTTAGACTGTAAAGAATCTCTGCAGCAATCAGCCAGCCATTCCATGTGTTTCACAGGATTTGATCTAACTCCTTCAGATAATGCTTCAATAGTCTTCAAGTTGATGGAAGCTAAGACAGTAGGCTCCACGCTCTGTGTGGTTTTCCATCACTCACAAGTTACTAAAAAATGAACAGGCTACATACATAGTAAAAAACAGCATAAATACTAAAACATTACAGGATGATTCAGCCGGAAAAAGTGTGGAAATGCCAAAAGGAAAAGAACCCGAACATAAGTTTTATAAATATTTATTGTTCACCCACTGAAACATAACATCTTCCAATTAGGGAAAATTGCATGTGTGCTTGCTATGAGTGAATATGCATCATGAGGCATTTTCTTGGTCTTCTAAAATTCATCTTGCCAATTTATGAGCATATTTACATTCACAAAAAAAAGCAATGCGAAAATAAACAATTGGCACAACAGTTTTTTTAGGAAAGCCTTTAGCACGACACTACAAAATGCCTAAACAAAAAAGAAAAATTAGTTAAATTCAAAGACATGCTCACCTTTGTTTCCAAGATGGATGAAAGATCATGCGAATGTGATACACCAAGGTAAACTGGCCACTCTATATCCTTTAATAACTCCAAAGCACTCACATTTAACTTCAGAGACTGAAAGATAAAAACCAAGATAAATATGTATAGACACCCAATAGCATGGAAAGAACAATACATAGGGCCTAGTAACAACCTTTGGGAGCAAAAGAAGCAAAGGAAAAATCAAAGTGGCAACTTCTTTTCCATGATCGGGCACATTTCCCTGGCTAATCTTAACCATATGTTGAAGGCAAGAGAGGGCAACATTGCAAGCAGGAGACTTGATACATAAATTACCTGTAGTTAGACATTCAATTAAAAAAAGATACATTCAATTAAAAAAATCTTCAATTAAAAAATGCCTACAAATAGCACTGAGATATTAGTATAATCACATAAAAAAATATAAATAATAACAAATCTAACAACGGCAATCATAAGCTGACAGTATATAAATGACAGGGAAGGAGTGGATAACTTCAAAATCATATGGACAGAGGACTGAGGAGGGTTCTATGAAGTACTATCTTGTAGATGCTTGTTCTTTCTTGGAACATTCGTGGTTTGGGGAATCCAAGAAAGAGGGAATTAGGTAGGGGCATAGTTTAAAAAAAAAAATGATTACCCTCTTCAATGTCTGTATACATTATTTCCAATCATAGCCCTTCGTCTTCAAAGATATGATGGGACTCGATGGATGATTGTCGTAAGGAAGATTGTTGCTCGACGGCTTCTCATGACTCACAAATGCGTGATGGATACTCATAAAGATAAGCGAAAAGGACTTCTCTGAATGCTTGATTATGGAAAAGCCTATGATTCTATGAGATGGTATCTCCTAAAATGCACTTAAAAGATTACGCCTTCTCGGTGACATGGATGAGATGGCTCGAAAAAAAAAATAGCACATCACGCCCATTCGTTCTTATCAACAGAAATGTGGTGAGCTACTACAAAGGGGAAGAGGACTTCGTCAAGGAAATCCGCTTTTGCCTTTGATTGTTATTATTATTACATGTGTTGAAATAAGGAGATTTACAAGAGGATGTCTCACGCGTGGATTAGGGAATTGGAACTCTTGAGGGGATGATGGAGTTTTTAGCATCCAATAGGAGGACAACACAATTCTTTTTTGTGACGCTTGGGAAGATAACTTGGAAGCTTTGAAAGTTGTTTTTGATTGCTGCGAGATGGCCTCCGACTTGAAGGTGAATTTCTCCAAAAGTACTTTGGTGGGTATTCACATGCCCGTTGAGTATGTTATTATTTGTGCAAGGAGGATGGGATGTTAGGCGGATAAGTTTTCAATATCTTGGCTTCCCCTCCCTACATGAAGCCTAAGGAAGAGAGAATAGGCTCCACAGCTCGAAAGACCCAAGAAGAGATTCGAGAGTTGGAAAGGAAGGGTGTTGAGCATGGGTGGGCAACTCATGCTTTTGAACATGGCTCTTTCTAGCCAACCCTCTATTTCTCTATACTTTCAAGGTACTGAATGGGGCTCGAGAGGAAATTGAGGCCATATGAAGATGCTTCCTTTGGGTGGAGAACAAGGACAACAGGGGGTTTGGCAAAGTGGGAAAATGTTTAGCAAGGAAGGGTGAGTTAGGATGCTTAATTTTCATAATATGAACCGAGCTTGTAGAGGAAATGATTGTGGAGTTTGTTTGTGGATCCAAAATCCTTATGGAGTAGGGTAGTGAGAGAAATGTATCTTCAGGGTGTAGTAGATTAATGTTTTAGCCAAAAGAAAGGGCAAGGATGTGGAATAATGTTCTTGAGATGTCAAATGTTGTGAAGACGAAACATGAACTCAAACCCAGCAATTAAGTGAAATTCAGTTGGAAGGATAGGTCCTCCATCCAAGTCGTGTTGTTTTTTCTATTTCCTAGATAACTCTTTCTACCTCTTTTTTTTGGGATCCTTTGTTGTTTGAGGGGTTTCATTTTGCCCTTACTATGAATGCCCAACACAATTATCAAAAAGTCAATTAAGAAAAGTCAAAATGGTAGACGATACTACCACGATTTGATAAAAGACGTTGTACTACTGTTATTTTTAATGAATCATGGTGGTATTGTCTGTCGTTTCTCAAAAATATTTTAATATTGAATAAATATAATTTTCCAAGAATATATATAAAATCATAACTTTATCAAGTAATAGAACCCCAGCTGCCAAGGTGCGTCAACTTCTAATTTCCACTGAATGCTAGAATATCTAGCTAGCAATAAATGAGCTCATTCTAAAGGGACACATCTTGCATTTTGAAAATGTATGGAAGTCCATAGTTTTATAAAAATTGGAGAACTTCATGTATTAGGGCAGAGTTAGTAGTCCGTACAAGAGAGGGTAAATTAGTTCTAAGCTAAACTAAAATGCAGGTCCCCCCTCCTTCCCTTGTAACTTCTTAATTGATCCTCTCATGTCTGCCTCCCCATGTTTTCTTTTTGAAGTTTAAAATATTTGAGGAACCTTCCATTAAAAAATCATAGCCTTTTAGTTCGGAAGGTTTCTATCTGCCTCCCCATGGTTTCTATTAAGTGCTGAACATTTGTTTTCAAGATGAGTAAATAATAACAGTGTTCAATAAAATAATATAAATTTTAACCAGAAATACAAACGGATCAACATAAAAAATTTCTCTATTACGTATTTTAGTTCGGAAAACCAGGGAATAAGAGGTCCGCATCACCAACCAAGATGATAGATTATGTATAAAGAAATCTTTGATATAGCATGCAAGGCTTACTACTGGAACTAGATTAAAGAAATAAAAGAGTTCATACTACTGGAAGTGGATAAAAGGGAAAATAAACAAAAGACTCATCGGAACTGCTTCAGATGCCAATCAGCAACAACAATGACCTTTTATCAAGAACAAGTGATTTATCTGATAAGCATATTTAACAAGAAACAGTGATATGAAGATGACAATAATCAGACAACACTCACTTTTCATTAGGATATCAGTGCATCTATGAAGTATATTTCGAAAAGCCTGTAGAAGACAAGACGGATTCACTGTTTCACACAGATTTTTCAAAGAGAGAACATCGTGAATAACACTGAGATCTTCATC
Source organism: Acorus calamus (assembly GCA_030737845.1). Lineage (NCBI taxonomy): Eukaryota > Viridiplantae > Streptophyta > Magnoliopsida > Acorales > Acoraceae > Acorus > Acorus calamus. The sequence goes on along the minus strand of CM060877.1, from coordinate 21,834,364 downwards.
ATTAAGCCCCCTTAGCAATATTGCCTCTTGAAAATTTGTGTTTTTCTGCACAATGAAATAGGAATAAACTGAACAAAACTATGTATATATATCATGGCATTGGGGACTAAAACTTAAAATTGACATTAAATAAATCACAGAGATATTGAAACTCGAATTGATGATAGGAAGGGAGTAGTAGAAAAGGGGACTGATTTACCAATGAACTGATAGCGACAGAATTCAGTACACCATGCGTCGCTAATCCAGCAAGAGCAGCTCGCCGAACCTCAGCCTATGAAAATTTTGTTCAATGAAGAGTATGAAACATTTCCCAATAGACACATAAGGGAACTAAAGTAGATTTAAAATTCACTCCGTGGCAGTCTGACATTACATAAATGAAATAACATAATGAAACATGAACACATGATATATCTAATAATCATCACCTTCGGATGTTGCATAGATAACCACACTTTTGGATCAGAAATCTCAATAGCAGTGTCTAAACTACCATCTAGCACCACACACAATCTATCTAAGATGAAGTCTTCCTCCTTGGAAAATGGTTTGGAATTCTGAATCATCACAACAAGAAGGAAAGGAACATTTACAAAAGCCTAATTGAAAGAGAACTAAAAGAGGGCAGGGAAGCTTAAGACACCTTGAGAAAGTTTTTTTTAAGGAAATTGCGTACAGCTACACGCAATTCAGATGGATAATTTTTATCTATGGCAACCAAAACCGGTTTTGCCCAGTCTTCAGACAGCGTTCCTGGAATTAAAGAAGTAACAAAAATGAATACTCAGTAAGCAGATCATAACCTGGAGAAAAGACAATACACAACTGGACATAGTACACATGCCCAGAAAAAAACATATGAAGCACAGAATATAATCATATATATCACCCAATGTACGAAAAATGACAAAATTGATATCATGGTGACAGTGGTACCCCCAAAAAAGGAAAAAATAGTATAAAACACTGCACGAAAACAAGATACCTCTGACATTTAACTCAGAACTTTCCTTTCTCCGCAACTTTGACACAATCCTACCAAGTACCTTGGAGACAATCTTATCGACGAAAGCCTTTATACAAACTTTCTCGATTATTTTAATTAACGCAAGGCAACTGGAATCATCAGATGGACTGCAAAAGAAATAAAATTTGTTTCTCAACAAAATGTTAAACAAAAAAATAATCTGCTAAACTTTCCATGGGCATAATTGCACCTATTATTAATCAATGCTCCTATATAAAGAGAGAGAAATTTCTCAATATTGAACTCCCGCGAAAGTCCATCAAGAACTCCTGCAAGATCCCTTGAATCAAGAACAAAAAGAAATTAGGAAGAAGAAATGCAGGGAAACAATATTGTCATATTGCAGAACTTGAGTGAAAAAAAGGAATATACCTAATGTTCTTCAAAATATTCAAACTCTTGATAGGAAAACTTTCTATGGACTGTGACTGCCAAAAAAACAGATAATCAGTCATTAAAAGACTGTAGAACAGTATGTTTTCTTCGCATTAGCACCAGAATAATAGTAATGTTTCATAAGCTTCCTAGAAGTGCAAAACTGATAACTAAAAGACCTAAGTCATATTTTAAGGAAGAGTCAGCCTTTTACATAAAGAAAGATTTCACGTCGTCTACAATCGCTGGATACATTTTATCAGCTCATATGAGATTCAGTGCTATCTAGAATCCCCGGTTTCTCATTTTCACGTACTTAAAAAAAGTCAGAGGCGAGCGAAGTGAGGTCCTGGTTTTGACCTCGATCACAGCAAAACATTATTGTACAACACTGCCTCACCTAGTTTCTACTCTGGAAATCAGCAAGAACCTCTACGTAGCATCATTTTAACTACCATTGCATAAAATACATACTGGTTTCCCATATACTAGTGATTTCGTAATCTCAATATAGAAGTTCCAAACTTCCGATTAACAAAAAGGATTTGTTATTTTTAGAGAAAGAAAGGTGAACCTCTGATTTGTGGGCAGGCCTTTGAGAACCTGCCTGGCATTGGGGTTTGGATCATATCTTATTCCCTTTTTTTCTTTTGTGTGTGTGTTGGGGGGGTACAGTCTCATTAATAAAATATAAAATTATTCCCGCTAACATAAGGAGACGAGGGTTCTCAACAAACAAAAGGAAACCTGGGACGTCTGCCTTATGATAGCAAAATCCATCCCTTCCCACCACCCCCAAACTGAACTTGCCTCGTGCCCAAAAGAAGGACAAAGGACTACCCAAATATTCTCCCAAGTAACCCTCATCTTGAAAAATATTTCATTGCACGTGAGCCAAATGGTCCAACAAACCACCTATAAAATTTCTAGTATGTGGCCTCATCAAGCGCCTATAAAAGTTCTTAACTAAGAACACAAGAGTCTCATGCAGTTTTTATGCCACTGTGTGATGTGTCTTCCTCTTCAAAGCCAAGATGGACATAATGGAATAGGAGTACAGGACAAAGGTTCTGCCACATGTCTTCCTCCAAGCCTCGTCTTAATTAGGGATGGCAATGGGGCTGTCCCAATAGGGTACCCGACCCGACCCTATTGGGTCGGGTCGGGTTTGGGATGGGTTTGGGATACATAATATAAGGGTTTAGGACGGGAAATGGGTTTACTTAGCAAAACCCGTCCCGAACCCGCCCCGGTTGCTATTAATAATAGGATTAGATATTTATTATAATAATTACATAATTTATATTTGGTATTTCAAAAAAAATATCAAAAAAATAAGAATGAATAAATTGAAACGCTAATTGTAATTTAAAATTATATAAACATACATAGGTATTTTTTTGGTATTTTGGGTTTAAAATTATATAAATTATATAAAATTATATAAACATATATAAACATAATTATATAAAATTATATAAAACCCGTCCCAACCCGCCCCGTTGCCATCCCTAGTCTTGATCTAGGATACTAGACAAGAACAGACAACAGACTCCCCGCACAGCACTGCATCACATGTTAGGTCCTCTTTATCAAGCACAACCCTAAAATATTAGGAAATAAATTCATTGATACCAAGTTTTTTAATCAAACTTGGTAGGAATCTTACAACCAAATGGTCGGTGTTAAGTTGTTATGCCATCTATGCATTCAAAAAAAGATAGCCGATCATTTTTCCGATTCGAATATCTTCCATAATCCTCCCCATTTGCTTCAATCTCCTTCTCCGTACTAAGGACACCCAAGCCTTAAACCACAGTTCCAAAGCCAATTTACCATACCTCTCATAACACATCTCTCTCACCACTCTACTCCACAAGGAATTTAGGCCCCGTTTGGCTCATGTCATTTTTTTTTGTAGAATTACTTTACCACGAATCATTTTACAAGGAATCATTTTACCAAGAATCCAGATTGTATCATAATGTTTAGTCCGCAAGTGGATTTCTCCAAATAATCACTTTTCAATGTTTGGTTTACACATAGAAAATGATAAGGAATTTGATTTAAATGTCTAAAATACCATTATTATTATACATAAACTTGCAAAATTTATTTCTTTACCCACATCACAATTATAAAAAAAAACAGTAAATTTTTATAAATATTTTTTAAAATATTTAACGAATGCAAATAAATAAAAACAATTATACCAATTATAATAATATCTAAACTCATCTAATAAATAAAAACTAAATTCAAAAATATAAATCAATATCTAATACACAATCAAGATTTCCACTTCACATATACCAATTATAACAGAGTTTCTTAGTTATAAAATCAAAACGAATATATAAACAATGGGTAAAAAAAAAGAGGAGGTTATTTTAGAAATGATGTAGATAGTAATTTAATTATTAATTTGTAAAAGGCATAATAGTAACCTAGTTTAAGATTCCTGGTGAAATTTGAAATTACCACAAAAAAAAAGGTGGGAATTTGATTCCACCTTATTTTTCCATGCCTTGATTTTAATTCCAGTGGGGCCCCCAATTACCATAAATTACCACTAACCAAACACTAGATTTTACACACTTTCCTGATAATCTCACATGAAATCAAAATCCATCCTAAAATGAGACAAACCAAACGGGGCCCTAGATCCACCAACATCATCCACAATCATTTACCCAATAAGAACTTAGTCTTTTATTGGGTTATTCCTCATACGATGTGTTGGAGCATATGGATCATGCACAATGAATGTCATTTCCAACATAAGAGTTTCTACCATAGTTAAAAATATCGATCGATATATCGATATATCGATCGATATATCGATCTCAGCGATCAAATCGCGATTTATCGTTGATTTCGCGAATAAATATCGAAATCCCGCTGACGTCATGCTGACGTCAGCGATATATCGGCGATATATCGTCGATATATCGAAAAACCGTCGATATATCGACGATATATCGTTTTTATTTTTTTGAGTCAGTGGGGCCTAGAAACGATATATTATATATAGAAACTACAAACCAAACAGTGTGACACTGTTGCCCAGATGGTAGAGTTGTTCTTTAATATGCAAGAGATCAGGGGATCGATACCTGACATTTTCATTTGTTTTTTTTTCATTAGAATATATATATTTTTTTTAAAAAAAATACATAACTTATGAGATAAATTCATAAATGTTTGAGTCAATTTATTTGAGTATTTATTAAAATAAAATAACTCAATAAATATATATTTACATCTTTTAAACATATCATTAGATGGAACTCAAAAATGAGATTTTGTAACTAATGTAATGGATCATCTATTTAAATAAAATTTCCTCACTTTTATATTTTTATGTTGTAGTTAATTAGTTATACATTTTTATTTCATATCAAACCATGGTAAAATTATTAATATCTTCATATCAAATTATTCTTATTCATTTTCATTACTTTTCTCAATTTTCTACTTTTTTTTGCTATTTTTCAGTTATTTTCCATTCCTTTTTCATTAGAATATATATATATATATTTTTAAAAGACACAACTTATGGGATAAATTTATAAATATGAATGAGTCAATTTATTTAAGTATTTATTTTATAAACAATGCAATTGATTATCTATTTAAATAAACTTTTCTCAGTTTTATAGTTTTATGTTGTAATTAATTAGTTATGTATTTTTTTTCAAACCAAAACCATTGTAAATTATTAATATCTTCATATCAAATTATTCTTATTTATTTTTCATAATTTTTCATAATTCTTTTATCTTTTTTTGCTGTTTTTTCAATTTTTTTCCATTTTTTTTCAAAAAACAAAAAACAAAAAATGGGACGATCGATATATCGATCGATATATCGATATATCGATCGATATATCGATCTGAGGCTAAATCGATATATCGAAAAAATCGATATTTCGAACATTGGTTTCTACATAGAGAACATTTGGGTGGTGATCACCACCCTACTCATGGATCAACTCATGAGTAGTAGGGTGAACGGTGAACCTATGTGAGTGCGGTTGCCCTGCTTCAAGAGAGATTTTATACCTTTTCCTTCCATTTTATTTTCCCCTTTGCACAAAGATACCTTGTCCCCTTTTGCTCGAGGGAAACTTCATTATAATAAGATTAATCCAACCTCATTTCATGAAAATAATAATAATAATAATAATAATAATAATAATAATAATTCATTATTATAATAATAATTCATTATTTATGAGTTAAGCGTCAACCCCTTCTTCCTTTGGTAGACATACATCTTCCAATTTGACTAAGGAACCACTACCCTACCTCCTTAGTTCCTTCCTATAAGAATCATTTCCCTATCTTCTATATGGAATTCTTTAGGGGACATGCCAAAAAGGCCAAATTTTGTAACCAAAATAAGACACTTGTACCTGAACAAGACCAATGATCGCCATCATTGTCAGACGAAGCCATGGCAGATCAGCGGAATCTATTAAATCAGGCTGCATATTCTCTGAAATGGAATAAATCAACTTGTCAATGTGTTTGGGGGCCAGAGTGGCTTTACTTGCCATTAAACCAACTATCATCAATGCACCAGCCTGTAAACAATTAACGGAAGTTTGTAAGGACAACATTAAAGAACTTGAAAAGCAATGTAAACATATTAAAAAAAACAGTTTTTCATTAAAATGGTAATCTAATTGCATAATAAACTCACTTAAGATGCATGTGTACCACAATTTATGCACTCAAGATGCAAGGACAATCAAAATTTAAAGAGAAATCAGAACAGAAGAACCATAATTCCGGGCCCTAGCTAAGGAAGAAAACTCAAATAGAAAACCTTGTAATCCATGCTGCTCTTGGGGTTGAGCCACCTGGAAACAAATGGCCGAATGCTCAGTACAGTATCACTGTCCAGTGCTGGCACTGAACCCAAAGCCTCAACAACAACAGCGGTGCAAAAGCAAACAACGGGTTTTGGTTCCTGGAAATCTTTTGATTGTGAGGCCTGATTATAACAAACAAGACAAGTCAAAATTATCATTTGCCACAGCAAATAACACAAACATAGCGAAAAAAGGAAATCTTCAACAGGAGATGAAAACCCATGTACTGACATAATTGCATATAGCATTCAAGACCCCTTTATCACGAATGCACTGCTGCACTATCACTTTCCTTGGACAAGGCGCTCCAGAGGTTTTGACACCCTCAAGAAACCCCCATTTTTTGTTCCTCCTTCAATGCGACAAAAAATATTCCCAGTGAGTGATATTGTAGACATCCATAGAAGAAGAAAAAAAAACATGCGCAATGGATTGAATTAATCTCACCCAAAGTCAATCAATTGCACAATCCGAACAAACACTTGGGTGTCATGATAAGGCAGCGCGCAGAGAACCAGCTCATCAACATTCGTCGGGTGCAGGTGAACTCTGCCAATAATGCAAGGCACTCGAAACATTGTTTTTGAAAAGGAAACAAAGATAACAACCGAATGATCGAAGTGGACCTACTTGTATTGACGGATCAGATACTCGAGCGTCTTGAGCGCCGCAGGGAGTTGGAGGTACCCGGAGAGCAACCGCAGGTACGAAGCGATCAAACCGTCGAGCTTCCTGTTCTCCTCCTCACGCAAGTACAAGCGGTCCTCGTTGAGACTGCCCTGTCTGAAGAGGGTGCTGCGATAGATTCCGAACCGGGACTCGACGTTGGCTAACGCGTCCAAGCCTGCACGGAAACCGAGAGAGCGGATTGTCCTCGTAAGTCGTGTGACGAAACAAATGAAGAAACGCGTGTGAGTTAAGAGAGACGAAGGTGACCAGAGATGGCGATGAGGAGGATGGATTTGCGGTCGATATCGGCGGCTTCTTTGGCGTCGAAGATCACGGACGGCTCTATGTGGGGTCGCTTTTGGGGCTCCTCGATCGCGAAGAGCTTGAGCGCTTTGAGTTGAGAACCGATTGAAGTCGCCATGGATCGAAATTAGGGTTTCGTGTTTGGGGTTTTCCTTGTAAAACCCTAAACCCCTGCTTGGCGTCTCTCGCCGGATGAGGGGAGAGGAAATGGTAAGTCGGTCGGTATTATAATGGGGGTGCGTAGGGGGTTTAACCTAGAAACCCTCGGATGGGCCGTTAGACTTGGGCTGGGCTGATCCGGGTCGGTTTAAAATGTAAACCTAATATACTCAATATGTTTTACAGTTTTTTATATATTACGCTCTCATAATGTATGACACGTAATTTTTTTATATATTTCTTTATTATTTTTTTATATAAAAAAATATGTTAATGTATCTCAATATATACATCATTTTATTTAACTGCATGTAATTCAATTGGAGAGTGTGATTAAAAAAAAACAATGTGGACTGCAATTGAGGTTGCACAAAGAGCTAGACATATCATTTTTCATGATTGATCAGGCGATACATGAATTTAACTTGTCTTTTTTTTTATAAAAAACAACAAATATTAGGAACTTCATAATATTTTTTATTCTTTTTTAAATAATAAATCTCATCTAATATATATATATATATATATATATATATATATATATATATAAAAATTTATATAAAACTCAATTGGTAAATGTAAAAAAACAAATTAACACTCACTTAAAAGAGGTATATACGTCGCTGAGGTTATGAAAGTATATGGATTGTTTGTGATAAAAAAATTTGATTATCATACTTAATTAATGAATTAATTAACTAATTAGTCACGAATCAAGATCTAATTTTATAATTTCACTTTTTGAATGTGGGAATGGATTATTTGATTTTTGAAGGTTGTGACTATAATATACATAGGGTGCGTTTGGTTGCGCGATTGTACAACGTTTACGATTGCAGGAAGCTACATTTACAATCGTGTTCAAGAGCTACGATTTTAAAAAATTGATAAAGTGTAGCGCAACCAAACGCCCTCATAAACTCATGTATGTTTTAGAATGGGTTCATCGACACGTGTCGATGTATCCACATTAGACAAGTCTAATGGATATCCACATTTATTGTAATCTAAATTGAAGTCTTAAAATATATTAAAAAATTAAAAGTTAGTTTATAATTTTATTATTCATTTATTAACTTCAACCACTATCTCTATTTTCATTTCTATTCTATTTTTACATGTTATTTTTTTATATAAAACTTGAATTTATAATATCCCTCTTATTTATTTTCTTTTGTTGTGCTATAATTTCAATTAGAATAAATGGTAATTTAGTACATAAGTGCATTTAATAATTAATAGAAAAGGTCAATATTAATGTTTAAAAAAAATTTATTAAATATATATTATTTAGGGTTAAATACAATTATGTCCCTACAATCATGGATAATCCCATATAAATCCCTGACAAAGTTGGGCAGATGTACAAGTTCTTATAAATTTACAAAACCCCAGTTATCATCCCTGGATTAAATTTTCATTCAAATTTGACTAAATATTTTCATAATATTCCATCACCATGTAATTGTGCGTAGATCATAATCATTTTAAATAATCATAAAAACAAATTAATCTCAACGAAAGATGAAATTTCCCTTGCAAGACTTTTATATTTTATTCATCTTTTACCATAGCATTTTTTTGTATGATGGAAATATTATGGATAATTTAGCAATTTCCATGATATGGATTAGGGGTATATGTAGTTTGGATCAGGGTTAAATTATGTTGATGGCAAGGATGCATATGAGTTTTTTGAGTTTGTAAGGATTTGTACATCTATCCCAAATTTGACAAGGACTTACATGAGATTAACCATGTGTTGCAAAAACGTAAATGTCTTTAACCCTTTTTTTAAACACATGTTAAACATATTCAATATTAAGCTCATTTGAATCGTATTGACAACATCTATCCAACAATACCAATTTTATGAATTTTTTTTTTATATCGAAAAGATCGTCGTGGCTGATCTTATAGTCAACCTCCGCTTGTTTGCCCCGGTCTTATGGAAATTCGAATAATCAGTAACAACTAGATAAGTCAACACTAAGATTTGAACACAAGACATATCCTTAACACATATAAGTTTTGAATCATTGTGCTATAGTAATTGAGGACTGAAAATTAAAATTATGTAGTAGAAGTTATCATTCTTTTTAAACAAAAAAAATAAAAATAATAAACCTCCACATTTGAATGATCAATCAGTGAGCCTCCAAATATAGGCTCAAAAACCATCCACCAAAATATGGAGGGTCATTTTGGCTGATTATGAGAATTCGATATCTTTTTCACTAGTACTGATAGTACATAAATAATAACTTGATGCTCATGCCATTCGATTTAGCTCATTGTTGTGAGCAAAAAAAAAAATTCAGTTCTAGTAACATAAGATAACGATAAATGAACGCTAGGAAGGACAAAAATTATAATGAATTAATGACTTGCAAGGAATTCTTTCTCTTATCTGAGAACCAAACAACCAGAGGAACATCATGTAAAAGTTTGAGGAAATGTTAAGGAAATGTTATGTTCCATCTTTTTCTATACTCGTTTTGATTTTCCCTTGAAATATATTAAACTAATAAAATATATGTTTTTTTTAAAAAATTAAGTAATTATCTATATGAATTGAATGCATTTTTTTACATTTTTTTATAATAGAAAACATACCATATATATTGCATTAGTGATGTCACATCTACAAAAGTCAGCACCCAAACAAAGTTTAATCCGTTTAAGAAGAATAGGTTTTGTTTCTGTGACCTTAAATAAACTCTAGCGTCTAAGAATAGCATTGGTGACTACCCCATATAATTGACACACTATTTCATTTTTATTTGCAGACCACTGAAGCTGGCTAAATTGGCTGATTGTGTTTTCTAATCCGAGGGCATGCAAGTGGGAGATGTTGATTTGTGCAGAGCACATATTCTTTGGTTCCAAAGGAATGGATTTCGAGCTGCTAGTGCAGAATAATCCCATGTGTGATGAGAGTTGACGTATTTATATGGTCCTGAAGGGAAAGTTCAAACCACTGGAATCTCATGTCAATATATGTATATATAATATAATCTTTCTCTTTCTTCTATTCTCAAATTTTAGAAAAATAGACCACATGTCCTCCAAACAGAGGAATTCTGGTTTGATTGAGCAATATAATAGATGCAATTTTCAAAGTTTGCAACCATCCAAAACACGGCATTCGGTGGGGCCCGACTGCTTTTAGTACAACTAGGTCCGCCAGCACATGTTCCATGATGGCCTGACCAATACATGCCACACTGATCCAAGTAATTTTAAGCAAAACTGTTGTTTGGTAAGTTATTGGGCATATGAATTATGGAGTGGCTCTCTAGATTACCAGAAAATCAAATACAAGGTAAATGACAAATGAGTATACTTGAACAAGATTAAAAAAGAGAGAAAGAAAATACCGACCTGACTCCAGAGCTCTGCCATTTGCCAGTCCACATATCCTAGGTTTGGCTTATTTTAACTTTAGAAGACCTTCATTTTTCATAACTTGATCAGAAGTGGCCAGTTCTACACTGTTTCAGCTCATCTGGGCACCTCTTCTTCAGCTGAGGCTGCATCATCTGGACTTTGAATATGTAGGGGCTCCAACACCTCATCTTTTTTTTTTTGATATCGGAGGGACCCCACGTGGCTGATCTTACAGTCGAGCTGGAAAAGTTATCTCCGCCTGTTTGCCCCGGTCCCACCAACACCTCATCTTTGTTTATGTCTAGCTTCCTTTATCTTCTTTGGGCTTCTGCTCTGTCAAATCCACTGCGGCAGTTATTTTTATCTTCTTTGGGCTTCTTTGATGTTCACGGAGGAGGTGCCAATAAGACTTTAAAGGAAATTGCATAATTAATTCAGTTCTTTCAAGTTTGAAGCTTCAACAGGTTATCAGTTTTCTTGTACTTGGAAGGAAGGTTCCTTTATAGCATATCAGCAGGGCCTGATGTCTCATTGTAGACCGACTGGGAAGCTATGCCAGTGTGTATCTGTTACATTTATCCAGCAGGTAGAGGCAGATACAATCAAGTAAACGATTTATCTTTCTGATGATTAATATGAAACATGGAGAAGCTTCAAGAACAAATTAACAACTGGTCAGTCCAGGATTATCTCAACATGCAATATGTAATTGAACATTTCCAAATATAAATTTTGTCCATGGTGTGAGAAGCTGGAGTCAATTGCGCAAGGGCGAATACAAGGTTACAAGTCATAGTGGCAGTCAAATACCCCATAAGCAGCTGCATGTAGATAAATCATCTTAATAATTAAATATCATCTGAAAGATATCACATTATACAAGGTTCACAAAATCTACAAGTCATGTAGCGGTATGAGATTGACTCTGCAGAAAATTTGCAGTGGTATTGAATCAATTTACAGGATAAAAAATAAGATAACTATCATCTATGCCGTCCATCTGAATAAGAGGGAGACTTCTATATTTCTTCTGTTGGCGCCCTGTGATAAGCTACTGAGTAGTTTGAACCTACAGGGTCTGCATGATATTGACCATACATGATGTAAACCCCAGTTGTGATGATGCTAAGGACCACAAATCTCACCCAAGCTTCCTCATGAAGCTGCAAAATAAACACCAAAAACAATTATGTTATTGTTAGTTTACAAGGATATCATGATTTAAAGTTGAGTTCTTTTCTAGAAGAAGATATCTTCCAACATGTGCAGGGGATCATAAGAATAAATCAATCAGCAAAACACGTTGAAACATGACGTAATAATATACTGTCCTAGTTTCGTCACAATTAAATGCTTGTTGGCATTTATATGAATGGTATTACCTAAAATGGTTTTGTTTACAAAAGTCTTATGCTGCTATTCTGATTCCAACGGCAAGATATCTTCCACCATGTATATGAGAAGTCACCCCAATTAAAAGGGCAAGATAACACATCAAAATTTAATTTCTTATCAATTGTATTAGAAACTAATTTCTTGTGAAATTATTTTGCATATTGATTAGCAACATGGCAAAAAAGACGCAAGGACATTGATAAATCACACCTGTGCAAACAAGAATATGTTGAAAAAGATACTAGCAGCTGGTAGAAAGGGGACTCCGGGACATGAAAAGCCAGGCGGATCAGCATATACCTGAAAAAATAGAGGTAAATGAGAATTGAAAAGGCTAAATGCAGGTATCCTTGAAATTCATTAAAGGCCACAGATAGACTGTATACGTGGAAATATTATTTCAAGTCAACATATCCGTAGCCTTTTTAGGAGAAACAAATTAACACATTCAATGTAATATTTATACAAGTAAATGCGAGCCAGTGATATGCCAAAGCTGCACAAGCTAGGAGTTGAAATGTGCCTATGCATACAGCAGGATGACAGAAAATAAAAGAATAACAGTGATCAAAATGTGAGGTTCAAAGAGAGTAAAAAATGAATTATGATAGTTACATTTTCAATCTAGCTTTACACCTAATGTATCTAATGTTACAACTTACAAGCATATTAAATGTTAAATACATGCCTAAACAAAACGGTCAATGCAACTGTTTCATTTTCAATACTCCACCGAGAAGGCATTGAATTTGGATGTTAAATACTTGCTTAAACAAAATGGTCAATGCAACTGTTTCATTTTCCATACTCCACCAAGAAGGCATTGAATTTGGATGTTAAATACTTGCTTCTTCTTTATTTTTATTTTTGAGAAAGGGTAGTAGAACATGCAGATGTTTGGTACTTGTGAAAAAAGATTCACTTGCGCATTTCCCATAAATAAACTTCCATAAAATTCACTTGAGCATTTCCTATGCATACCATAGAGAGTATAATCCATGGTAGTAAGTCATTTAGTGTATCGTTGAGAATTCCTATAAAAAAATCTTTATAATTGAGAGTACAACAATACATCTTAGCAGAAATGGGATAAACTTCAAAGTGAATATTTTTTTGTTTACAATTCCTACATTTCCAACCATAAGGGCTTGGGGCTTGGACTCATAGCTCAATGGCTGACAACAAAATTTACAACCATGAGGTTTGGGGCCATTATGTAACAAAATAAAATCTACATTTTCCATCCAGGAACTTCATTTGACTACCAGGGTAAATGATACAGCATATAATTAATGCTGAATTTTCTTCAAACATTTTATAAAAAAGATGGCATACACCACTTAAATTTTTTAAAAGCACCTCAAAAAAGGAGGATGGGGTACATGACAAGTAGCTGGCACAACACAACACCTTGTCTAATTACCCCACTCCCCCTCTAAATTTTCTTACAAGATGCCATGGAATTTTTCTTTCTATGATGCATGCCATCCTAAAATAGGATGAAGGAATTCAACATTACTAACAGACATATATATCAAGGTGGATGGCATACATCAATAACCAAGAATCATGTGGACCGAGTATATGATGCATGCAAGTGAAAACAAATGTGGATGGTAAGCCTATGGAACCTTGATGACCATGAATGTAACAATGAAAGATTTTCATTTTACCAATGTGACAGTGCAGCAATTTGAAAAAATTAAGAGATGCACATATATCTACGACATCTATTTATCGAAACGAAAAGAAATATGGTGTAGAGCAATGACGTATCCATGCATCATATTGTGTAATTGCACATCCAAGACCCAACTGCCTTCCTGACCATGAACTGACCAGTGGTGTGTGTAAAATGCAGTTCAAAATACATCAGAATTTTAATGAACATTGTCCAATGGAACTGAAAGACAGATAGATATGCCACTACGTCATTGAAAAGGAGAAGCACTCACTTGACGGAAATGAAGAGCAGCTACTGCAGCGATTGCCAAAAGCAGAGCTACTATTATAAAGATGAAAGAGGCGCCAAAACGGTAACTCAGTCCAGAAAAAAACCCACAACATGCAACTACAATGAGGCATATTAGACCTTCCCCCCGCGTTGAAAGCCAACTTGCTGATAGATGACTTGATGCTTTATCCTTCCAACGAAGGGATATGACACATGCTGAAACAACCGAATAACCGGTCTGTACAACAAGGAAAGTATACATCATAAAGTAAAACAACTCGGTGGATAGAAAGTCATCTTCCTTTGCTATTTAAATTTTCCATTGATACTTCCAAGGGTGCTACAAAACCAATCCTAAATGAAATACACAAATGCACGCTAGTTGAAATGATAAGAAAACTAGACAACATACCAAAGAGCCAACCGAAAGAATGTGTGAGAGCTCATGGACATTAAATAGACCTGCCAATATGCCAGCAACAATGCCAACCCAGACCTGAGAATGGATAGGGGTGTGACGCTTTGGGTGTACTTTTGCAAAGATCGAAGGCAACAGACCATCTCTTCCAAGCCCGAGATACAAGCGTGACTGCTCAATGGGGAAAAAATTAGGTGCAGGAATTCAGAAATCTACATTACAACATAGCGCACAACTAGAAAACCGAAATCATCACCTGAACATATAAACCAACTAAAAGGGTTGTGGTGAGGCCTGCAACAGCACCAACGCTGATCAAAATAGAAACATAATGAAGTCCCTTTGCTGTGAAAGCCTCGGCCAAAGGAGCATCTTCCCCAAGTAAATTGTATGGCACCATTCCAGTAATCACCAAGCAAACAGCAATATATAATATTGCACATATTAGAAGGCTTGCAAGGATGCCTATGGGTAAATCCCTCTGTGATGAAGACATACCAGAGCATGAAAACAGATAAATTTCAGTGGTTGTAAATTCCATCCATCAAAAAACAAATGTGATGCTCAAATTTTCGGTGTAATCCATGATAAGCTGATCTATAATGGAAGACAATAATTGTAATCAACCAAGTCAAGTAACAAACCTGTGGCCTTTTAGCTTCTTCGGCAGAATTAGCAACTGCATCAAATCCAACATATGCAAAAAATACTACAGTTGCGCCTGTAATGATAGCTTTGACACCATTTGGAGCAAATGGGGACCAATTTGATACATCTACCTCAAAAGCGCCTACGAAGATGACAAAAAGGACAATGATTATCTGCAGAATAGTTGGAATCAGATCAGCCATCAGTTTCTTTTAAAAATAAATTTAACCTTTGATAATAGACTTTCCTTTCACTATAAATTGCTTCTGCGGCATAATTCACAGAAATCTAAGAAAAGCCGACATTCAACAGATCAAGTAATCCATACAGGATATTAACAATAACTGGTAATAGCTAGTGGATGTAAAAATTAAAATCAAGTGATAGTGTGAAGTGTAACTTGTGAAGGTGGAATTGACTTCTAATTTAGATTCGGAAATGCAGTCAGGTACTCAGATTCCATTAAATATGGCTCCCGACATGGTATGAAGATGGTGAAAGTAGGATTTTCTAGAAACACAGAGAGATGAAATCTAAGACAATAATGCACCGATACAACTCAGTAACCCTGTATAACAAAACAAAAAAAACACTAAAACTGCCCAGCTTCTGGAATTACAGCCAAATTTGTTGCGGAACATCATCCACCAGAACATAATCCAAAACTTAATTGTTTACCAGAGACCATCAACAGATGATTATAATTGTGTTTCCTTCCCAAGCATGTGACTCTTGACATGTTAAGGAGTTCGAGATACTCTGAACCTCAATCTTATCATTAATTCTAAACCTAATTCACTGTTACAAACTCTATAAATACCAGTTCCCTACAAAATTCAAATCAAACACGAGCTACAAAATCGATGCAATACCTTAGTCGCAGTCATAAACGAATTCAACACCGATGACTCTCCAACCCCGCGACACAGAATTACAGTCAGTATCACTAAAAGAACCGGCGCCAATAGATTGATAGAGATAACCCCTCCGAAGAATTCCTTCCCGCCATGCCCGATCCAACTGGGGAAGTTCCCCTTCAATGCCGGGATGAGCTCGAGCATCGAAACAAAATAGCTCGCCAGGCTCCGGGCGATGCTGGCAGCCCCGATGTGGTAATCGAGCATCAGCTGCGTGAAAACGAGGAACGCCGTGAGCTCGTTGAAGGCGGAGTAGGTGTACAAGTAGGCTCCTCCGACCACGGCGGGGAACCGGGACGAGAGCTCGGCGTAACACAACGCGTTGAGCACGCACGCGAGTCCGGCGAGGGTGAAACTCACGGTGACCCCTGCATTTAGGGGGAAATTCAAAGGTTCTTCAGTGTCGCTGATTCGATTCGGATTCGAAAGGGAGAGACGGGGACTCACCGGGTCCGGCGTCATGGGCGACGGTTCCGGTGATGACGAAGATGCCAGCACCGATGGAGGCGCCGACGCCGATGAGGATGAGTTCGTACACGCCGAGACGCCGGACGAGTCCGCCCTCGTCTTGGGGTGCTCGCGATGGGTGATTGTCGGAGGGGCCGACGTTTAGGGTTTTCTTGCGGAGGGCGGCGGAGCAGAGGCTCGACATGAACGACGACGGAGACGATGGTGACACCATTTTCGGAGACTCGCGTGGGAGACCAGCGATCAGACGATCGAAAATGTGGGATACCAAAACGATGTCAAGGTGTTTCTTGTTGACGGTTTGACCGATCCCCCCTAGTGGAATCGACGGTGGTGGTTTGGATGGACGGGGATGGACGGTTGTGGTTGCTTTGGTTTTTGTTGGGTTCGATGTACGGCTACGATGTTCCGAGTGGGTGATCTCCGGAGAGGAGTCCCACGTACCCTTATAAAATATTTGATTTTATCAAATCAGCTTTGTTAAAAAACATTATTGTATATAAACTATTTAAGTGAGCTTGTTAAAATATTGTGTTTTACTTATTCGTGGGCATATAATTTATGGTTTATCTTCATCCCTAAAAATCAAACGGCCGCCGCCACTTTTCTTAAACAGGGGACTGAGTCTGAGATGGATCATTTGTGGCTCTAAAAAGAGTTGTTTATAACGAACTAATAAGAATGCGTCACGTATAAAGGAAAAAATGAAACCTTCAATAATAAACTTTTATCAATAAATGTCTATTAGAATAATATTTGTTTAAGGCGCATTCGACTTAGGCGATGCATTCTCATTTGCTACTACGAAGAGGACCATGTAACTAATCACAGGCGATTTGATCCCGCCAAGTCAGGCCCAAAGAGCTATGACACACTCGGTTTTTTTTACAAATTTCATGTACCTCATTAGTCCTCCAACTCAAATTTCATATACCTCATTAGTCCTCCAACTCAAATTTCATATATCATGAGTATAACTCTTTAAAAAAATGATTCACTTAATTTATTGGATTATATATTTCACTTTTTATAAATGAATATACATTTCATGAGGTACAGTGGTGAAATCATGATTTTTATAAAGGGGGTCTACTGTGACTTATATAAATATTTTTAAAAATTATATCATTATATTTTTAAAATTTTAATAGCATAGATTAAAAATAGGGGTTTTTTTTATTTTTAAATCCTCATAAACCATAGGATTTAGTGATCGATCTCTCACTTCTTCATATTTTGGTTTTAGTCCCTAGATTTAAATGATATGTTCATTTTTAGTCCCTCCTAGGGACTAAAAAGAAAATCAAATAATCTAGGGATAGTTCCCTCCCAGTAAAGCTGGTAAACGAACCAAGCCGTTCGGGCTCGGTTCTGTTTGAGCTCGTTCAGGCTCGTTCAATTAAATAAATGAGTGAGCTTGAACAATTTTTAAAGCTCGGTTAGGCTCGGAACCTAAATCGAACTTCATTTTATATTCAAACTCGAATCGTTTGTGTTATAAAAACTTAGTTGAAGTTTAACTAAACTCCTTTATAAGATCAGAACATTAAATCAATACAAAGTTATGCTCGTTTAAGTCACGAACTTGACTCATTTAGGTTAAAATTTTGTTTTCAACCCCCAAAAATCCTAAAATGAAGAAGAACGGCAAATTCGTTGAGGCTCGTGAGCTTGGCTCGGCTCGGCTCGTTTATAAACGAGTTAAAGCTCGACTCGTTCGGCTCGTTTACCACCCCTACCTCCCAGGGACTAAAAAGGAACATATCCTTCCTTTAAATTTGAGGACTAAAACCAAAATACGAAGAAGTGAGAGATCGACCACTAAATCCTATGGTTTATGGGGATTTAAAAAAAAAAAAACCTTAAAACTATGTATAGAATGAAATAAAGACATTCATATAAAACATATCACTTAATAATTATAAAAAATAATTATCATATTTTAAAACAATATGTCATATTTCATATTGATAATTCATAAAAAAAAATGTCAAACTATAAATATAATAAGCATTATATACCTTCAAATTTGGCATCGACAAGGTTTCATATTATAAAAATGTTGAATGATTTGATTATTTTAGATATTTACACAAATATTTTTTAACTTTAAATAAGTCAGTAACAATGACAATAAGGTAAAATGAAAAAATTATATGCTTTTCGAGGTGTTGATGGAGGAGAAGAGTGAATTACATATTGTAGATTATTGATTGTGACAGTTAATGGAACAAAAGTAAAAACTACATATTTTTTTAGAGATGATGATTGATATTAGGAACAGTTACGATACAAAAAAATTCAAAAATTTTTTTTTTTTAAAATGGGCGCCTAGGTGGGGATGCCAAGGAGTGAGATTTGTGTCTTCATAATTGTTTGTGGGATATGAATTAAAGGAGGCTTTGCGGTAAATGAAAAAGTAGAGTAAAAATTTATTTTTATTTTATGTGGAGAGAGGAGTGTTAATTAAAAGACAGGGTGAGGACACACTATATACGTTGATGATCTACATGGATAATGAATGACTGTTTTATTTTTATTTATTTTATTTTATTTTTTGAGTTGTGATCTGTTACTATTTAGAGATTTCATATGTAAATGGGATCTATGATCTATGAGTTGTAATTAAAATCAATATATCAAAAAAAATTAAAAGGATCTAGAAAAAAATTAAAAAGATCCATAAATAAATTAAAACAATTCAGGGGTCCCATGTTCCCCTTGGTCCTTTGGTAGATCTACCACCGATGAGGTATATGATTTAAAAAAAATAAGTGTGTTATGCATTACATATTATAAAATAAATTGAGTATACATTTATTTTTTTTAAAATCAAATAGCAAATATCTACATTTTGCAAAAATTCATATCTTATTGACAATTCATATACATTAATTGCCTTCCAACAAGACGTATATATTTTTCGAGGTAATATGTATATATTCTGAATTTTTTTATATATTTATTATTATATCAAATTTTATACCAAAGGAGGGGTTGAAAAATAGGTTAGGAATTGTACTGTTTTTCACTCAAATATATCCTCGCATAAAATATTAGATGATGATGCCGATACTAATTTAATAATATTAAATTCTAATCCAACATTTCTACTACTACTAATTATACTACCATTAATTATAATAATGTTAATATGAGTAAAATCAATAATAGTAATATTGATGCTTAATAATAATACTATTATTATAAATTAATAATTGTAATACTTTTATTGTTATTATAGTAATAATGAATTATTACAACAGTATTAAAACTTAATAAAATATTAACATAAAACTATTAATAATAATGTTAACAAGTTTGATTGGCACTATTATTATTAATAAAGTACTGTTAATATTACTAACATGTAATGTTAAAAAAAACATGAAATAGACCGTGAGATATAATACACCATCAAATAGATCCTGAGCGTTGATATACTCAGTCCATTTTGCAGTCTTATACGCTATCATAACGTAATATATATTATAATACTACGCTATTATTATTTTTCTAGCTTGAAAAAATACATTAATGTATCTGAAGGTATATTTTATTTTGTATAATATCATACACTTCATTTAAAGAGTAAAAGATAATGTAGACTACAATGGGCGGACGTATCCTTTTTTATTTATTTTTTTATACAAGGAGCTTGACATGCTACAAAGTCCCTAATATTTTGGGTCAAATCAGTCTATGGGCTTTACTGGTACACAAACAAGAGGGAATAGGAAATGATATCTCCAGCACAAGTGGGAATAGGAAAAGGAAAATGTTAAGGGTTAGTCATTTTTAACAATTAAAATTCAGATCCCACGTATTTTTATTTATTTGTAAATAATAAATATTATCTAATGAGATATATACTTTGATAAAAAATATATATTATTATATTTTAAGTTGAATGAACTCATTTTTAGTAAATGTAAAAAAATATTTATTAAAGTATATACATCGTCTAACTAAATATATGTTTTACTGGATTTCTAAAGAGGTGTAAGAGGTGTATTTTGGATTGTAACAAAGCTAGGTGTAACAATGCTCATAGGAAAATGATATTTTCAATTTGCAGCCTCATCCGCAGTCCACATCATTTTCTTTTTTCTTTTTAAATCATACTCTCACGTTGAAGTACATATTGTTATATAAAATAAAGCATATACTAAGAGACAATAGTATTTTTTCACTTTGTAAAATGAATTTGTTTTGCATTATACACTATGATGAAACCTCATAACTATAATATTGCAGTACTACGATATGGATTGCAAGTAAGGATGGCAGTAGGATGAGATCTAAATGGGAAACTCACCTCTACCTGATTCTATTGGGACGGGTTTGGTCTCCTAAATGTTGAACTCAAACCTGACTCATCCTACCCCGATAAAGATATGAGAAGATTTTGGGATCAAGGGTAAAATTTGTCATGCCCCGTTATACCATTTAAATCACTTATATCATTAGAATTAATACGATACATAAGTAAAACTAACCCATCAAAATTTATTATTATTATCAGAATTCATAAAATACTTAAACATGTATCAAGTAGTATTGTATAATATACTTATTCAGTTTATAATCTAAAAAAATAAAAGTTTAAAAATTAATATTCTTAATTTTGTTTTCTTCTAAATGAGATGAGACGGGATTGGTTTGAGTTCTTTGAAAATTCATTGGAATGGGTTAATCAAACCCATTACAGGTTTGGGACTGAATTTTATTAGTGGGTTTGGGATTAAGATTAATCAAACTCGTCTCAATCTACCCCATTGTCATCCTTAGCTACAAACGGGGCTACAAAACAGATTGAGTGTACTAGCACACGTGAGAATAAAGTCTAAGAAACCAAAGCCAAGTTATGTATGTTATGATGCGGCCAAGGCCTGTGGGACTAACTTATAACAACAATGGAGTGTTTTACATACAATTCGGTTTACACTCATACCTGCAATTTCATATACCCTGATCGTTATTATTATCTAATAAAAGTATACACCTCATCAAATTAAGGAAATAACAGCCTTAGGCAAATACTCAGCAAAATCTCACATTACTCCCAAATTGGCAATCTGGAATTAATAAGATTTCCATTATCACTAAGGAAAATGATTCCAACTCATGTTTTAATTTTTTTTCTTCTGAGATATATACTTAGCTAATGAAATACTTTCTTTTATAAAAAGAATGAATGTTCATTGGAATTGAATGCACACATTCATATTTTATGTAATTGAGTATTTGAAAGTTTTTTTGACCCTAGCACCAACTTGTAGAATTTTAGTTTTTTCCTTTTGTTTTGTTTAGTTTCTCTAGACCGGACTAGTGATCAAAATCTATTTTAACTACATAACACATAAGGTAAGGTATTGTCGCACCTACATGAGGGTTGTCCTCTCATATATGGCTCACAGGTCTGGGTCTTGCTTAATGTACGTGTGGCGGCCCGTGCACGAAACGCCGACACGAGCGCGTCACGTGCCTAAAAATCCACCATAATCTTTTTTTTTTTTTTTTTTTTCTAAAACAAAACATCGAAATGTCCACCCTATATAATCACATATGATAACAACCTTAGGATAACAGATAATCAACAAGATATGTATAATCACCTATATCACAACACACCCAGGAAAGTTTAAGCAGTCAGCAGAGCATCTAACACACCTCATATACAGTCATCCATATGTACAGAGCATTTAACATAGGCATGGTTCGCTAGACCAGCCCCTACCAAAATAATCAAATCCAAAACATCAAACTATACACATCTATATATATACCTATCACCAGCTGGACGTGGCACCAAAAGAAGACTAAGCCAACGTCCACCAACCCCGCCTCTACTCTGCAAAGTAAGAGAAAATAGAATGGAATGAGCGAAAGATGCTCAGTAAGTAACCCAGACATTCCACGCACAAGGAAAACAAGAATGACATCCAAAGTCAAGCTCAGTAATCTCAATAAACACCAGGTCAAAGTATAATGACAAGTTGAATCACTGTATAAACATCAGCGGAGAACAATAACATCGCTGATATATAAACATAGGAATGAATAACTCAAACTAACACCTCACAACTGATAAAACCAATGAATATCATCAAGATGTATCACAATTGGACTGAAAGAAAGTACTCTGAAATTAAATCACTGATGGCCCTGAAATTGTCACAATGCTACAAGAATGATAAGGGAATCACAATTCTGGCCCCCAAATGTCCAAAGCGTAGGATTGACCATCTGCACGACCCCACCATCTTGGCCCCTATGTCCAAGATATCTACATACCTCGCGTGTGGCCCTCGGAACGTCCACCGCGGATTCACTACCTGGCCCTCGGAACGTCCAGGCACGGCAGGGTATTCTCAAGTCCCCCTCGCTGGACCGTACGTACTTATGCGCGCTAGGGAGGCAAACCTCAACCCTCACTGTAAGGTCTATGGTCATCCAACTCCAAGTACACAAGAGGTAATATAGAAGCAACGATGCCAAACATACTACAAGGTTTCATGGTTAAGCAACACAGTCATTCTGATCATAGGAAGATATCGAATAACAAGGATGTATATAATAATATCAAGGAAAACTCACAATACGAAATAAGTCAATTATAGGCTCACGAGATATAATTGAGGAAAACTAATCTGGAATCCAACAAAAGAATAACTCCAAGATACAAAGAGGTCAATTATAAGAATATTTTAGAATCTCGAACAACCACAATCTAACAACAATGAAGGAATATGTCTCAATAATAGGACATTTAAAATGCAGTACTCACAATCGAAATCATCTGGATTATCAAATACAATTGAATAGACTCAACAACAATAAAATATGGGGTGGAATGGAATGAGTAAATGTCGAATCAACAATACCACGCGGAACGGAATTGAACAAATAATGGAATGGAACGAAACAATCAAGATCAATCGGGTTACTTACAATAATACAACATGGAATGGAATGGAACAAACAAATATCGAACGGGTTACTTACAATAATACAAAGTGGAATGAAATGGAACAGGTAAAAGTCAATCGGGTTACTTACAATAATACAACATGGAATGGAATGGAACAAACAAATATCGAACGGGTTACTTACAATAATACAAAGTGGAATGAAATGGAACAGGTAAAAGTCAATCGGGTTACTTACCTCACAATTCACAATCCCAAGCTGGACTCACCCTATTCCAGCTCCTAAACCACGCAGACAGGAAACCACTGATAAAATTATAACCTCAATCAGATACTAAAATATAGCCCTATTAATCAACAATTCCCAAATCCACCAAGACAAAAATGACATCCCCACTACAAACCCTAAAATGATACTATAAAATCAACCATCAAATACCTATTTATCCAGCCCCAAAAAAACATAATCATATTCCAGCCCCAAATCAAAAATTTGATTCAAAACTGAAATAAAACAACCCTAGACGAAGAATAACAATGAAAAGAACAAAAAATTTTACCCAATGTATCTCGAAAAATGCTCCACGAAGCTTTCCCCAATTTTTCTAATTTTTCCCTGAATTTCCCCTTTTTTTTTTCCTCTTCGAACGGTGTCTCGGATGACACTCTCTCTCTCCCCGCTCATATATTACCACTCTCCACCGACTCACCAAAAATTAAAAACTTTAGGTTTCGCCAAATGACGAAAACGCCCTTCCATTAAAATCTGCGCAGCCTTGACTCAAACAGCCATATCTTCTCGTAAGGAAATCCACTTCACATGAAACAACTTCTGTTGGAAAGATAACGAAAATATCTACAACTTCTATATTTGAGCCAAGATCAGAAGAAGCCTCCAACTATATTTAGAATAACGACGAATAGAAGACCTCGCGATTTATTCTTCTAGGGGCATAAATGGTAAAACAGGCATAACTTTTCTAATATAATTCCAAATAACGCCAAACCAATTTTATATGAAAGGTAACTCAAAAATGAAGCCTTCATATGTTTAGCGCGAATCCAAAATATGCCTTGAAGGTACTTTTCAAAAATTAAACCAAATGTACGACTTCAGGGAGAATAAAGACCAAAATCCCAATAACATAAAATTGTCCTCTCCTGTAAACCAAACATGTAAATATTAGCATAAACCGGCATAAGAGGGTCCCGGCTATTACAGTACGGCTCCAATCTCTTGACCCTAAAGAGGAAGAAGAGGGAAGATAGGAGATATTGCTCATTGCACTATTAGAAGCGGATGAGAATCTCTATTCAATAATCAAACAAAGAAAGCAGGTCACATTTAAAAGGCAAAGTCTCTTCTTTCTTATTTAGGTAAAAGTCAATTAGCTTTCTTGTCCACGAAGTTCAAAGGCTTGAATATCAAGATGGAATAAACTGCTTAATATCGAGAAAACAAAAAGTTTACAACGTTAGACAATTTCACATATTACATTAACGATGTGATTACTGCAAACGAAACTTAACATCGAGCTTTAGATTTCACAAACAAATTAAATGTTTATTCCTCCGACTCTAAGGAAGCATTCAAAAAGTGATTTTGATTTTACAGGAATAGTAAATCTTCAAACGTGTTTTTAAATATCCATGATTAATTAAAAAATAAAGCCAATTTTTTAAATATAAATGTCATGATATCATTGCGAAGCTATTTTTATAGCTTATGGGAATCAGTTATTCAAAAGCTAATTCCTGTCTTTTTAAATGCTAATTTTTCATTCTTCTTTGATTTAAATTTAGAATAATTCATTCTTACGTTCTAGAGATATCACAAAATAAAATTCCTCTTTAAACGGAATAATCACCGTGACCGTCTCAACAAACACAATGAATAAAAACAAAAAATATTAACACGTGTAACTTGTTTTTTCTTTTTCTTTTTTTCCTCTTGAGTACTCGCGTAGAAACTCGCGTAGAACATAACAGATACACCGCATGACTTCCATCTCCTGCACATTAGACCAAAAACAAAAACCGGTTTGCAATGCCACACAAGCACAAAATAAATAATAATAAAAATAATATTAAACATAATTAAATAATTAAATAAACACTTCCGCATCTCAACCTTCTCCCCATCAGAGATCAACGTAGAAAGAAAGAGAAAAAGCCTTCTCTTCCACCTCTCAAGATGAACAAAAAAAAACCTCACATAAATAAACTATATATATAAATCACAAATTATTATTATTTTAAAAAAAAATCTAGTCTCCATGACCAGGAGGGTGAAGCGCAAGGTCTCCCCTCCCAAGGACGACCTAATGCACAAATCCTCCTGCGGCATTGACGGCGTCTCCGCCGCCGCCGCCGCCGCGGGAATCTCGAGGCGCCGCCGCGTCGACGGTTCCCTCGCGTCGACCTCATCGTCGCCGCCGCCGACATCGGCCGATGCGCCCCCCTCCAGTGACGTCGTGGACTGGACGTCCCTCCCCGACGACACGGTGGTCCAGCTCTTCTCCCTCCTCAACCACCGCGACCGCGCCAGCCTCGCCTCCACCTGCCGCGCGTGGCGCGCCCTCTCCGCCTCCCCCTGCCTCTGGCGCTCCCTCGACCTCCTCTCCCACCAACGCATCGCCCCCGCCTCCGCCGCCTCCCTCTCCGCCCGTTGCGCCCACCTCCGCCGCCTCCGCCTCCGCGGCCCCGCATCAACCGCGGCCGCCGTCGCGCTCCGCGCGTCCGGGCTGCTGGAGATCTCCGTCGACTCCTGTCGCAGCCTCACCGACGCGGCGCTCTCTGTCGTCGCCGCCCGGCACGAGCGCCTCCAGTGCCTGCAGATTGGGCCGGAGCCCTGCGACCGCGTCACCCCCGACGCCGTCCGCGCCGTCGCCCTCTGCTGCTCCGACCTCCGCCGGCTCCGTCTCTCCGGCGTCCGGGACCTCGACGCCGGCGCGCTCTCCGCGCTCGCAGAGCAGTGCCGCAGCCTCTCGGAGGTGGGGTTCTTCGACTGTCCTTCTTTCGAGGGCCCCGCCTTGAGCTCCGTGGTCTCGCTGCGGTTCATCTCCGTCTCCGGCGCGCGCGGCATTAAGTGGGGTCCCGCGGCGCAGGCGTGGTGCAAGCTTCCGAACCTCCTCGCCGTCGACGTCTCGAGGACCGACGTGACAGCCGGGGCCGTCTCGAGATTGATGTCTTCCTCATCGTCGCCGAATCTCAAAGCGGTCGTCGCGATCAACTGCCCGGTTCTCGAGGATGAGGGGGGTCTCGCGTCCTCCTCCTGCAAGGGTAGGGTCCTCTTGACGGTCTTCAGCGATGTTCTCAAGGGGATCTCCTCACTCTCATCCGTCGACACCAAGAATCCCAAGAATGATAGGGACCCGTTCCGTTGTTGGAGGCTTTCACCCTCTGTCGCCGATCGCACCGTTGATGATGTATTGAATTGGCTTGGGTGGGTGCTCTCGTATTCACTGTTGAAGATCGCGGAGAGCAATCCACAGGGTCTCGATGAGTTCTGGCTCAAGCAGGGGGCGGCGTTGCTGTTGAGCCTGATGGGTAGTTCGCAAGAAGAAGTGCAAGAGCGGGCAGCTACGGGGATCGCGATGTTTGTGGTCATCGATGATGATTCGGCAATTGTTGATAGCAAGAGAGCGGAGGCCGTGATGAGGGAGGGTGGGGTGCGGAAGCTTCTTGACCTTGCGAGGTCAGCACGTGAGGGCATCCAGACGGAAGCTGCAAAGGTGATTGTTTTGAAGTGTGAGTTTCAGCAGAATTGTGTTTTTGAATTAGTTGGAAAGTTTTTTTTAGTTTTCTTTGGTTTGGCAGGCTATTGCGAACTTGTCTGTGAATGCAAAGGTTGCCAAAACAGTGGCTGAAGAGGGAGGAATTTGGATCCTTGCGGACATGGCCAGGTCGATGAACAGATTGGTAGCAGAAGAAGTTGCTGGTGGGCTTTGGAATCTCTCTGTGGGCGAAGAGCACAAGGTTTCAATTCTTTTGAATAGCAAGCCTTGATAGCTGTTTAGATGGATAACATTTATAGTTATGTTGTGGTTATGATCTGTGTTTGTTTCAGGGAGCCATTGCGGAGGCAGGTGGAGTGAAGGCTCTGGTTGACCTTATATTCAAATGGCCCAATGGTGGAGATGGAGTTCTTGTAAGTTCCATTTGATGTGGTGTATGTGTGTCATAGTAGATGAAATGGTCTTAAAATGATTGTTGTGTATTTGAATAGGAACGAGCTGCCGGTGCACTCGCAAATCTAGCTGCTGACGATAAATGTAGCATGGAGGTTGCATTGGCCGGTGGGGTACATGCCTTGGTGATGCTCGCTCGATCATGCAAGTGTGAGGGAGTGCAGGAGCAGGTATTTACATTGCGATGAAATGCTGCAAAACATCATCTGGTTCACACGTTAAATGAAGAAAAAAAAATGACACTTCCATCCAATGCATGTTTTGTTGATTACAATTTCAGCTCATCTTGTGTGTTGTGTGGAAATTTGTTAACTTCATTTTCATTTATGTTCAGGCTGCTCGTGCCTTGGCAAACTTGGCTGCTCACGGTGACAGCAACAGTAACAATGCTGCAGTAGGTCGAGAAGCTGGTGCACTTGAAGCATTGGTGCAACTTACTTGTTCTCTCCATGAAGGTGTAAGGTAATTTAATTACACCTATTTTTTCATGGAAGTTGAATCATTGTGTGTTTATGTTAACTCTCTTTATCTTTTTAGCTAATCATTGCTTCTACTTATGTCATGTGTTAGATGTTATCCCATTTGACTCATGGAAATAACATTCATCAGGGACTAATGAGCTTATATCTATGCTTCTTATAAGTGTTACTATTATAGTGTCATTTTGGGACTCCCTCCTTTTCTTTTAGTTAGCTGAACTCAATAATATCATGTTAGTGATAGTGATATCCGTTGCTAACGAAGAGGACATATTATGTTGCGATACTGTTGACAATGGTGACTGTATAGTTTCTTTTTGTACCAAAGAGTATCATGGTTTATCCGTTAAATGTTTATGTATCATTTTTTCTGAGTTGTTTCAAAATTAATTCATTTAGGTTCTACTGAGACAATAATTATGTTGAACACCCTATTGTTTGTCTGTCTTTACTTATTACCTCATTTCTACTTATTCAACAGACAAGAAGCTGCCGGTGCTTTGTGGAATCTGTCCTTTGATGACAAAAATCGGGAGGCAATTGCTGCTGGTGGTGGTGTTGAAGCCTTGGTATAATTTCTTTTTTAAAATTTCGAGCTTCTCATATAGCAACGAGTTCCTTATGATGATTGATACTTGCATACCAATAGTTTTTCTTGAAAATAAGTTTTTCCTCTGGGATGGATAGAGGACCTATAATAGAATTGGCCTCCTCCTCCATGAGCTTTCAAGTTCTTAACTAATAATGTTTATCTCCCTATCAGCCAACTAGTCTTAGCTAAGGCATAACAGATTTTCCTGCTTCTTGTCTGGCCTTCTAAGGAAGCTCCATATTTGTTGTTCAAAGTCATGTCTGACGGTTCATACCTGTGTTGTCGCTGATACGTAGACAAGATTCAATACAATGTTGTATCAAGCACTCTGTGGATCCCGTGTTTGACACACCGCATCCATGCTTTTGACTAAAGGTGTGTTTGTGCTAAAGGGAAAGTGATGGAAAGTGAAAATTTTCCATTTAACTATCCAAAAATCTAGTGTTTGTGCCAAACAATGGAAAGAAAAAAATTTCCATCACTTTCTTTCTTCTGTGATGGAAATTTTTTCCAGCACATGCACAAACGCCATGAAAGTTGGTCAAATGGAAACTCTTTTACTTTCCATCACTTTTTCTTTGACTCAAATTCTCTCAGTTTCTTTCATTTTACCTTCAAATTTGTGCACAAACACACCCCCTCAGAGGAGTGTGTCATCGTTAATAGACAATACCTGGTCTTCTAGTTTTGAGAAAAGTTTGTGAATTATCGTGTGATTTTTCACATGTGCATCTCAAGTAGGTTGACGTGGTGTTTACTTGTTCATGAAGTTTAACCTGTGATTTTATCTGAGACAGAAACTAAAATTTTCATAATAAGGATGCTTCACATTGGGTTCAGAGTCATGTTAGATAGTTTGTACCTGTGCTGTCCCCTACCTAGGCACAAGTCCTTGATACAATGGGTATTAAGCATTCTCAGAACCTGTGTTTGACACACCATATCCATGCCTTACCACCACAGATGTATTGAGAAATGCCTGTGAATTATTTTGTGATTCTTCACGTGCATGTCAAGTGGGTTGACTTGATGTTTTGTGTTCATAAAGTACGATCTGTGATTTTATTTGAGACAGAAATTGAACCTTGTATCGGTAATAAAATATGGTATCCTAGGTCTAGTCTCCAATGATGGAGAAGGGAAGCTGCTTGTTAGGGCAACCCCTTGGATGACAGGAAATTCTTAGGTTCTTTCTTGTATTGCAGACATGTATTTGGCTTTGTTTTGTTGAAGTAGCATTTTCGCCAACAAATTGAATATATTTGTTTCTGAATATAAAATATATCATGCTTGGGCATTAACAAAAGCACTCTTTTTAGAATGGTTGCTATGCATTTCAGTAATGCTTAATGGGTTAGGCATTTGTTTATGTAGTCTACATGGATTCTGTATGGTTCTTGCTCAAGGTTATATTTATTGTGTGCAACGACATTTAACACCATTCCTGAATGCTTCCTCCCGTCTCCTTTAGTTCTCCTTCTCTCCATGCACTCTCCTCCCCAATTTATGCACACTTTAAGTTGCTAGCCTGCAATTGATTGTCATATTAAAAAATAATCCGGAGCAAAACCTCATCATTTCCTTCAGTTCCTTGTATGGATTGTGGCCTACTGATCTACGCATATAGATGCCATGTCATTGGGATTTTATGCTTTATCTTGCTTACGTTAGTGTATATTTCAATATCAATGTCTTATTTGTATTTTTTTTTTATGAAGGTTGCTCTTGCACAGACATGCACAAATGCCTCTCAAGGTCTTCAAGAGAGGGCTGCAGGAGCTTTATGGGGTTTATCAGTATCAGAAGCTAATAGGTAAGTATTTAAAGAGTGCTTTCCATTCATGATGTTTATCTTTTTTTTCAACAGTTTTATTTCCTCTCATATATCTTAGCTTTGTACTAAATATTTTTTTATACAAGGCCTGTTACCTCTGCTTCATATGAAATTTCACACGGTATTTCACACCTTGGCTACATCCATGCAGTCTGTTTTTTCACACCATTAATTTAAATTGTGATTCCTTCTGTGTTAAATTATTTGCACATGTAATTAGTTCATTCCGTGTGGAGTATATATAACTTGTACTCTCTGATTATAATGGTGGCTTTTCATAACTCAGCTAACTGTAAGTTGAGTGAGGAATTGCAGCCATTTCGATTTGGAGTGCTTTTTTTTTTCACCAGATACCTGCCTCCTTGCCACATGTGTGTTTTAAAAAGTTTGAGACGCACAAGTGTGTATGCTTTCAAATTGCTGAGTTAAAGAACCAACAGACATGGAGGTGAGAGAAACCTATCATTGATTCTGTTCTTCATGTTTTCTTTTCCAGGAAAGAGAAAGAATTGTTGCATTCATTATTAACCACATAAGAGGCAGGTTTGGAATGAAGAAACCATTAATTTTCATGGAGCTGAAACCCTCTCCTCGACCATGTTACCTCAGAATAAAGAGAGGAGCAGGAACAGAGACACTAGGAAAGGAGCAAAGAAAGGAGCTGAACGGAGACACAGAGAAGGGGAAGATAAATTAGTTTGAGATTAAATAAGATTAAAATATGACTGCATTATTGACTGTCAGGTTGAGCTTAATCGAACAATGGTGAGCATGATCAAAATCAAAATGTTGGAGATGATGTTAGAGTGTTTGGGCACTGGTGGGCTTAGAGGTAAGGGTGGCATTCTGCTTTGGCTTTTGAATAGGATGGATTGTATATCTTCATGTGGGAACTGGTGAATGATTTTAGTCTTAAGTTGGATGGACATTTTGTCAGTTTGAAACCACTAGGACATGTTTTGCCTCTTTGTTTACCAAACTAAATAAAAAGCTGGTGCAGTGATATGTTCTATCGAATTGTTTTGGTGCCATCATCTTTTTTGGTTCTGTGAACACAGATAATTCAAATATTCCATGACCTATACATTTTCTTCATAGTTTTTTTTTATTAAGCAAAAGTTTGGTGAACTTTAGGTGTGATATGACCCTACATTTTTAAATAGAGCTTATGTTTCTTTCTGAGTATATCGTAGTAGTTCCACACATAGTTCAAAACCATATGCGGACCGCATGTGCGATGGGGTCCGCACATGGCATATGTGGCCGCATATACCGAACATGCGGTCGCACATAGGGTAAGGCAACCGTTTGAACCCCCGTTCGAACTGAATTCGAACGGCCTCTTACTGTTCGAATTGCGTTCGAATGGATTTTGAACGGTATGTTGCCGTTCAAATTACCGTTCAAACTACAATCCGAATTCAGAGGTAGGTTTTACCGTTTGAAGTCAGTTCGAATTGAACTTCGAACACTCTCTTACAGTTCGAAGTCCGTTCGAACTGAATTCGAACGTGCGCCGCATATTGGGTAGAATGTGTGCTCGGGGGCACACATCAGCATGTGCTACGTGCGGCCGCACATCAAACTATGGTCCCACATGATCTTCATAATTTCAGATCACACAATTTGCAGAAATTAGGTAGAGGAAGGGGATTTTAAAACCTTGCCTAACAGTTGGTTGCGCAGACAACATTATTCTGGAACGATTTGAGAAGATCATTGGCAAATGTTGTAACAAGCTAATAAGATTGTTTCTTCTCTGAAGGAGGTGGGATAAAGAAATGGTTGTTCTCAGCAAGGGTGAGAGGATGATACTTGTGAACATGGGATATTGGCATCGGAATGTGAAGGGCTTTTAAGTATGTGTTGGTCAAGACAATAATTTTGGCTAGGAACTCATCCTTCGATCATTTACCTGGCCGAACTTTGCGTAGATGATTAGAATTAAGCATCCATAGACTGTAGGTGGCTTTTCAAGTCTGCTGTTAGTCATGTGTGAACCTTCGGCTGGTTCACATACCAGTGAGTGTAAGGGTCTGTTTCACGTCCACGAGGTTTTTGTAAATTGCACCACAAGAAACTTTGTGCATTTCAGATGTGTGCTAGTTTGCTTGTTATGCTTTGTGATATTGGACATCATTTTTTGACCATGGCCTGTCAATTTTTGAAAGCCTCTCTTTCTCATGAGTCAATTGACGAACTGAATGGGGTTTTGTTAGAAATTGATTCTATCAAATTTTTTTGGATACGTGCATCCAGCAAAAGTACTGCAATTATATGGGCCTGTAGTGCTTATCACTGGTTGCTTCGATTATTTTTTTTTTTATAAATATTTTACAATGCCTTGTTTCTCTGAGTTATCAATCCCCTAATGTTTACATTGTCAATTCACCCTTCTTAAAAAAAAATGTTTACATTTCCATTTGTATCGATATAGTCTTATTAATGTCACTGATGTGTGGAAAAATAAATGCAGTACAAGAATAGGCTCGTTCACAATTGTTTAATCATAATATAATCTTTTTTATGGTGTCACTCTGCAGCATTGCTATAGGACGAGAAGGGGGAGTTGCACCTCTCATTGCACTTGCGCGCTCTGATTCCGAAGTAAGTAATTTTATTTTGTTGGTGTTATTTTCCACATTCTAAATTATCTATTCGGTTTCTAAAGCAAGTGATATGTTGTGCTTGTATATTGAACTTTTGTATTTCTGACTGTTAACACCTTCTGATATCTCTCACATGAGAGTTAATGTTCTCGGAAATGCTTCACGTCTGTGTCAGCCAGCCTCACCCTCAACATACATTTGTACAAGATGGGTTGCATGTTTGCAGGTCGAGGAAATTGTTAATACAACATTTTACATAATTTTGTCATTGAACTCAATAGCCAGGCTTGACTGGTCCTGTTATTCTGAGGTTCAAATCCTTGCGTCCCAGTCTCCCAGACCAATTCTAATAGAACTATGATTATTCTCTTTAAAAATTTAAAATTTTGTGTGTTTAGTGTTGGATACAATGTGTTCCAATGTTGGATACAATGTGTTCCGATCTTGCCTTTTCTTTTCTAATAAGAATCTTTGGGAATAATATCTTTCTTTTCGATATGCTCTCCACAAACATAATAATATCAATAAGAGGCCAATAGAAATATCAGCCAACACCATTTAGCAGACATGCACATTTCAAATCTTGATCAAAATTAAACAGTTAGTATTTTTTTAAAATGATATGATAGTTTTTACATTTTGATGTCTGTATGTGTGTATTAATGCTAATACATGTATCATCAATGAGTGAATTAAATATGTGCATGTACGGATGGGGAATCTTGAACTTCTGTCATAGAGAATTTGTTATCTCTTTGTTTGTTTAAGATTCCTTGATCACAACTTTGTTATATCTCCACTCTTGTGAGACAATCATATGTTTTCTTCTACAGGATGTTCATGAAACTGCTGCAGGGGCACTCTGGAATCT
Organism: Acorus calamus; assembly: GCA_030737845.1. Classification (NCBI taxonomy): domain Eukaryota; kingdom Viridiplantae; phylum Streptophyta; class Magnoliopsida; order Acorales; family Acoraceae; genus Acorus; species Acorus calamus. Next base: position 21,800,252 of record CM060877.1, on the reverse strand, counting down.
TGCATTTAATCCAGGAAATGCTCTTCGTATAGTGGAAGGAGGCGGCGTTCCAGCCCTTGTACACCTCTGTTCTTCATCCGCGTCAAAAATGGCCCGTTTCATGGCTGCATTAGCATTGGCATATATGTTTGACGGAAGGTACAACAATTCTTCACATCTTAAATAACATGTTGGATTTCCTTGATTTCATAGCAATTCATTGAGTGGACAGCATGAAATGTGCATCCCATAATGACTGGGATACGAGACCATCTGTCTAGTTTATGAAAACTGTATATAAAAAAAGTGGCAATTGAAGAATATAAAATAACTGGTTGCTTATGAGCAATAGTAAAGAACTGGGTATGCCAGAGTTAGTTTTTTGTTTTGTGGTGAACTGATCTCTTCTTTTTATCATTTATGGTTTTATCATTTATGGTAATTCCAACATTTCACGTTTATCGTAGGATTATATACAGTTCTTTACATTGTCATTAGCAAAAATATAAAAAAAATTAACACCAGAAAAAAAAACCCTGGTTGCTCCATATAATTTAAAAATGTCTCCATCCCAGTTACCTCTCTTTCTCTCACGCAAACACAAATACAAACACAGTCAAACGCAAATGCAAATGCAAATGCAAATGCAAACGCACACAACTCTCTCTCTCTCTCTCTCATACACACACAAACACAGTCACTCACTCTAGCTAAGGTAATTCACATGATAGCATAATGGCTGTTGAAGCTGATGAAAACTAAACAACCTTGTACAACTTTTGTTCTGATTCCTGAATCCAAAGATAATTATTAACCATTTTTTTCAATGGAATCAATATAGTGAAATAAAAACCTTAATTCTTTATAGACATGGAAAAACAAGCTTTCTCTAATATCTCTCTTCCTAACAGATCTTTTCAAATATAATTTGACGACAATGTCCTTCTACTTTATTGATTGATATGATCAGGCACAGGTAGGTGTTCTTGAGCCCTGATTGTGTGTAAGGTGTTGTTGTGGGGTTTTACATTCAATTGAAAAAAGAGAGGGGAGAGGGGGGAGGAGGAGTGGGTAATATACTTCTCATATTGTGAGAGAAGGGCAGACAGGAAGGGCGGTGTTTCTGGTTTTCTTCATAGTTAATAGTGAGGTTTATTCAGATTTGTTGTCAGGTTGCTGTGGAGAGAGGTTCAATTTCCCCTCTTTTCCCCCTTCCTTTTAGGTTTCGTGGAAAAGTGAGACAACCAGTGGATCATCTCTCCCACCAATTGATCACTTTACATGATATGGTTCACATGCCACCTAAAAAATGCACTGTTTAGGATTCTGTATACTTAACCCATTATGGGATGCATGCACTATGAAGTTCAATCCAATTTTACTATGTTCTTATAATGTGAATGACCTTGGACTGTGCTTTATAACGCAATCAGAGATTCAGATATTTAATGTTGATGGCATAGTGTTAAAAAGCATACGGTTCCGTTGATGTGTAATTTTTCATTTTGTTGAGATACATACAATGTACAACAGAATATTATTAGTGTCGTGCAATACTTATATATTGGCGAAATCATGAGTTTATTGCATTTCTAGTTTTGACAAGACTTCTAGCTTGCATCTATGAATTTTAGCTATTTCCACCTTTAACTTTTTATATTTTTATTTTTTTGTTTCTAGTAGTATTAAAATAGTGTTTGGCATGTAGTGCATATAATAAGCTACTTTACCTGCATTTGTGAATAATGATGAATGTACCCAGGGTTCTCAACCTTGATCTCTTGTAAATTTCATAATTTCTTCAACTTGCTCTGGGTCTTGTTCCTATATGTGACTTCTAGTGATTTATAGGATTGTACATATTTAAAGCCCGTTAAAATTCTTAAGCATAAGTTTTTATGCTTGATATGATCATGAAGCCAAGTACATTTTCTTTTAATTACAGAATGGATGAAGTTGCATTGATAGGGTCATCTTCAGAAGGTAGTTCAAAAACTGTAAACCTAGATGGTGCTAAAAGGATGGCATTGAAGCATATTCAGGCTTTTGTGCATACATTCTTGGTCCCACATACTTTCTCTTTGACTGCGGCATCTTCTGCTCCTGCATCCTTAGCACACGTAGCAGAATTGGCACGCATACAAGAAGCAGGGCATTTAAGATGCAGGTATATATTTTCGTCTGTCATTAATTTCTGAAAATCCTCTTTCTTACAGGCAGTACATTAACCTTGTTTACAGAGATGACCACATTTTTTTTTGGAGAACTAGTAGTTCACACCAAATTTACCATATACCATGCTGCTGCTTTTCTTGAAGTATGAAGCTCTCTTATAATATTCATCTGCAATTTGGGCAATGATATATCCCTAAAAACTGGCTATTACATTGATAAGCATATCTTCTTCTTCTTTTCCTTTTTTTTGGATAAGCATATCATCTTACAAGCTCCACGTTTAAAAAGTGGTTTTCGGTTTTACAATTATGCTTGTTGGAGAAGAATGTGATATTTTTCTTGGTATAATTACGGTGTTTGTTTGTTGTCACAGTGGAGCTGAAATTGGGAGATTTGTGGCCATGATTCGAAACCCTTCTCCTATTCTTCGGGCATGTGCTGTTTTTGCTCTTCTTCAGGTAAAACATTAACATAAAAATTGCCATATCCTAGTTTACTAATTCGTACAAAAAATTCAATTATCCATACAAATTTTTAACATAGTAATTATCATCATCAATTTTTTTATGTTTCCCTGAAACAGTCTTATTTGAATTTTAATGCCATGTCTTATGTGGATTCTTTAAAAAATTTATGATGAACTTGGTTTCTTGAAATTTCATTAAATCTTGCAACTTATTGCAAGTGTTTAATATCCTTGTACTTCCATTTTTCCTCCTGTTATTCTAAATATCCGTAAATAGAAGGATACATTTATCTATGAAAAATTGACTTACTCCAATGTAAAGAAGGTAGAACTTTGATAAAATCCGAAGTGGTGGGATGCTTGTCACATTCTGCCTTCCAAATTACAAAGAAATTTTATTTTAAAATCCATACTGAATAATATTCTTCCAACTGCAGTTCACCATCGCAGGTGGAAGGCATGCGATGCATCACGCGGGCCTCTTGCAAAAGGCGGGAGCCGCGCGCGTCCTTCGCGCGGCTGCAGCAGCAGCCACAGCCCCCATTGAAGCCAAAATGTTTGCAAAGGTAGTACTAAGGAACCTTGAGCACCACCAGCTGGAGTCGTCGCTCTAGAACTCAAAAGAAAGCGATTGCTTGGCACATTGGCAAAGATAATCCGTCAGAGTTCTGACAAGTATGTTCTCTTCTCGTTGAATCATAATTCGCAAGTTCACCGTATTTTTAGGATTCGGGTTATATTGGGAAGTTGGGAAATGGAAATGAATCGAGGTTTACTGTTATAGGTATATCCATAAACTGTTAATTGTGTGGTGTGCCTTTTCTTTTCTTATATATTATTTGGGCATGTACACGAAGGTGCTGGGTGTTTAAAAAATGGGGGACCAGTATCTATCAGTTTTGTACCAATTCATTTGGCTGTACTTTGTTTACTACAGTTTATACATATCAAATATAATTGTGGACTGGGTTTGATGTATTTGATCTCTCTTTCTTCACTAGATTATGCATTTTGATTTTCCTGAAAACTCCATTTATTTGAGATTTCATTATTGTTTGAACACCTAATTATGTTGTTGGATATGTATTTTGCATCACAAAAACAGCTTGGCTAGGCTTGACTTTCCTTCTGTACTTTTATGCCTGTTATTCAAATACTAAGAAGTTTTGTTTCTTTCTAAATGTATGGGGCCTTTCTTCTCACCTCTTTAAAGTGAAACCCCACCCTTTTAAGAATCATTTTCTTTTTTGGGGGTGGGGAGGGATAGAAAGAAAGGGGGAGATTGGGGAGAGTGGCGGGTAGGGTGGCAAGCGGAGGGGGCAGGTGGCGTGGGAGATGACAGAGGGTGGCTGGTTGGAGGGGAAGAGAGAGAGGGAGGGGAACGGGGAGAGTGGCGGGTAGGTGGAGGGGGTGGGTGGTGTCGGGGAAGAGAGAGAGAGGGGAAGGAAGGGGGCTGGGTGATGTCGAGGTAGGGCAGAGGTGGGGTCTCTCTCTCTCTCTCTCTCTCGTCCTCCTTTTCTTTTCTCGTCTCCCTCTATCTTCCTTTTATCCGTGTCACACACACTTGTATGTATATCATTAAAAAATATGTTATTAATTTTTATACCATTATAAAAAATGGAGAGTGGCGGGTAGGGCAGCAAGCGGAGGGGCAGGTGGTGTTGGGAGATGGTAGAGGATGGCTGGTTGGAGGGGAAGAGAGAGAGGGAGGGACCGGGGAGTGGCGGGTAGGGCGGAGGGGGTGGGTGGTGCCGGGAAGAGAGAGAGAGGGGAAGGGAGGGGAATGGGTGGTGTTGAGGTAGGTCTGAGGTGGGCTCTCTCTCTCTCTACCTCTTCCTCGCTTCCCTTCTCTCTCTATCTTCCTTTTATCCATGTCACACACCACCACCAAAAAAAAAATTTCGGGTGGAGTTCCACCTTTAATGAAGCAGGTATTTAAGTTTGATTTTATTTAATTATTTAAAGTAATATTTTTGGAATGGATTTACTGTCACGTGTATGAAATAACCATTGTTACATACTATAGATTTAAACTGGCCACTGAGGAGGCTTGTATAATATTTGTCAAATGAGTGAAGTATATATACACCATCATCTTCACTATATACATCCGGAGCAGCTAAACTCTGGTGGCAACAAATCTGAAGTCCAGGACTATAAGCTCGTAATAAACTGGGGATCGATGGATCCTCCAAAACATATAGATTTTATATGCAATATATGAAATGACCATTGTTTTTTTTTGGGTAGGTGAAATGACCATTGTTACATTAGGTTTCGTGTGCAATCCCAATCTTAAATATAGGTTTTGGGGATCATAAAAAATTCATCCGCCATAAATACTGCCAGGTGGAAGTAGTTATACAAGATTATATATATATTGTTATCGGATGGATCTCCAGTGACTAATCTTACGATTAAGCTGAAAAGATTATCTCTGCCTGTTTACCCCGGTTTCACATTATATTAAATATTTAACACAGATGCACAATCATTTATATAACTCACAATAAATAAATGAGAATAAAAGAGAGCAAAAAAAAAGATAGGATCTTATCCAAAAAAAATTCACTTAGGATAGATGAGAATAAAAGAAGATAAAAAAAAAGATAGAATTTTGAGTAATGAAAAATCTTCCATGTATGGGTAATCTTCCATAAATGGGGTGGAGATACTAAAAAAATTATTTCAAAGATTTTTATTCTTTTTACTACGAAGGAGCTTTTCGTGGCCGACCTTACAGTTAAGTTGGTAGGCTATATTTATTTGTTTGTTCCTGGTCTTATAAAAAATTCTTTAGAATTTCACCTAACAAACAGAAGGTATAACATAACGTTAATTTTTTAATAAAGTATATTCATTTTATTGTGAATGTGGTGGTTGAAGTGCATGACGCTGTAAATAAGATTATAAAAATAACATTAAATGGTACATTGAAAAATATGGTGTGTGAGGATGGGCCTAAAATTTTATGGGCCTTGGAGACTCAACTTTCCCAGTAGATCTTTCTCGGTCTTAATATTGGGCTGGAATTTGATACTTGATTTCGGCCCTTTGATACTTGATTTCGGCCCTTCGATGCATGTACCTGTCATCTCTGTCACCAATAAGTCAGCAAAACCGGCCATGTAGGTATGAAAAAATAGTTGAACCGGCCAGTCCGGTTTTGTACCATCGAATTGAAGTAAAGGCGCCAAGTATTGTGTGCCTTTTCCCGCCTGTGAGAAGCTAGAAGCGCGAAGGAATCGCAAGAGCGGATCTCGATCGTCCAATCCATCTTCAATCAACGGTCAAGAAGAGCCTAGGCCCTCGAAATTTCAAATGTTCCGCAGGAGGGTTTTTTTCAGTCCGAGAACGCACGATAATAAAAATTTACCCATCCCGCCTTCATTTAACAAATCATTCAAGTCCGTTTCAGTTCAGATCTCTCTCTCTCTCTCTCTCTCAACGCCTTCATCAGATCTAAACGATGTCTACATCTTCGTCGAAGTCGAAGCCTACGAGGGTGCGCAAGAGAGTGGAAGCTGAAACGACTTCGCTCAAACGCGCCAGGGATGGAAGTGCTTTCACTCGCTGGTCTCTCTTCGTCTCTTGTTCTTTCGTTCTCTTTTAATCTGTCATGGTAGATTTTTAGGTCACAAGGCGTTTTTCTTGGGGATTTGAATTTCTGTTTTCAGTTTTGCATTAATAAATGGAGATCTGAAGCATCTGATTGTCTTGATTGCAGTGAAACATGTAACAAGGATGTATCTGTTGCTCTGATCGATATGCACGACTGCAGTCTTGATTTGAAGGTCCGGAGGAATCTAGGTACGCTTTCCCCTTCTCTAGATTTGGGTTAATGTAGTAGTTGTTTTTCTGATTCTGCCTTATTTTTTTTGGCTTCTGATGAAGTAGTTGATCCTAATTTTTCTTGTCAAATTTGAATATGCGAATACAGAGTCTGATGTGGTGGAGAGAATTAGTGAGGTCAAGAAGCCAGTGAGGTGTTCTTCATCTTTGATCTATGGATATTTTTGTTTCTGGATCTTTTGTGTTTGATCGTTGTGAAATTTAGATTGTCAGATTAGATTCTTGAGGTTTTACCCCATTCATTACTCGTTTTCTTTGTTTTTTGACCTATAAATGGCTACAGGAAGAAATCTGTTCCTTCTGAGAAGGCAAAGAAGGTTCAGAAGGAGAAGAAAGTTAAGGATCCGAATATGCCGAAGCGTCCTGCTACCGCATTCTTCCTCTTCATGTAGACTCTCTCTTTGTGGTTGATTTTTTTTATAAAAAAAATGATTGATACACCTAATATTTTCCATAATCATTGCATGTGATAAATAATATTTGAAAGAATACATGGTCATGGATATGCCTAAATGAATGTCCTGTTGTCAGTAAATCTGAATGAGTGTGATTTATGTTGTATATAGCTCTCTCTCTGTATTTCTGGTGCTGTGTGCTTGTGTGACCTATATATTTAGCTAAATATGGAGGTAGTTTATACTTGTTTAACTGGGTTTTAAGAGCACATCTTGTTCATGAGGGCATTTGAATGGGAGTGTGACGAAGTGTGCATTAAATATACAAGTCTGATTTGATGTATACACATTAAATGAAATTGACAGGTGTGAACTTATTTAATGTATGATTTTTGCTGTATTTGGATCTCTCTCAATGTGTTTGTCTGAAGAACAATATATTTAACTGAATTTAGGTTTGGTGTATAGTTGTCTAAATGCACGGTTAATTGCATATTTGATTGTGACTACATTTGAATGGGAGTGTGACCAAGTTTACATGTAGGATACTACAATGTCAGTTGATATAAATTAATGAATCTTTGACAAGTGTTACTCATTGAAATATTGAATGAATGATTGTTTATTTATCAAGTGCATCTTTGATTGGCACTTGGCAGGGATGATTTCAGGAAGGAATACAAAGCAGCACACCCAAATTCAAAAGGTGTTGCTATGGTATGATTCCCTAAACTAAGATCTGCTCTGCTTTTGCCTGAATATTCCAGCCAATTGTTGTACAGTTTTCTAATTAAATTAGTATCCTGATTGCACTTAAAATTTATAAGGTTGCCAAAGAAGGTGGTGAAAAATGGAAGTCGATGACCGATGAAGTGAGTCATTCTTGCTCTCTTTATTTTGAGTATAATTGTTCAAAACTTAAATATCTTTGGTTTGTAATCTAGATACTTATTTTTGGGTTGTTCCAATGACAGGAGAAAAAGCCTTACATTGATAAGGTGGCAGAACTCAAGGTTGAGTATGAGAAGGCTGTGGATAAATACACTGCTAAAAATGATGAAGTATGCTGAAGCTTTCTCAGTTTCTCTTCTTTGACATTGTGAATCAATTATTGCACTTGAATAGGTATTGATTGACTTACTTTGATTTTCAGGAAGTTGCAGGGTCTGGAAATGATGATGCTGCAGGATCTGACAATGATTGTGCTGTGAGATCAGAGAAGGATGATGCTGCAGGATCTGAGAAGGATGAATAACTGAATAAGTATCTGTGTTGGTGAAGTGAATTTAAAAGGTCTCTCTTTGATCTGTTCTCCTGTAAATTCCTGAAGGTTCTGCTTTGATAATTTTGAGCTGACAGATGGGCATTAGGCATTCCAACTTTTTGATTAACAGTTTCCCTTTAGTCCATCTAGAGTGCTGTTATAGCTATTCCTAAAGTGTTGATATTGATGGCAGTGAAGCCTGCCTGCTAATTTGTTGTTGTGGATGGGTTTTTACCATTTTGCTTGTTGAGTTTGGAGGAGTCATGTACCAGGCTCAGTGTTACTGATCAATTGCCATGTTAGTTTGGATCCATTTTTGTGATAGAATTGCTTTTATGGTCTGATTACATTTATTTTTAAGCTAGGCTGCAGTATAAATTACAAGAAAATAGACTGGTCTAGAATTATTGTTCAATAAGTAGAAGCATGGGTCTAAACTCCCATTAGTTTTTATGTCAAACATCATCTGTGAAAAATTTTGGTGTCTCGTGATGCTCATTATGTGATAAAATTGATTACTAGTATTATATATATATGAAAATGATTAGGTGCGGCGAACGGCAGGTTGAACTTTATATATATATATATATATATATATATATATTAAAAGAATTGGTATCATATAAGACAATGGTTGAACTTTTTTTGATTTTTCTATATTACCCCTATAAAGTTTTCTATTGACCTAATGTGAGTGACAAATTTTCGGAACCAACAGAGGATAAATAGGTATTTGGAAAAACTTTTGGATTGATTATTTGCGGGTAGGCCCCTATATCTGTAATATTTATAACTTGGTGCTTGGAAAAAATAGGCTATCTCTTAAGTTATTTTTAGATGGCCCCCCAGTTCCCTCACCTTTATAATTAGGTCTTTAAAAAATCGGTCACATTCTTGGTCTGGAAGATTTGAAGAATTGCTCTCAATTTTTAACAGGTTGACAACCAGGCTCCTATATTTATTACAAACCAGTTTGAAAAATCACCCTCGATTTATAATGAGGTCTTTGGTCTCAAAACATGTTTTATAAAACTTTATATTTTTTTTATATTTTTTTTTTTTGGATCACTATGCTACCTATAAATTTATAAAATAATATATATATCTATTAAAAGAATTGGTATCATATAAGACAATGATTGACTTTTTTTATTTTTTTATATTACCCTTATAAAGTTTTCTATTAACCCAATGTGAGTGACAAATTTTCGGAACCAACAGAGGGTAAATAGGTAATTGGAAAAAATTTTGGATTGGTTATTTGTGGGTAAGCCCCTATATCTGTAATATTTATAACTCGGTGGTTGGAAAAAATAGGCTACCTCTTAAGTTATTTTTAGATGGCCCCCCAATTCCCTCATTTTTATAATTAGGTCTCTGAAAAAATCGGTCACAGTCCTGTTCTGGAAGATTTGAAGAATCGCTCTCAATTTCTAACAGTTTGACAACCAGGCCCCTATATGTCAATTTCTACCAGTTTGACAACCAGCCCCTATATGTATCACAAACCAGTTTGAAAAATCACTCTCGATTTATAATGAGGTCCCTGGTCTCAAAACATGTTTTGTAAAACTTCAATTTTTCTTTATATTTTCTTTTTGGGACCACTATGTTACCTATAAATTTATAAAATAAAAATTTTAGTGTCACCATTTAAACCCATAAAGTTATTTATGTGAAGTCTCTACTAATTGTTGATTATCTGTTAATGTCATATAATAAAAAGATTTAAATCAGTTTTGATAAAAAGTCTATACTATGCAAAGTCTCTTTCATTCCAGGGATTTTTACTTCCGATAGAAAGATTTAAATTAATTACAAATCAGTTTACAAACCAGTTTGAAAAATCACCCTTGATTTATAACGAGGTCTCTGGTCTCAAAACATGTTTTGTAAACCTTCAAATTTTCTTTATATTTTCTTTTTGGGACCACTATGCTACCTATAAATTTATAAAATAAAAATTTTAGTGTCACAATTTAAACCTATAAAGTTATTTATGGGAAGTCTCTACTATATTTACAATTTTTATTTTTATATTTACATTGATAATTATAAAACTAATTGTTGGTTATCTGTTAATGTCGTATAATAAAAAGATTTAAATTAGTTCCGATAAAAAGTCTATACTATGGAAAGTCTCTCATTCTAGAGATTCTTACTTCCAATAGAAAGATTTAAATTAATTTAATAGTGTCATAAATATTATTAAATACTTGTTATGTAGTTGCTTTTTTGTTTGAGAATTTTAGTAAAATATTAGTGGTTTCACGCGAAAGAGCCACCACTAAGAGTTGTGAGAAATCATTAATACATAAGAAAATGGAATTTCATTGATACTATTAAGAAATTTTATAAACATGACAAAAAATGTTATTAGATACTTTAATATTGATACTATTAAGAAATTTTATACAAACATGACAAGAATGAATCCGTTCTTACATGTTTTTTTGTGTCTAAAGATTTAAATCAGTTCGATAAAAAGTCTATGCTATGGAAAATCTCTCTCATTCTAGGGATTCTTACTATTAGTGTCATAAATATAATTAAATACTTGTTATGTAGTTGCATTTTTGTTTAAGAATTTTAGTAAAATATCAGTGGTTCCACGCGAAAGAGTCACCACTAAGAGTTGTGAGAAATCATTAATACATAAGAAAATGAAATTTCATTGATACTGTTAAGAAATTTTATAAACATGACAAGAAATGCTCTTAGATACTTTAGTATTGATACTATTAAGAAATTTTATACAAACATGACAAGAATGAATCCATTCTTACATGTTTCTTTGTGTCTTATAAAACCCACCAGTGTTGGCTAACACTATGAGTTTGCTCTCTATTAATATTTATCACATGACAAGATTACTAAATTATTATATAGGCTTTTTTGTTTTCAATCCATGAAAAATACACTTGAATCCCTTCTCTCTTTTTTTCCTTTTATGATTTTTTCATCAACTTAGAAGTTGTTCAGGTGGTTCTCCACATAAATCTAATAAAGAGGATAACAATGTCAAAGCATACCATAAATTACCCAATAGTAGTTTTGTATTTTTGTATGAAACTCCAATTGTAATCATATTTTAATATACTTTCATTTAACAATTTAGTTGTGCTGCTGATTCATTCACCTAAGTAGCTGATTTTTCAGTCGCACATTACGGTTGTATCATTTTCTTTTGAGTCCATTCAAGTTGAAACTGCTTAGTAATGTCATTTGTATTTAATAATCAGTTAATAAAACAATTTCTTATGGGCTTATAGCAGAGCGTGAGATTCAATAAAATTAGTATCTTTTAAATGAGTTATTGTTTCTCAGTTTATTCTCATTTTTTTTTTATTATTGCAGTATATATTTATGTACACTACCATCATTATATTCATATAAAAGTACAAGATAAATAAATAACAACCCCGTATCTTTGATCATTGACTAACAAGCACATTAGCGCGTGCACCTAGACTAGTAATAAATAATATTTATAGATAAAGAATATTGTTATTTTAAATGAGACTATTTTGTAACACGTTTAGTCCTAATCAGACAGAGCAACAAGCTTTTGTTTCGTGGGGTCCACCAATCCTTTGGCCCGTCACTTTTGACACCACGGGCCAAACCAGGAGCAGATCATTTTTACACGGGAAAATGATATAACCATTTGCAGTTACACAATTTTTATTTTTATTTTAATGCCACTCACTATTCACTGTTGTATAAAATGATATAATAGTATTTAAAAAAATAATAATTTCTTTTAAATCTTTATATCCGAAGATAAAATTGATAATGCATCCAATCAGACATAGATACCATCAGTATCGAACTACACAATCTATTAATCAAATTACACAGCCTATGAACGCACAATCAATTGTTGAGTACAAGGGTCACATTCTGTACAATTTGAGTAATAGATTGTGTAATTTAATTTATAAGCTGTTCAATTTAATTTATAGATTGTACAATTTCATAATGATGCACTATATTTGATTGGATCCAAACTCATAGCCTCCGTTTGGAATGGAGATAGATTTTATTCTAGGGTATAGATTTATTGAAGCATAAGTGAGTATAAATAAGGATAAAATGATTTTGTGTTTGGTTGTGTTTTGAATTTTTCTCGTTGGTAAACGTAACAATAAATGTTTTATTGTTTGGATAAAATGTGAATAAAGTATGGATAATGATTTATAAAAGGTAAAAAAATAATGATAGTCGATTTGACAGGTGATTTATAAGAGATGATGACAGTTGATTTGACAGTGGGCTCACATATATTTTTGGATAGAATAACCATGAATAACTTTAATTCCAGGGGTTGATTGGAATCCATATACCATTTTATCTGAGTTTATTCTGACATAATTTATCTGGGGTAAACAAACGAGTGAAATTTTTTATCCAAATTATTCAGATTTATCCGGGCCTTATCGCCAATCCAAACATGGGCATAAAGTTCATATGATAATAGTATAACATATATCACGAGAGCTCATGAAGCTGCGAAACGAAGTTCCAAATTCCGCGGTACATGATGGGCCCGTCTTTATCCGAACTGTGTGCCTTTAAATTAAATCGCACGTGACGTGGCGACGTGGTCGGTCATCTACTCGGTCATCTACTCATCCGTCCCCCATAAACGACGACTCACAAAAATGGACCTCAAACACTGCAGCTAAATCAACACCGTTCAATATTGGGTACACGAATCGAACGGCTACCAAAACTCATCGCTCACATCAGCACCAGCCAAACCGACTCCTGAAAAACTTTTCTTTTCTTATTTTTCGCGCAACAAAAAAAAGGTTCTCCTTCACGAAACCGTTTGGTTTCTTTCTTCCACTCTTTTTCGGGCCCCTCCATCGCTGTTTGTAGTCTCTTCGCCTTCAATCGAAACCGAACGCATTTTTTGTTTGTTTGTTTTTTGGGGGGGTTCGAGATGGGAGAGAATGGTGTCTGTTCTGTGGTCGTTAATGGCGGTCGAGACGTGTGGAGCTCTTCCAATCCATCGTCGTCTCCGCCGGATCACCTGGTCGTTATGGTTAATGGGATCATGGGAAGGTCTGTGTTCGATTTTACTTTTGACTTTCTGCGTTTTGCGTCTCTGTTTTGGCGACGGGGGTTTGTTCATCTAATCTTATAATTGATCAGTTTTTCACAGGATCGGTGATGAATAATAGATGAAACATGTTTTTTTTTTTGTTTAATGTTTTGTGATGGTTTATGTTGCTGAGAATTTGATTCTTTCTTCTCTGTGGCAGTGCTACTGACTGGAAGTTCGCAGCTGATCAGTTCATTAACACGCTTCCCGATAAAGTAATTGTTCAGTGTAAGATTCTTCGATTTCATTTATTTCAGTTGTTTATGTTATGAATATATATGTGATATATCTGATGATCTGATCCAATTCACACATCTCATATGCATTCCCCATAATCTGATGCACTTGTTTAAATAGTAGCGATGTTTATTTATATGTATAATCCATTGATATATAAAAGGAATGTGTGAACGAGAGCGGATTGTTCGCAAGCATGCAAACCTATGCGTTTCCTTTAGTTGTGAGAACCAACACATATCTACTAGTTGAAGTCAGAAGGATTTATTTTTATTTTTTGTGATCTGGTTGTGCATATTTTTCTTTATAGGTAGCGAGCGCAACGTGGCTAAGCTCACATTAGATGGTGTTGATGTCATGGGTCAGAGGTTGGCTGAAGAGGTTTGTTGTTCATGGAGATAATTGAACTATTGAAATATGTTATATTTACTTTGAAATTATTTCAGTGATTTCTGAGCCTTTTCTTCTCTATTTTGGTTCCTTTTTATTTGAGGTGAAAGTCAAATTGAAGTGCTTTCTATGTTAGAAATTTCTTTTGCTCAAGGTTTTTGGTTTGTGATGATCTATGCTGAATTTAGGTAATGGAAGTAATCAATCAAAGGCCAGAATTGCGGAAGATTTCATTCATTTCTCATTCTGTAGGGGGGTTGGTTGCAAGATATACGATTGGTAGGCTCTATAGACCTCCCAAACGAAAACTGACAGATGAAGCATCTGAGACCATTTGTGATGAAGAGACAAGAGGTACAATCTATGGTCTGGAGGCAATGAATTTCATTACCGTCGCTACACCTCATCTTGGTTCAAGGGGCAACAAACAGGTATACAAATTTCTCTGTCTGAGAGCAATTGTGTAATTTTGATGGAGGTAAAATTTATGACTACCTATATATAAAAAAATAATTAAAAAGATCATTGCGTCACAATAAGGCATGTGTGTGTAATATGTATTAAATACTTTTTCCATCCAACTGTGTTTGATGGCTTTGAGTCTTTAGTTAAGTTTTTTAATATTATTATGATCTTCCCAGTCCTTGCGTATTTTTATTTTAAGCATGGGAGGGGCTTTGGTTCCTAACTTCGTCAAGCACATGCCTATTCTTGTCAGGCATTTGGCTACCTCAAGGGGTCTTTGATAGTCATGTTTTGTCCCATGCTTGGTTAAATGTAGTCATCTTGATGCTCGATTGAATTTGAAGGTGTATGCTTTTGCAGAGACCCATGGGATTATCACAAAGCTCTATATTGTTAGAGTTGGGCTGACCTGTTTCAGCTTTATATAGGATTTTTTTGACAAGGCACCATATAAGCATTTTATACACATGAAAAAACATGAGCCAAAAAGTCTCACTTAAATAAGTTCTTTCACCAAAACGGGAAAAAAAATTCAAAGATGTATTAGTAGTGTAGCACACCCACTATAAAGGTGCCAGCTGGATGTTAGAAACCTGAATAATGCTACCAATGTCTTGCCCATTTTAAGTTAATTTATTGGTGCATTTATCTTTATAGATGCTGTGATGGATTTTTATGAGGATTCTACTGGTAGGAAAAAGAGATCATTGTTTATACCTCATGCAGCTGTAGTAAATGAATAGGTTATGGGACAACTTGACAACTTTCAGGCATGTTCATAGTGCTCATATGTGCTGTCTCATATTCTTTCCTGCTCTAAGATACATACAGCTTGTATTCACCGGTTGCCATTTTTCTATGCTTATATATAGTTTTTTTTTTAAAAAAATTATATTAGGGACATGTATATTATCTTGTCATTTGTGTGGACTCTCATTATGTATTCCAAATGACTTTCTGTTTTTTTTTTTTGCTGCACACTGTTGTTTAACATAGTGATTTTGAATCAGAGGTTCTGTTGCAGTGCATTTTAGAAGTTGCTTAATTAGTTTTATACATATTGAGGTTATGAGGTCATGAAGAAGCTTTTACAATTTTTTAGAATGCAATTGATCTGTTTATACTGTGTTGAAATTCATTTATGTTTGTCTGTTATTAATGTTTGTTCTGACATCTTCAAGTATTAGCATCAATATTGAGGTACTGAACATTGTAGAATAAACTTAAGAAGATGAGAGACTGAATAAATACTGCAAGCTCGAGATACAGTAGTAAGGAACTTTTAGAAGAATATATATATTATTTTCAATGGAACTGAAGACCTCATTTTCAGAGGAACACTTTTTACTATGAAGCAATGGGTTTGAATGTGAAAAACATTCATAAGCATGGTTTAAGTATTTCAATTAAGAAGGATGAAGAGAAGGGTCCTTAAGGTTTTTGGAAGCTATAAATATTTGCATCTCTGACTCTGAAAATGTGGAAACAAATGATAAGTTCCCACTCTTTACTTTGTTTATTACCCTCCCTTAGACACCCATTTGGATGGCTTTTGAAATTAATATTGATGTATGACCTGGGTTTTTTTAATTGGTTTAAAGGTTAAAAACTCCAGGGTGTGCATCATGTAAAAGTTAGCAGGTTCACATTGATTGATCTGTTGGCCAGTGGAGCTTGAAATGAGTTAATTGTGATCCTCCGGGGCATATTATAAGGAAAACCTGTGTGTTAAGTGATCCTTTTGGCACCATTTGTGGTTCTACATTATTGAGAATATTAAGTCTGTCCTTTTCCAGTTGATAGCCTCAGCATGGATAATGACAGAATTTGGACAAAAGCCAGAAATCTGCTAGTTGGAACTAGTAGTTAAAACTGCAATTCTTTTATTGGGAATTTCAATGTTGATTTTTCTTCGTTAACTATCGTAATACATGTTAATATATCATGCTGCGCTTTAAGTGCATTTTATCATTGGCATTTTCTTCATTTGAGGGTCCTGTGCTTGTACTTGGGGAGATTCCTCTTCTCATTTTTGTATATATAATTTATTTCTTCTGTTTTGGAGGTTGTTTTGTTGCTCGCCATTTATTGGAGGTATACCTCTGTTTTAAATAAAATTCAGGTAGTGTGCTCAGAACTTTTATTTTGAATAAAATAAATCATGCTTTTCATTTTGATAGCAAGCTCTTTTCACAGACTGTCGATTGCAAATGCTCCATAGCATTTCAACAGTTTAACATTGTAAAGTCATTTCACTGTTATATCTTGGCAAACAAACTTTTGAACGGAAACCCACAGCAGAATTCTGAAGCTCAAAGATGTTCTGGTTTTAATACAGTTTTGCTTGTTTGCCTGAGAAAAAATCTTGTGATAAATGATCCATCCAATTATAGTATATAAAAACTACTAGACTGATTTGAAAGGAAAAAATCATGCATCATTGAAATCTGCCACAAGTTTTTATTATATGTACGTTGCTCTGTTAGCATAATCCCACTGAGATTTTATTCTGTTTGGTCATGACCACAGCTGTAATTTTCCATTTCTGTTTTCTCTGATCATTGATTTCAGTGTATAACTGTCTTGATTTTTCATGGAAGGGCACTGTTTTTATGCCATTTCATCGGTCAGAATTTCCATTTATTTTTTAATTTATTTCTTATATTGAGCATCTATTAAATGTTTTTATCCTTTGTTCCCTTTCTGCGGTTCTTCTACATGCAGGTTCCATTTCTTTTTGGTCTCCCTGCTCTTGAGAAAGCTGCTTGTCTTATCATTCACTGGATATTCAGGAGAACTGGGAAGCATCTATTTCTCACTGATAACGATGATGGGAAGTCACCACTGCTGCAGCGCATGATTAAGGACTGTGGTGACCTTTATTTTATGTAAGTTTAATTGTTTTCTTTAGTTATTGCATTATCTAGGCCAAATAACTTTCTGAGATGGCTTCATATGGCTCATCTGATGTGTGATACTGCTGTCAAATATTGATTTGATGTAGGTCTGCATTGGGTGCATTCAGACGTCGAGTGGCATATGCAAATGCTGAATATGACCGTATCCTTTTCTGCCAGTGTGTTATCATCCTATGCATTTCACTTTTGATTTTATCTTTACTATCATGGTTTGAGCCCTTTTATGTGCAGACCACAACAATAATTATCTTTGTTTTTCGTTACCTAAATTTATTAAGATATTGTGGGCTGGAGAACAGCATCTATTAGGCGCAATTGCGAGCTGCCAAAGGTGAATATTTTCTTAACCATGTCAATGCATTAAAACAACTAGTTATCCAGGTATTTTAGACATACTGATACATCATAGTTTTTTTTTTTCTTGATCATTTAGTGGGAGGATTCTTTATGTGAAAAATATCCACACATTGTACATGAAGAACAGTCAAAGGGAGAAGACAACACTCAGATGAGTTCTCATGGGGATAATGGCTCTGATAGCCTAGAAGGTGAAGGTTAAATGCATATTGTTTATTTTATTGGTAGTCTTAACACAGGTTATAATACTTATATTTGATTTCTATTATTTTTTCTCAAAAAGAAAACTCATGGAAGTTAATATCAATTATGTTTTTCTTCTTCAAAATTCTCTTTTGTTCTACTGGCCACATTTCCTTTCTTTTGCTAGTTGTTTTGAGTGTCCCCTTCTTCCTTATCCTTCGATTTGTACTTCGGTCTGCATTAATAAAATGGGGTGCACGTCTACCTCTTTCTCAAAAAAAAAAAAATGTCAGTTATGTTTTGTTTTTGCTTCCGTCTTTCATAAAAAAAATTGTTACATTTAATTTTCTTTTATATACCTCTATAGATCTGATCATGGAATACTATTGCAGAATTTTATTTTTTTGGGTTGGGGGGGGGGGGGGTAATTAAATGTTACCTTGACAGTGATATGGCAGAAATTGAAGAACAGTGACAAATAGTGTTCACTCACCAGAAACAAAACAGATGTGCCTCTCACCAAGTTTACAAAACACATCTGAACATGAAGATTGGCTAAATGGATTATGGGTTACAATCTGATTTTTTTTGTCTGTGCTTTGAAACTCTACTTTCACCAGTATATGAGACTATGAGGATCAATGAGCGACAACATTAGGAGGAAGAAATGTGAGGAGGGAAGTAATCCTGGAGTAGCGGATGAATTTTGAATGGCCAGTGCAACCCTCTTGATGACAGTGAATATTTCTTTCACTAAATTATTACACAGCAATGCTTATTTTGTGAACACATCAAAGCGGTATTGCAAGGATAGGAATGTTGTTTCAGGGGACAGTTAATTGACAAAATTTCTATTTGTACAATTTGGGGTATGAGGAAGGTGACAGATGCCAAAGAAAGTGAACGGGAAGTGAAGAAAATGAGTAGAAGGATTACTTTTTTAAAAATCAAGATATATTGAACTTGGAATGTTGATTATGCGATTTTCGATAGTAGAATCTCCATAGAATACCATTTGGTGTCTAAAGGCATATATCATGGACGAAATAAATTATATGGTGGGGCAATGAGGTCAAAGTTATTACTGAAGAGGATCAATTTTAAAAAAGAAAATTTGTGACTCGAAAAGTATGAAAATGCAAAATTGAACAGTGATGGGTAGTAATTAGGGTTTATAGTGTTTGAAGTTCCTTTTCAATATAATGATTGATACACTATAGATTTTCCAAGAAAAAAGCTTCTATAATGAGAAACCTCGAAACTCTGGACCTGATACTTCAACAACAATTGGAGAGGTGGGTGGATTTCTATAACTTTGTTGACTTGTGTTTTATATTTCACCTTTAATCAACTTGATTAGGTCTCTCTCTCTCACCCCCCCCCCCTCTCAAAAAAATAAAAAATATTAAGTCTTATGTTCTTAAAGTTGTAACCCACACTTCCACAAGGTCTGCCTATTCAGCAATCTTGTTCCCCCCCCCCCCCCCCCTCCTATTTTAGTAACTTGAACATATATTGAATCACATCTCTGTAAATTAAACTTTTATTTATATCCTTAAAAGGGAAAATAACTTACAAATCAATGCCATATCATGAAGAACCAGTGATTCCGATGCATTGGTACATCTTTTAACTTATGTACCCTCTGCTTCAGATCATCATAGTACACCAGTAGAGCGTGCATCCTTTAGAAAGAAAAGATTGATGCTTGTCATTTGTATTTTATGGAAATTGATGATGATCTCATCTTTAGTTGCTTTTTTTTATTATTGATATCTCTGCTTTTCTGATTCGTCCTGATTGCTTTCATACATGTAATATTATGATAAACGCAGTAGTAAATCTGTATTTTGCAGAAGAACTGGTGTCAGGCCTTACACGCTTATCATGGGAGAGAGTCGATGTTAGTTTCCAGAAGTGCAGGCAGAGATTTGCTGCACATAGTGTCATTCAGGTATCCCCCATCTCTGCCTGTGTTTCCTTCCATGCACTTACAGATTTTTTGTGTGAATAATAACAATAATCCAAGATGAACATAATGATCCTGAGCAGGTTAAAGACGCTTTCATGCACTCAGAAGGCGCAGATGTCATACAACACATGATCGATCATTTCCTCATTTGATTATAGCTTGCGAATCAACAAGCTATAAAAAAAAAAGAAGAAACATTACATGCACGTGTTCGTTAAATTATGCAGAAAGTCTTATTAGAGACAATGTCCCAACAACTTACTATAAGACTGAAAGGAGCAAGTTATGCTGAGCAATTTTTTTTTCAGCTGGGAGGTCTTTCCATTTTTTTTCTTATTTTTTTCTCTTCCCACTGAACGCATGTATATGTTTTTTTTTTTTTTTTGTAACCTTTGTGAAGGTTCCAAAATGGACTGTCATTAACTTGCATTTTGAATGGTTCATGCCCATTTTATGTTTTGTTCACAACTCCCTAATTCAAATTGAAATGATGCTTACGAGGGCCACACATTGTGTATATATTATAAAAATGTGTGTGTGTATTATAAAAGAAGCTACTGCACACAATCTTTACATGTAGGTCCAGTTACAGTTGTGCACGATCTTACATGTAATGCCATCTAGTTTTGGTGATGAGGTATATTTGCCCCCCGTTTGGGGTGGAGAATAAACGTCAGATGGAAAATGAATAGTAAACAGCTGTTTGTTTGACAAGAATAAACCTTGGTATGTTGTGCAATAAGGACTGATAACTATTCTCAGAAAAAGTAGAATTGCTTATCAGGGCTACACTGATAAAAATACCCTTTTTTAAAAAATTATAAACACTCTTTGCATTCCAAAAACCATCACATTTATTCACACACACATCTCTCATACTTATTCTCAAACACAAATAATTTATGAGGGGTATAATTGTCATTTAAAAAGCATATTTATCCATCTCTTATCTACCACTTATCCTTACTTTATTCAAGTGAACCAAATAACAAAAAGATATTTTACGTTTTCCAAATAACAAAAAAGACAACCAAACAAAAATGTATTCAAAACATGGATTGTTATCTATCCCAGATATAAAGGGCGAATAATCTTATGTACACCCCAAACAGGGAAAATTGTATGTCTATTTTTGCAACTTATTGGTATTTGAAAAAAATAATTTTTTATTAATAGTATAATTTTTTTTATTTTGAAAAAATAATTTTTTATTCCTTACATCATACACTAAGTCCCCGTTTGGATAGCGGAATTGAGTTATTCTGGATAGATAACCATGTCAGTATAGATAACAAATCTACATGAATAAGAGATTTTCTGTTTGGTTGTGTTTTTTTTATTCTCATTGGAAAACATAAGAATAAATGTTGGGTTGTTTGGTTGATAAAGAATAAAATATAAATAAAGTGTAAAAAATTGATTTGACATGTGAGCCCTTTGATGTATAAGAGGTGTTGATAGGTGATTTGATGTGATAAGATGTAAAAAGTTGATTTGACATGTGGGCCCATGAGAATAGATAAAGTGAGTATAGCTTATCCTAGGGGTTACTTAGAATTGTTATACTCTATTATACTCGTTTAAACTGGCTTAGTAATACCAAGTTATACTCTGCAAACAAACAACCATTTTCCTTATCCATTCTTATACCATCCTTATACTACCCTTATACCCGCCTATTCCGCTTCCCAAACGGGGTGTAATAGAATAGCTATGATAACACAATATATATAGTTATAAATTGGGCTGCAAAACATATCAAGTGTATCAATGCTCATGTAGTTTTGAAATAAAATGTGCTTTTTTTTTCTTCCAAAAAATTGATTGTAAAAGTACTTTTTTCTTTTTTTTGGTCAGCATCGTGATTTTTTCCAGCATATCAAACAACCCATGTTAGCAAATTCATGTTAGCTAGCAATGTACTTATGCACTTATGATTAACAATATACGATATTTTAAAATATAAAATGTATAACAATATACAGTGTTGACGTGTTGACATAACAATATGTAAGTGATGGATGATAATACACGAATTAATGATACACAGAATCTATAATAATGTAAAAAAGTATGTAATGAAATAAATAACGGAAAAGAAGAAAGGATAAAAAAAAATGTAACTGCCGACTTATTAAAGATATTTTGATATGCTAAAAAAGTATAGGACCGAACAACAAAGGGGTAATAAAAAACTTGGACTTAGTTTAGAGTATACATTTTTTTTTTGGGTAAGATTCAAACCTGAGCTTGAGAAATATCAAAATGAGATTTCAAATAAAACTGTGTTTAACTTCATCATATAAAAACTGTAGTAAAATGGGACTTCAAAACACAAGAACTTGCCTGACAAAGTTCACACCGCAGCAATCTTTAGTATAAAGGGATGACACAATTCTTTGATATACATGAGTCCTCCAAAGTGTATAACAAATCCTGTCTCCAAATAATGAGGCTCTCGCCCTATCAAATCCACCCTGTCGACGTCCCTAAGCAAGCTTGGAATACACACACACATGATCCATAAAACAAAGACCTTATTCACATATAGTGCAAACTATATAATGGGTGGGATACTCAGATGTGAGCATCTAACAGGGGCCGATCTTTAGTATCCGTAAAGTCCATGACTATATTCCAGAGGGATGACATCCACGTCGGCGTAGACAATTCCCGGACAATGTTATCCTCGGAAGAGTCTCGCAAGTAAGGCACTATGTGCCTTTTCATGTCGCTTCTTGAGATTCCGAGGTGATTCCCTGATACCTTGACATACTTGACCCTTCCAGCGTCGTCCAGTGCCTTCAACCCGATCCAATCCTCTTTGTAAAGTTTGGTCTGTGAGGAGTTGACACATTAAAAGATTTAGTGAATTCTAGCGATACAAGGGGATGTTCATTGATGACAGCTTTTCCTTTGTGCAGTATATACTGAACTCAGTCAATGTACTGAGTCTACAAGATTGATTTATTTCTAAACCAAAAGCAAGATTGGAGGGAAAAAAGGTCACCTTGCCTACATAAAGCAATTTGGAAACTATACCATCAGAAAAACAATAAACTTACAGCTTAAATCACAGCTATTGGTTTGGCATCCAGGATTAGGTTTGTTTCAACCCTAAGCATAGAATGTCTTTATGAAATAAAAATGAGATGAGTTTAGTTTCCAATGATTCCATGTACTGGATTTCGGCTTCTTATGTCCTTTTCTATTCAGAGAGATGCAGTGTGATCCTATATTTTCACAACATGCTGGACTGGTTTGACATGGGGAGATATGCATGGACGGGTATCCCAAACAGTACCATGGCCTTCATCATCAATTTATATTGACCTCGACAAGCTAATCTTTAAATGATTATGGAGAACACCTGAATACTAATTTTTTTCCTTCGCATGTTATTTAAATGGAACTACTTTTATTATTATTATTATTATTTTGGGGGGGGGGGGGGGCGGGGACAGAGCTCTGCCATCTTAAATTATTACTTCAGAGCATCAAGAAGATAAATAAAAAACAAATCTAAAAGAAGTCAGCTTGTCAAACATCCAACATACAACAAGTTCATTAGAATACTGAAGGAATAAGTAGCAACTCACCTCTTGTGCAGGCAAAACTGGAGAAAAGGATCCATCTGGATAATATCCAAACCACGCCGTCTCCTTTGGAATCAAAATAGTATCGTGCTCGCACTAGTGAGATAAGCATGGATAAAGAGAGAGAAAAAAGATCAGTATCTCTCTATGAACACTATACCATTATGGAGGATGGGCAACAAGAAGTACGTTGGTCAAGGGGGCTCAGAGGTTATATACTATATCATTTTTCAGGGAGGTGAGCTGCAGAATATTAAACAACAAATTCACAAGAAAGCAGAACGGACCATGATAAGAACTAGTGTCTGTAAACTACTGAACCTTTCCTTGTACGTCATATTCTTCTTGTCAGGAAGTTCATTGTTAAGCTTTGGGAGGAATCTGCATCCCTTTAAATAAGCAGGGATTTCCTGAAGTAAACCAAAAAGTTCATGAGAGCTTTCCAATGAAAACAATTCATAAGGGTTGAAGAAGAATCATTATTATTATTTGTTATTTTGAATATAGGCAGGAGAAAGCAAACAATTTGTGCCACCAGAAATGAATTGACATCTGTCATATGGTACCGCTGAAAAGTAGCATTCAAGTCAACTGAGGTTGTGAGGAATGTGACAATGTTTGAGACCTGAAATACTGCTGTCCATGACACATTTTTAATGTAATATTCTTAAACCAGTGATTGGTCAAAAAGGAGATTCTAAAATAATTTATCCATACATGGAATCCATTACTCTGGGAATTTGTCATACAATATAAACTGAGAGGTTCCCTTCTGGATTTTAATACGTTACAAATTCCCTTGATTCTCTTTAAGTGTTGGATACTCCTCTGTTTGAATGTGGAGAATTGGCTCACCATTATCTAGTGGAATCATAAAGAATTGGGTGTAGAACACGAAACATCTCTAAAAGAAAATAGTTGAACTCTTCTAGAATTCATAATCAATTTTCTAAGGAGATTCACAGACTTCTGAATTTTTTATAAGACACTACTTTGAAAAAGTATATTATATTATTATATGAGTTAAAGAGGTTCTTCAGCAAAAAATCTTTCCGCAGCATGAAATGTATCTTTCCATGGAATCAGAATGTACGCTTCTTCACTAAGAGGATACCATTTAAGACTTGTCAAATCCATTGTTATTGTCACATATGCATCAGTCTCTGAGAAAATAAGCACACTGGAACCATGATATGAAGATGACATCTCAGCTCAGTACCAAATTGACACAGTTATGTTTGGAAGGCAAAATGACAATTAGACATCCAAATTAATACTTACTGTTGGAATTTTTAAATAACCGCTTGGGGCCAAGTGTTCCTGCAATTTCATCAAATCAAAGTTAAGACATCAACTAGTATGAAAATCCATCATGTTATTCATCCATGGGATCCAATTTGAAAGTGTAGACAATAAAATAACATGTTTGAGGTGATTTCATGCGAATCATGGTGAATAATAAAGGTTTAAATAATGGAGATGCAGACCTGCACATAGTCGGAGTAGATTTCTAATCCAATTAGCAAATCAGCAATAATACAAAAGACACTCGTCTGCAAGTAAGGATGAAAAACATGCATTAGAACATAATAAAATTGTAGGAATACAGCTTCTGTTGATCTAAAACAACTGGGTTCTGATCTTGTGCTCTTTCTTTTCTATTGTTGATTGTTTCTATCACACTAGTATCAAGTGGGGTGGGTGCAGTGTAAAAAAAAATCTTCAAATGACACTGGATTTTACACACGTGCTACGGTCCCCCCGAACATTCATAGCCAGCTTGGCTGGTACAACTCTTAGCTATAGGAAAATTCTGGGTTTCAGATTCAGAAAACAAAGTATTAAAGCCAAACCATCATGTGAGTCAGTAGCCTAGTATTAATGTGAGACATGCAAAAAGGGAGGAAATCAATTAGCGCTTACCCCACAAAGTGGTACAGAAGCAGTTCCGGCATGGGGGCCAGCAAGCGAAATGAAATTTTTTACCTGTCAACAAATGAAGAAGTGGGAAATACATTTAATAATTATATCTAAAAAATTGGTTGGATCAGAAAACAGTTAGTTCTATTTGATTGAAAGCTAGATGTGCGTAAGAAATGAATCAGACCAAGTAACTATCAGCGATGACAAATCAAAGTTGCAAATAATTGAATCCATTAATAACATGATAAGAACAGTAATCTGACTCAACTAATTTGCATATTTAATTTAAATAAAGATGAATGTGTTGAACAACAGATACCAGAACATGAATCCACGTAAAACAAAAGAACACAATATATCAAAAACTTACAGGAGGTCCTCCATCACAGAGCTCAATTATTCCTCTGCCAATTAAATTACCCTGGACCAATTCAAGCAAATTTTAGTGAGGCAGCCACATAATAAATCATCATCATAAATCAAACACTGTTGCAGTCAGTTGTTGCATGATCAAGATCATAGGAAATTGCGATTTTAAATTCATTTTAAAAACTGAGTTTATGCACTACAGTACTATTTACAAATCCAAACATAATCTGACATAATATCCAACTTTAACATAATCTTCTTACAACATAACTCTACACCTTCTACCCAAATAACACATCAAATCCATTTAACAATAGGTATCAGAGACAATCAACAGAATCAAATGCCAAATCAAATTCTGGGAGATCAAATATGCATTGGCACAAAGCTAAGAAATCCTTACAAAATTAATACTTAAATAAAAAAGACATAAATAAAAAAGACATTATTCACACAGTATTCAAGCTTCGGGTACATTCACATTATGGCTTTCTCCCCAATTGCAGCAAAGTATATAACATACACCCCAATAACTAAGCATAATCACCTGAGATAGTCCAACAATGTTGTAGCCTCCACTAAGTTCATTCATTTCCTTCACCTGTCAATCTACTAATAAATTCAGGAACATCATTCATCGAATTCTAAACACCATCATCAACATAACACATAATCGAGTTACATCACCTTCTTGCACGCAAATTCCTCCTGCAAATATACAAGCACCAAAAAATAAAAAAAATTAAAAATTAAATTAGGTCACAGCAATACAGCACTAAAGATAATCATGGACTTTGAAATCACAAACACTAATTTCTAACACATCCACCACCTGTTCCTGAAGTGGCATAAGCCAAGAATCCCGCGATCCATCTCCAATTTCTCTATTCCAATAACACCATAACAAATTAAGTGTATCACATCAAAGTCTAAATAAAACTGATCCATAAATCCATGAATTCATTCATTCTTCTCTTTTTTCAGTGATAACCTAAAAAAAAATATGTGAACCACTAAAGCCATCCAAATCCATATATTTTCTTCCAAGCCTAGATTTCCAAAACTAATTCATATCATATGAAAATTGGTCATACAAGCAATATCCCTTGGAGCCGGACCAGTTGCTCAGAAGCTCCGTAAAGCGTGAGATTCCCCGATGATCGCAGCTGTCTCCGATCCCTTAAAAGGAAAAAAAAAACAGACAAAATCGAAGTTCGATCAGTGAAACCAAACAATACAAAGAAGAAGAAGAAGAAGAAGAGATGGATATGCACCATGTAAGACAATGAAAGGAAGGGAAGAAGTGGTTGTGGCGGTGAAGAAGGCGATGAGGAGTACGGACGCGACGATTTTCAGCATCGGCGATGGAGGAGCCATATCACGTATAGACTCTCTGTTTGTCTTTTTGTCTCTTTTGACTCTCTTTTTAACTCCGACTGCGCATGAAATTGCGGCGTTGGTGTGTTCTTGGCTTTTGTTTTCCAGGAACTTTTGAGTTTCTTTATCGTCGTCGTCGTGGTTGTTCTTGTGTTATTATCTGGATCGATCGGTCAGTGTTTTGGAATTGGGTTTCGTGATGGATGTTCAAATCCAACTAAAAAATAAGGTGGGGCGTTTGTTTGGGCCACTCATCCTTTGTTGTTGCTTATTCAATTTATAAAAAATAAAGTATACTTTGAGATGGATATTGTGTACTGCAATGTTCTGGTGTATATTTTATTTTTTATAACAATATATATTTTATTGAGTGAGTATATCATAGTGTATAGTGTATAGATAGTTGGAGACCGCTTTAAGGTTGCATAAGTGTATCAACACTTGTTTTTTTATGAATGTTGTTACAGTCTCAAATGCAATCTCACTTAATTTGTATCTCCTACACTCTATGTAACAACGTATATATCTCATTGAAAAATTAACATTTTTTTATCAATTAAATGATCTTATTTATTAAAATATACACTTTACCTCTTATAAAAATGCATATTTCAGTTGAGTATATAATTTTTTAGAAAATGAAAACATTAACTGATTGCACGGAGTGTAGCCTCAACTGAATTCATATAAATTTTGATTTTGATTTTATGTTGTTTGACCAAACAAATCATTTTCACATCTTTTATAAATATTTATTCACATTTTATTTATTTTTCATCCATTTTATCTATGATCAATTAAACAACAAAAACTTCATTATCATGTTAACCAACAAAAATAATTTAAAAAAATAAACATGAAATGATTTAATCCACTGATATAATTATTTTTTTTAAAATAACTTGAGAATGAGATTGTACAGTCTCATTTACTAAGCGTACACACCATTTTTTTATATACAACATTACCCAATTCATTTTTTTTAAAAAAAACATAACCCTATATTTTAACATTATCAGATCATGCACCCTGGAGCAACATTTAATGGATGACATTTGAAGAACTAGCATCCCATTTTGATGTCCTAAGATTACATTCCTCAAAAACACTTCCCATGCATCAAAGGTGATAATTTGAAATCAAATAAACAAAAGAAAGAAATCCCTTTTACATCTTAATTAGGCAAATGCGGTATTAACATAGTATTCACTACACAAAGTGCTCGTTTTCAGCTTAAACAGAGACATTTGGGCGGCCACTTAAAGCTTCAACTCTGAACAGATGAACACACCATATAAACAACAGAAGGTCGCGGGACACATTTCTTGTTGGATCATTGGTCGTGGATTGAATCAGCCGATCACAACTGAAAATTGCTGCTTCTTGCAAAGGATAGAGACACCATGACAAACAAACAAGATAAGTAATTCACAATATCTCCTTTGTAAGCCTCACAGGTTTATCTTTCAGGAAGGCCACCTCGCTGTTTTGTGTCGTTAAGAGGTGATGATCCATCTCCTCTTCTTCATCGCTCTCCAACGCTGTTGACGAGGCGATGGACTCCGTTCCATCTTCTGCATTTGCACAAAAAAAAAAATCACCACAAAGATGAGAAAGGAGAAATCCCATCACTGAAACAGTGAAAGCGATGTAACACATTTGTTTAGGTGTGTACTGTGAGATTTTAAATCCGGCGCACTATGAAATCACCTAACATACTATGTACTCTACACTATATCAATATATATTCTATTACGAAAAACATAAAAATGTATGCATCCAATTCATTCGGAATATGTATTTTATTTTTGTGAATTCATGTACTTCATTAGCAAAGTATAAACTTCTTAAAAATTAAAATTGTGTGTGGTATGCAAAGCAAGAATGACTTAAGCACAACAAAAAAATTTTTTTTAAAATCTGTTGTTTCACAGCGTTTGGTTACACGATTGGGTGGGCAACTTTTGCATTTGCAGGAAACTGCTTCTACAATCGTGTAACCAAACAGAAAAACTAGAGCAACTTCCTCCAGACAAATAGGATCCAAAAACTGCGTTTTCCAAAAGTTTGGGGGGGGGGGGGGGGAGCTTTCTACATAATTAGTTTTGCAATCCATTACCAAATTCTGCCTTGTGGTATCTAAAATGTTTCAAAAACTCTTGAAATGGAGAACTTGAAGGCTTAATCTAACGCGCTCAGAAAATTTGAGGGTCTGATATCGATACGCTGCCTGTTTGATGATCTATCATCTTAATTTTTACTCTCACAATGCTTAAACCAAAGTTGATTGATTTACTTTAAATGGGGCGATTTTATCTTATTCACATTGCTATTGTACAGAGATAATTGTTGAGACAAGAAAGCAACAAAACATATAATTAGATGCCACAATCTTGCCTGAACATGCTGGATGATCTGGTAGAGTCCTGACAGCTGTAACCTGAATACTCTCTGGCAAAAGACAGTTGCAGAAGGACCCTGAAAATTCCATAATGCCGACATATATCATCATGTGTTCTTAGAACTCCATGCCAAACAGAAAAGAGTCCCATTCAGATATTGATATTACAGTAAAAAGGAACAAGTTAGTTAATTACCAGCCTATGTCAAATGTTCTCCAGACAAAAAATGGAAAGGGTTTTTTTTTTTTTTTTGGCACAAATCAGCTTTAAAGAATATTGTACATCTGATAAGCACCAATGCTAAAATTTAGAAGAACCCCCTATAAAATACCATATAAAGATTAAAACACTTTATCATCCGATTGTCTCTCAGCACAAATTTTAGCTGTGAGAGAATGAGAGAGGTGGGCTCTTTCTCTCATTCTAAACCAAAGCAAGAGTAAAGTATTACAAATAACGTGGCGGGTACTTTTGGGTTTTCACAGCACTTACTATTCTAAAAATATTTTGATTCTAATTGTGAAAAACTAAACCAATAGAAGCCTAGAGCATAAGGGGTAAATATACACTTCACCCAGGGAGCAGCTTTCACTTGAGATTCTTTAAGGGGTATATGTGCAAAATAAATATATATAGATAAAAAGAGTAATCCAAACCTTGTCACCATTTGGAATTCAGGAATAATTCGGCAAGACCAAATTTTGCAATTCAGTATAATTCAGGTTAAGTTTGGGAAAAAATTAAAGAAAAATTCGGAAATATAAAAATCACAAGAGTAAATCAATTACTTATGAAATATAAAATCACTAACATTAAATCAAATCTATGATCTCTCAAAATGTTATGACATTAAAATATTACAAAGACTTCAAGTTCAAGTATAATATTAGAATTTAAGGAAAATCATAAAAAATGACCTTAAAATATAGCAAAGCAATTCTTTTTTTTTTTTAAGAAGGAAGTAGGAACAATTTTATTACTAAAAATTGTCACCACAAAGGAGAAGAGGGATCTCCATACAAAAGAAAAAAAAGGGAAAAGATAGACGGAGAGAAAATTCTTTAGCCCCTGTTTGGTAAACGGATTAAGCGAGTATAAGGGTAGTATAAGGGTGGTATAAGAATGGATAAGAAAAATGGTTGTTTGTTTACAGGTATAACTTGGTATTACTAAGTCAGTTTAAACGAGTATATGAGAGTATAGCAATTCTAAGTAACCCCTATGATAAACTATACTCAATTTATCTATTTCCATGGGCTCATATATCAAATCAATTTTTTACACCTTATTACATCAATTCACCTATCAACACCTTTTATAAATCAAAGAACTCACATGTCAAATCAACTTTTTTACACTTTATTTATATTTTATTATTTATCAACCAAACAACTCAACCTTTATTCTTATGTTGTCCAATGAGAATAAAAAAAAACACAATTAAACAGAAAATCTCTTATTCCTGTAGATTTGTTATCTATACTGGCATAGTTATCTATCCAGAATAGCTCAATTCTACGCTATCCAAACATGGACTAGGAGAATAAGACCCTTAATACAATGACTCCATGCGCACCAAAGATTCCCCACTATGGTAGAAGGATTGTCCACTACAAAAATTATCTTGACCCAATCTCTGTGGGTAGAAGATATATACGCCCAAGTGTTCTCTAAGTAAATCCTCTTTCAATGGAAAATGCATTTGTTCCAAGTGAGCCAAAACAAGTGTAAGATTCATATAAAACATGAATTATTGAATAAGACATGTATCCCAAGCACATGAGATTGATCTGATTGGATAAGCTTTTAATAAAATTTGGACATTTAATACATGAGTTAATCAATAATTTGGAGTATTAGGTTACATGGATCCCAAGCACATGAGATTGATCTGATTTAGAAACTGACATGTACAAGCTATTGATCCTAGTTATGCCATAACACATAAATGATATTGTTATAAATAAAGAGACTTACCTAATCTGGCAAGCCGATTAACCCAACCAGGAATTGGCTTTCCAGTCAGACGCAAGCAAACTTCCTCTGTGAAATGATTGCAATTTTTGGCAATTAAATGATATGTATCCCCGTGAAAACTTCCAGCAAGTTGTTCCATGAACAACCGGAATTCTGTACGGGACATGTCAGTGGTGCCCAACCAGACAGAACGCCTGTAGATAAAACCAGGACAGCTTTTTGGTTCGACCTCAAACACACCACTGGTTGGGTACTCGTGGGCTCCAAAGGCATATTCTGTTCCATGCACTGTTGCAAATCAGATGTTAGATTTTCACAGACGTGAACCAAACAAACTGAATTGAAATGTGTGGATTCTGTGTTATGATGTACACCATAATCTAACCTGTATGCAAAATATTTGTGAATGATGGGTGATTACTACTACAAAAATTTTGTTTTACTTGGCATATGTTTCATATCAAAAGAAAAGGGTGGGGCTGGGAGGCACTTATTCAATGAAAAACTTTTTTAAACATGATATACGATTTGCAACAGAACAAACCATTTGCTAATTAATCATAATCGTTTGGCCAATGTTTTCGTTATAGGTTAAAATCAATATCACTACTTGAAAATCAGCTAAATCGGTTTTAGTCCCTGTAAAACTAGAAAATCGTCATAGGTTCCCATAAAGTGTATATGGTTAACGGATTTAGTACTTGAATTAAATTGTTCCAATAAATACATTCAAATAAGTCCCTATAAAATACAAAAAATCCAATTTAGTCATTTTGATGACAAAATACCCCTGCCTTTTCATGAAAATCCTCCTGCTATCCTATACTCATCAAGGGTGAAAAAAAGAAAAAAAAAATAATATAACTCCCTAAAAACTTATGAAAATCGAAAAATATCTCTACAAAATCAGTAAATACCCTTAAAGTCAACCACAAATTTGATTAGTGCATTACAGTAATTTATCATGTAAATTTTAAAAAGGTATTACAGTAATTTATCATGCATGGTTAGAGTCAACCATAGATCCGATTAATTTTAGTTATAGTAGGGACAAAAATAAATAGTGTCTAAGAAGATAGAGACTTGGGAGATTTTTCGATTATATAGGGACCATTTCCGATTTTCATAAATTCCTGGGGAGCTATATCGATTTTTCAAAAATAACAGGTGATGGTAGGGACTAAAACAATATTTTTCTAATAACATAGAGTCTTGTGATAATTTGTTAATTTTACAGGGACTAAAACCGATATTAGCTTGGGTGAATTACAAGTTCATACACACAATGTAAAATAAGGGTTTTGCATATTCATAATACGAGTACTTTCAAGGTCTACAAAGCCAATAATAACAAATGTAGCTAAAAAAAACTTTCTCCAACATGAATGATAACTTTGATCAATAACCTCAAATAACGACCAAATCCTACAAGATCATACTCTATCCAATCTCTTTAATCCAATAGGACTTTTTGTAGAATGCAATTGTATAGAAAACTTGGATACTTTATGAGAAACATGATCTATAGCAATAATGAGGGGTTCTCTAGTCTCTTCCTTTCCACACCTTCAACTGGATTGGAGATCTTAATCAACCTCATTGTATTGTCAATCACATAACGACATTTATTGAATGTCCAGAATTCATATTGCTCGAATTTATGCTTGATAACAAAAGAAGCACATAGCATATGACATTTTAGTCTCATGTAGCTAAAACACATCATACAACCCCCCCCCCCCCCCCCCCTTCTTTCAAAATCAACCAAAATGCGAACTGAACAAAGAAATCAATCCAAACGATCTTCAGAAAACTAAAAAACAGAAAGAAAAGCTTATCAAACCTTCGATTCCGGAGTGGAAGATCCCGAACCCGAACCAATACAGGTAGTGGTTTATAGGCGTCAAATCGTAGACGTTCAGATAAAGCTGTGCCCTCCCAATCCCTCCATTGTTCTGTTCCTTTCCCGACGACGACATCAACGACCACATCTCTCTGAATGATTTTCTCCTCCGAGAGAAGAAACAGTGGAAACCCTAAAAATTCCACACAAAGCCGACCGGGTGAGAGAATCAGAGGTCCAGGTTCTGAATCCGAAATAAAAGGTCGGAATCGGATATCTGGAAACGCATGATTGGTTGAGAATCCGTTGAAGATACGAGAAACCCTAGTTTAAAAGATGAATTTTTGCTTGGATTGAATTATTAATGGTACAGAGAAAGGTCGTCCTTTTCGGGAGGAAAAAAGCGATGGTTCACGCTTACAGACACCGAGAGAGAGAGTACAGACTTTTTTAAACTACCGAAAAATACGCTTTCCATCGTTTAAAATTACATGTAAAAAATTGCATGTAGTGGACCCTTCACCTATAAAAGGTTACGCCTGATGGGCTCCAACGAAGGCCCAAAATTGATTAACGAAAGGCCCAACCTTGGTGTTCTCCACATATTGGGCTTGAATCTTATCTGACCCAAATCGATCCAACCCCACTGTATCTATGACATCGTGACAGCTGATACACTCAGTTCATTTTGTAACATGTTTTGTAGTCTCGAACACTATGATAATATAGTATACCGCACTATCATAGTGTATAGAGTTCTGACACAAAACATTGTCATTTTTTTAACGTTAAAAAATATATATTAATGTATCTCAATATATATTTCATTAACTACAGCTACTTCAATAGAAGATTATATGATCTTAAAAAAAATCAGTGTGAACTACAAATGTGACTGCACAGAGGGTTAGACATATCATTTTCCAACGAATGAGATGTTTTCACTAGCCCACGTGAGTACTTCATTCCATCTTTCTTATGTTTTCATCTCATATTTATTTATTTTTACATGGAAGCCTCTTCTATGTACTTAAAGCTCTCATTTGGTTTGTGAATAGATCCAAAATAAATAAAAATTAATCAGAATAATTTTAAAATGAATTTTTAAAATGTTAGAATAAATGAAAATCTACATGTCAGAATTGACTGGCATAATGAAATATATGGATTCTAACCAATCTCTGGAATTAAATTATTTTAGGTTATTCAACTCAAAAGAATATGTTGGCTCATTGTCAAATCAACTGTCATTACCTTTTATAAATCAACTATCATCATTTTTTCACGTTTTATAAATTCTTACCTACACCTTATTCACAAATCACAATTTATCCAAACAACAAAAACCTTATTATTAAATTTCTTAACAAAAAAATAATTCAAAACGCAATAAAATAAAGAATCATTTTATCATTATTTATATTAAAATAGTCATAAATCTCATAATAACTTAATTCTCCATCCAAACGGGTGCTAAACAAAGAAAACACATCCTCATCAAATTAAATTAATTAATTACCTGAACCAACATGTACACAAAAACACAATTACTCTCTCTGAATTGATCCAAACCGCTCACCAAGGCCGCCGTTTCACGCAATAAATCCCAACATCAAAATCTCAAGTCAGTTCCCAAACCCATAACACCACTTCCATTCAAACCACACCCCCCCCCCCCCCCCCCCTCCCAATTAAACAAACACAAACATCCACATAAAAATAAAAACAACAATAAAAGCACACCCATAAATAAATGCCACAACCCCTCCCCAACTCCTATAAAAAAACCCCTCAACCCTCCAAACCCAACAACAACAACCCACCAAGATGGATCTAACCAGGACCAGCAGAGCCACAAAACTAGTGGTGGCAGTGGCCCTGCTGGCCCTCCTGGTTGGCCCACCCCCTGTTGCTGCCCACTGGTACTCCTCCTTCTGGCCTCCCAGGTGGCTGAAGAAGTGGCTGTACGACATGCTAAGCCAGGTGGACTGGGACAAGATCCCAAAGTACATGTGGTGGAGTGGCATACCCAACATTTGGTCCAAGTTCTGGAGGATCATAACGAGGAGGGGTGGGGTTTGGGAGTGGATCGACCACCACTTCATTTGCTGTCACACGGGTTGCTACCCACACAGCCGTGTCTGCTTCTGTCGGGTCTACGAGTGGTGCAGGCACCTCCAAGTCGGATACACCAAGTACATCTGCACCTATGCCTCGCTCGAGTACTGCGACATCACCTTCTCTCCTCCCTGGGACGACATCCCCTACGTACCCTACCCCGTCGGACACAATTGACCAAAAAATTGTTGTTTTGTGTTCTCTCTCTTATGTGGATGTGGTTTGTGATGATCGATAATAATACAATGGACAAGCTGGTTTAATAATGGGGGCACTTGCATGTGTTTTTCTTTGCTTTTTATATACATACAAGGCAAGATTGTTACCCGCAATTCATGGTGATAATTCATACATCTCTTGACAGCCATATAACGAAAAATATATATATATATCTCTTTGAAGGTATATATTTTTTTATAAAAATATATGTACTGTTTTTAAATAATCAATACATGTGTTAGACTGCACAGAAAATTGTTCTGTGGTTTTTTTAAGATCAACCTAGTCATTGGTTTTAATAAAAGAAAATAAAAATCTTGGCATTGTTGATCGTAGTTGAGCTTGATAATGGGAATCGAAAAAACTGCACTTTCCTTTAAAATAAAAAATAAAACAAAAAACAAAACAAAAAAAACAAACAAGAGGCTTCCTTCCTAGCCTCTGCCAATGAAAACATTTTTTTAATGTTTAGAACAATGAAGGTCCCGTAAAGAGACCCAAACTACAATCCGGACAAATCCCTGAAATTTATGCACCCTCTCATGATTATTCCTACATATGCCAATTGCCACACAATATAATCTAGTATATATTATGCAAAATGTAAAAATACATATGTTATTTTTATATTTTTTCTTTTCTTTCAAATAAACACATACTCAATTAGATAATTACATATTTAAAAAAAAAATTCAAACAGTGCAAAACATTGTTCCTTTGGTCAAATATCAAATATCAAATATCAAAGGATACAAATATCAAACTCTCTTTTGATAAAATGAGAAATGCACCCCCCTCTTCAATAAAGAGACTTGGATTGAGTCTACGAAGATTTGACTAAAAAAAAATTACCCACTTCAAAAAAAAAGATACAAATTCACACATTAGTGATCAATAATTCAACTCAACCTACTCGCGTTACCAAGTGACTTGGTCATTCAATTTGTTTTCACAGACAACCAGTTTTCAAATAGGGGTTCAAAATGCTGAAATCCATCGTTGTATAGTCCCATATATGTACACAGTGCATAAATGTGAACAGAAATTACGGTTGCTGAACATAATGTGATGATGTATATTATATATTTGTCATATAAATAGAATATGCAAAAAAAAAAAAAAAAAAAAAAACGCCCTCTCATTTGCTTCCCCAGAAAATCCTGCATACTAATTAAACTCTGGATTTCTTCCAAACATCAAATCATGCAACAGTGGGTCAAAAAAAATTCACAAACATAAGAACCCATGGATATCAAATAAAGTTAGGTATAATTCATAAAGTAACATAGTTAATCAGTGACGATTTCACAGCAACCCACGTCACAAATTCTTCCATCACGTCTACAATACTCACCTCCCCAGCAGCAGAAAAAATTGAAGGCTGGAACTACAAACAATAGTGAAGCAATGGGCGTCGTATCAGTCTTTTCAACCCCTTCTCAGCAGGATGTTAGTCCTTAATATTCGGATCTAATTTGGAGGTTGTGTAGGTGTTCGAGAAGGAATTAGCTTTCATGAAGAGAGAGGCTTCTCATTTGAGCATCCTTTTCGGTTGCACACTGTTCGGAAGGGGTAGTTGAGGTTGCCACATTTGTTGCAAGTCCAGCTACCTTCAGGGCCACTACCTGTATCCTTGCTTCCGGATGATGATCGATTCGGGCCCTATAAATTCAAACATACAAGGAAAATCATATTCAACTTACGACCAAGTTTTTATGTCTCATATAGAACCCACAATTTGGATTCCTTGTTTCGCGCAACAACAGATACTGGAATATTGAAGCAGCAGTGTGAGGAAGTTCAAGCAAAAATGAGGCTTACAGAGAGGGGTTTAGGTGCACTGCACTTCTTCATGTTGCATGTGGTTCTGAACGCAAAGTTAACGTTTTGGCATTTAGGACAGACCCAATCACCTTCGGACAATCCATCTGGTCCTGCAGAGGAATTTCAGGGAGATGGCGGATGATATGAAAACACATATGACAATGGAAGTGCATAAATAAATCAGAACAAGAAAATGAACACAAATTGGGTTCTGACTGGAAAATATTTTTCACGGAGAATTTTTTTTTTTTTTTTAAGTTCCTAATTAATGCAGAAAGGTAGGATCCTCCATCATTACTCCATAGTGAACAGATGAAGAATATCTGAAATAATGTATTAATCTTTGATTATTTTTTTAAAGTATTGCTGTGACGCCCCATATAAAAGTATTATTCAAATATATATGGATATAACTACATAATGAACAGATGAAGCATATTCAAAATAATGTATTCATCTTTGATTTTTTTTTCATGTAAAATTACTGCTTTGACGTACTGTATAACAATCAGGATTTTGAAATCATGTCTTTCTATGCTTGGGAAATTCCAAATAAGATGGAATTTGAATAATGTCTTCAATACAGTAGCGGCACACCTGATGATTTATTATTACAAAGCTGAGATGGCACGTAGAGAAGAAAAAATTCCAAATTCCACCTTCAATGTAGCAGACATGCCAATTTTCAAAATATTTTTTTTCATGATTATTTTGCAAAATTGCCCTTACCTTCACAAGCAATATTAAATAAACAGGAAAATAAATATGGTTTTAATTCACACACACCAAAAAATTAGGTAATCTTTATCACTCACAAGCATAGTTTGAAGTGCGGCCGCACGTATGATGTGCGCCCCCGGGCGCACCGCGCTCATTTGAAGTTAGTTCAAACTGAATTCGAACCGCAACATACCGTTTGAAAGCCGTTCAAACGCAATTCGAACGTCCAGAATGGGGGTTCGAACGAAGTTCAGTTCGAACGGCTGCCTTACCTATGTGCAACCGCATATTCGGTATATGCGGCTGCATATGCCATGTGCGGACCTCACTGCACATGGTTTTGAACTATGCTCACAAGAATAATAGCCAATAAATGATAGTATAAAGCTTTTCAAATTCAAGGGATAACAGAGATGACATGTACCTCAGAACCCACCTTAATGAAAAATAAGTTTTAGAACAAAGAAGAATATATACATATATAGGATTAGATTATCCTCTCCCTCTTTTTTCTTTCTTTCAAATGTTAATGGCTGAAATCTAGGACTAAGCAATCAGAGAAGATTAGAAGAATGTGGTGTGTCTATATGACATATAGAATGTAAGATCATGCATATATTATTTCATCAGAGTGAAGGGGGAAAATGTAATGGCAAATATACCAGTTCAATTAAAATGAAGAAAAGTTACTTGAGGAACAAAAGAGAATTTTATTACCTCCACGACGTTTCCGTGAAGCATTGTTGTCAGGTATATCTCCCCCAGGCCATGCACCAGGAACCTTCAACAACCCCCAAAAATATAAAGATAAATTTTCACAAAATATAATTCTAATGTAGTACCAAGAATTCAACTTGGTTGATGTGTTTGACATAAACAATTTGGGTTATGACTTATGACACCATGTATCAATTCGTCATCCACTTCACTTCCCGCTTGTTTTACATGATTTTATCATTTTTAAGCCACAAGAGATTGTAACCAACCAATCCCCCCCCCCCCCCAAATAACAATAGTACAGTAAAAACACATACAGGCAATGGAGATCCTCGATAGCCAAACCCATACCCATCCATTGACATGCCTGGGCCATAACCAAGGGCTGCGTACAAAAAAATATGGATTGAAAGAAAGAATCAATATCTATTAATAACACATCATACCAGTCATCATAAACCATGCATGCAAGAAAGCCTGAACATTTCCCAACAGTGTGCAAGTATGACAATATATGTCAAGTGAACACAATAATGAGCATAAAAAAGCCAAGTGCAACCAACAAATGGGCAAGCTCATGGGAAATCTGTGTATATGGTGTAGGACCCACATCGCCAACAACATGGATGAGTGAGAGGGAGAGAGAGCGCACCTCCAATGTGGCCAGGTGGACCATAAGAAGATAGAAGTCCATATGGGCCAGCAGGATTTCCTGGCTGTCCATAATCATAATGCATTCCAGGGAACGAGGGAGGATGTCCATAGCCACCACCCATTCCAAGTGGCATCGGTGGTGGAGCCCCAACAAAGAAAGGAGGGCGATCGTAAGAACCAGGAATAGGAGTTGACCCAGCTCTCTGGCAATAAAACAAACATAAGGGCACATCAGTTTTTGTTAAATAAACAGTAATAAAATATAATATGGAAATTTTAACAATGATAATTTGTAGCATAAAGATTTCATTCTCGACTGAACTGAACTAAAAGAATAGTCTTCTCTAAAAAAAGATCTGTTCTTTATCTATCGCTTATTGATAAACTACTTAGCAATGGATTATGTTTTCTATTCAACGATTATTTGCGGACACTGAAATGCAAAACATGCAATGCAAATATATCATTTGCTCTTCATCAAGTACAGATACACGCATTTGAAACAATGACATTCACAAAACATAGAACAGCTCAGCCTCATTCTCAGGCACACAACTTTGTCAAAGTTGCCATTTTCAGTGACCAGATTAGCAATTTGGCCAGTCCTCTGGATAAGGACCTTTTTAGTCATCACAAAAGGTAAAAAAAGCAAACTTTACCCATTCTACCACATATGAGATGACTAACCTGCTACTTTATAATTTTGTGATCAAAACAAGCAGGTGCTTTTATGCCCTTTCAATCAAGGATCTTATTTGGACACTGTCAAGTTATCCACATTTTGTTTAAACCTTTTACTAATGTACATGATAAGAGGAGAGGTAAAGATGCCAGTTTGATAAGATGTAGTTATGTCCTAGATACAACTGGTAGTCTAGGTACACATGTATGGATTAGAGTGTTAAAAACAGTGTTTAAATATTATCTAATACAACAGATATCGGAAGTGACATTTCAACATTTTGGAAATCTGATCTGACATTTTCACATTGTTGATTTTATATAAAATAAGGAAATAGACTATAATTCTTGCACAAGAAAGAAATATGTAGTGCTCTGTATTATAGAGAGATGTTGAATTATTCAAAATCTTTTCTAGCTCTACATTGCATCTCTTATGAATTCAGAAGATTAAAAACAGACATATCAGACTCCTAAATTCTTCAAGAGGAAAAAGACTTGCCAGCTGAACTACAGGCAGTAGCAGTTTTCACTAAAATTACATCAGAGTTTTTTTTCAGATACAATTGTCACACTGTTTTTTTGGATAAAGATAAGAGCACACCACATGCACTTAATTACTAGAGAAGAGCTCCAAACCAAGGACAGACATATATCAAAACCTCTAGAAAAAGAAAAAGGGGGAGATAAGGCATCTCCCACCCCCTGTAATACACACAGCTAACCCAACAAAATGCCCACAAGCTACCAACCCCCAAATGAATCACCATGATTAAAAAAACCACCAAGTAAAACAGTCACACAATCACACTGCACTGAAAAAGTTGTGTGCCTGAGAAAAATGTGCCAGCCAAAAAATTGGGCATGAAATTTTCAAAAGGGTTTACCTATCAGTATCACATAAACTCAACTGTGGATATAAGGAGGGGAGGTGTGCCTTTTTTTGGGGATAAAAGTATACTCTAGAATACTGTTTCAACAAATTCTGATCATCTGATCTTTAGATATTATTATATTATATCTTAAAATGAATTTATAGTTTACTAAATATCTGTCACGCATCCACAGAAAAGAATATGTCCCAGTGATCTTATATCTTTTCATATTTGAAAGGGTTTAAAGACCCCATTTTTTGCAAAATTCTCATGTGATGGGATGGATGATTTTTTCGATTCAATGAACTGGAAATTATATCAGTATCATATGTATATTATTTATTGATCAATGTCATATCTTGTATGCATTGCTCAATTCACTTTGGAACTGCGGAATAACAATCTGGCAATTTTACCCATTTTTCAAATGTAAATGGATATGCATATTGGAAAGAACCACCTCAACATATTTTCCTCTTTTGTTGCACAAACTGGATGCTATAAAAGGCACATAATCCAATATCTTCATATGGGTGTATGCACTTCCTAATAATCTAAAATAAATTAATAATTCATTTTTAAAGCATACCATCGAACTATGATAACATTATTCGACCATATAATTATTTGTGGCATCACATAACACACCCACATATTATAAAGACTCATTTTAACCTAAAAGTATTTGAACAAGCATAGTAATTCAATTATTCCAAAACGTGACATTTTTAAAACAAGGATAGGAGCAAATTAATATTAAGTTTCCCCTCAAACAAGGAAACAAGGGATCTCCAAAAGATAATAGCAAAAACAAGAAAGTAAAGTGCAAATACAAACAAAGAGGCCCAAGGAAAATGCAAATACAGCAAATTCGACTCTACCAAAAAGTGAATTATCAAAAAGATCTCTGAAACTTAAGTTACTTATAATAATTCACCATCAATGGATTCTAGACATAATAGGATAGCACTCAACAAATCTTATTCTGATTTCAAGACACAATTCTACTAAAAACATATTGATGTAAGCAATTAAACTAAAGGTGCTTCAATCATCATGGACGACACTAAAAAAGCACGACAAATGAAAAGATAATAAATAAATAACCCACCGGACTTGCTGATGGTCGTGGAGCAGCACATTTGGCACGATTGCAAACAGTCCTGAAGCCAAAGTTCACATTTCCACATTTATGACAGGTCCAATCTCCCTCTTTCCGAGGAACTGGAATATAAATTAATTCACAAAAATGAATTAGCTCCATCATCAAAGAATATGCTCAATCTAATAACATTATTCAGGGGCCAGAGCATGTCTAAAAAGTGAAACAGTTACCCATGAAGGCAATAACAAAATTAAACATACATCACATTTCTTAAATTTGGTGACAAAATAGTATATACATGGAAGAATTCAAATGCAATTTTGTTTTTGATAGATCAGAGGGTATTTCTTAACTTGGAGGAGTAACATTTTACACACGGACCAGTTGGCATTTATATTAGATCTTCCAAACCAAAGTTGATTATATCTAGTTACAATATCAGCTTGAAACACCACAAACTGAAAATTCAATATTGAGATATAAGATCAGCCACTTGACCACAAACACATGATTTTTTCAGAAAGAATTCAGGGCATATTTTTCAATCATTCTGTACAGAGAAAAAAGAAGGTTAGTAGCAGATGAACCATTTTTTTAAGAAAAAAAAAGTCTTGCAGAATACAATGCAATTAAAAGTGCATTATCTGCCTCTTTACCTACCATTTCAGAAACAAAATGAAAACCTTTTCCGATCAAACTTCTTTTCTAAAGTTTTAAAAAAACACCAAAGATGACATCATATGAATGAAAGAACATGTGTTGTAATTCCAAAACATATTTATATCTAGGCAGTGCCTCTAGAGCTAGGTATATAAAAATGAATCATTATGCAGAAACAGAACAGTAAAATAAGAAATTGTTAAATTACCAGTAACAAACAAGTCCAAAAACAAAACAAAAGACAAGAATGATAGTTTTGATAGAATTATAGGATATCATTAAATAATAATATAGTTCATAAATCCAAACATTTTCACAGCTCACTGAGAAAATAGTGAAGCAAGATCCATCGTTTGTGAGAGTGTAAAAACTAAAAACTTTGATCAACACAAAGTTAGAATATGTAGAGAATCTCAGAATCCATTTCAAAAGTGTGAGCTGAACAAAGTTGCCAAGGAATGATTTCTTTCTGCAAAGAAATTTATGAAAAGAGGTGGTAAATAGAAACCTATGTAAAAAAACTCAAAAACCCATGTCACAAAACTCATATAGGGTACTCCCGCCCTACCACAGGTACAAGAGAACATAAGGAAGAGAAGGGACACGGAGAGGCAAGGTGATATTACTCCACCAAAAAACAGCTATCAGACATAGTTACTTGGTTTTCAGCCTTTATTGCACCAATCCTTCCGCAAATAGACTAAACGGAACCATGAGTTCTTCATGTAGCCTTGTATGTTTTTGAAAAGCTTTTCAATCCTTGTTATCCTTATAGTTCAACATACTGCCTGTGAGATTAAAGAAATGAAAGACTTCTTCTTGCTTTTGTCATCATTGATTTTATATAGCTAAATTTCAAACTTGGATTTTATATATTTCTTCTCATGTACTGTTTATTGTCTACTTCCATCATTGTCTCATTAAAAAAAATTATGGGATGTTGCAAAGAACATACATTGAGGGCCCTCAGCTTAAAAACATGCAGTTATATATCTATACAAACTACAAAGAGAAACATTATAAGAATTGAAGCTGACTCTTGATGTGTAGCCACAAACTGTGGAAGTTTCTAGTCATTCCAAAGCAAGAGTATGGCCCAATTCAATGGGGCCTCTTATTTCATGTTCACTTTCCTTTCCTTTTTTTGCTACCCGTTTTATTGGGGGTTTCTTTATATTTTTTTGATTAAAACGGTAGGCCATCACCATTGGGGGGTTCCTTATTAATAGGACACTCCAAATTCATTCTTATAAAAAAAAGGAATTCAAACACATGCTCATGCTCCTCCCTCCAATTATGTCAAATGCCAATTGAAGCACATTGTGGCGCATAGTTTTAAATCATGTGTGGACCGCATGTGCAGTGAGGCCCACACACAGCACATGCCGCCGCATTTT
The DNA here is from genome assembly GCA_030737845.1 of Acorus calamus. Classification (NCBI taxonomy): domain Eukaryota; kingdom Viridiplantae; phylum Streptophyta; class Magnoliopsida; order Acorales; family Acoraceae; genus Acorus; species Acorus calamus. The sequence continues at coordinate 21,756,032 of CM060877.1, read as the reverse complement.
GGGTTAGGCACATATGCCTAGTTTTTTATTTTTGAACAAAAATCTCAAAGACCGTTCGAATGCCAGTCTTGGGCTCTTAAGATTGGTTCAGCCCGAAACTCTTCCCATTCTCACACATCTTCCCTTCCATTTGATCCCTCTTCCCCCAAATCCTTCCAAACACCATTTTTTCATGAAATCTCCCTTTCAAATCCTCCCAAATCCTCCTAAATCACATCCACATCCTTCCAAACACCATTTAAGGTATGTATTCTATTCTTCTTCATCTCCTTATTAAATGATTTTTAATTTTTTGTTTAATATTTGAACAAATATGATGAATCATATTTATTATTGTACATTTTTTTGTTTTGCGGTCCTTTCATTTCCTTTGTTCTAAGACATTTCCCATCTCCCAAGTCCCAACCTCAAACCGTAGATCCCAAAATCACAACCATGCATGTCACTAACTTCTTCTTGCCTTTGTTATCTTGATGGTACAAAAAAGAAATGGCTAAACACGCTAGACAAATTGTCAATTCGTCTTCGTCTGATGGTAATACCTTTTATGATTGTAAGGCGAAGAAGGCCTTTGAAAAACTTTTTCGTAAAAGCCCATTGATCATTGAGCGTGAAATTGTCATCGAGAAGTTCAAGGATGGAAAAAGATCCCCATTGCAGCCTGTTTTGCAGTCCAGCCCGTTTTTCATTTTCTATAAAATCATATACTCATCCTTTGAAGTGCAAGCTATTATATGAAATGATGTATATACTAAGATACATTAGTGTATTTTTTTCATGGCAAAAAAATGAAAAAATTTTTTGAGTCATATACTATGTTAGAAACCTATACGCTACGATAAAGCAGTATATACTACGTTTGAGTCATATACTGACTTATCATAGCGTACGAGCTACAAAACGGGCTACAACGACAGGCTGCATATATCAGCGCTCTTCAGGGATATACCATCATATCACAACATATGGACCGTATTTGAATCTCGTGGGACATTGCCTCACTTGGTGGTGTATCCTATTCTCATTATGTGCATTTGCTTTATGCCAACATTCATGTCATACAACCTGATGATCGCTCTTTCAGAACTTATCTCAATGGAAAATATTTACCATTTCTGCCCAAACCATCATCGAGCAACTCGAAGTTCCTCGTGTGCCTAATGCCATAGATTATAAGAAATTATCTGCATTGAAACCCACCATATCCAAAAAGGTGTGTGATAGGACTTGAATATTATACCATCATTCAACAATCTCAACTCAAATCCATCTACCTCCTCCTGAATACCATAATTGTTCATAATCATTCCTATGGGGAATAAAAATGATGTTACTGAGGACAGAGAAAAACTATTTACATGCTTGGAACCAATACCCCGATTGATCTTCCTAACATACTTTTTTATGTCATCACTCAGGCATCCCTTTCCCAATCATCCACGGACTCTCTTCCTTTCAGTGTCAACATGATTAAATCCTTTGAAATTCACACCCCCCCCCCCAAACGAGCCCAAAACAAACTCCAAATCTCCTATCGATGACTCAACCGTGAAGAGGAGTGGGGCAATTAAAGAAGAAATTGGCTGCTAATGCATCAACATCCGTTGTGGCCGCTACCACATAAGCTACCATGGGCTAGGCAGAGCAGTTCAATACTAATGACATGACATGCCATATCGTGATATGTCCACTAGTGCAATCTATTCTCTTTTGTGTACGCGGTTGGATTCACAGGACACTAGCAATGATGTGCGATTCAGAAGGATTGAAAGCCGCATGGACACGTTCGATGCGACGGTCGCCTCATGGTTTAATCGCGTTGATTAGGGCTGCAACTTGGGTCAGGTTGAACCCAAACCGACGGGTTGAACCTGATTTTTACATGGGTTGGGTTGACCAAATCGGGTTCGGGTTCGGGTTGTCCAATTCGGGTTGACTCACAAATCGGGTTGGGTTCGGGTTGGCCTCACTCACAACCCGACCCAACCCGAACCCGTAAACTAATAGTTAAAAAAATCATGGCCATTCATTTTGTAGCTTCTAATATGGATATTCCAAATTTTAGGCAAACCTAGCTAATCTTACGGGTTGGGTCGGGTTGATTTATTTAATTTACACATCATGTTAGAAATTCAGGTTGGGTCGAGTTGGTTCGATTCGGGTTGAAAATCGGGTTGGAGTCGGGTTAGTCCAATTCGGGTTGGGTTATTTAATTTCGGGTTGGGTTCGGGTTGATCCAATTCGGGTTGCAAATCGGGTTGGGTTGGGTCGGGTTAGGGTTGAGTAGTTTGAAATTCGGGTTGGGGTCAACCCGAACCCAACCCGCCCGAGTTGCAGCCCTAGCGTTGATGCTAAGATAACTGAAGTCTGACGTGCTTTGGGACTTGTCATGCCCGAGTACAATTTATGACGATGGAAGTTTGTTAACGTTCTCGGTTCCCCATGATGACTACCAACATGAGCATCATGGGACAGGAGAATGAAAGAACACTCAATGTGGGATGTTTTTTGTTGTTATGTTATGAAAGTGTAGGTGAATGTGTAGTTTTCTCCTGTTTGTGTTGCTGAATTTGTAGTTTTGTAATGTGTATTGAACATCTTTTATGTTGGTTAATGTTGAATGAATGTTATTGAAGCTCTTGTTTCTGGTTGTGTGCTGGTTTCTAGGGTTGTGATGTCCAACAGTCACTAAAAAGTGTTAGTTTTCAAATTCTAAAAAATTGTTGTTCAAATGCTCTTCGAACGGTATTCGAACAATCAGTTACCTTTCGAATAACTGTCCGCAAGGGGTTCAAACACCCTCTTACCATTCACATCACTGTTCAAACGGGCATTCAAATGGTATGAGGTCATTCGATATAATTTGAATGAGAATTCGAAGTCTGAGGGGGGTTTTCACATTCAAACGGTTTCGAATGGCCTCTTACCATTCGAATTTCCATTCAAACGGGTTTCGAAGAGGATGAGGCCGATACAATATACCATTTGAACAGGAATTCGAAGTTGTAGGGGGGTTTTCACATTCGAATTCCGTTCGAACGGGTTTCAAACGCCCTCTTACCATTCGAAATACCATTTGATCAGTATATCGAACGGCCTCATGACATTCAATATCAATTCAAACAGGTTTCGCACTTTGGCAACACGTGCGCCGCACTCCCCTTGGGGGCGCACATCCTCAACTGCGGCCGCACGTACTTCGAACCATGTTGTGGCATGCAAAAATTCCTCCACTTTCACCGTTCTCTATTAAAACCCCATTTAGAATTGATCATTAAAAACTTTTCCCCTCTTTTAAGTTGATGTTAGCACACCATTAATCAGATCAGATGATAAGATCCAACATGAGTGAGGCTTGATACCAAACCCCCAAAACAACAAACAAAAAATGGGACAATCAATCTCCAAAGCATAAATAAAGGCCATATAAGAACAAGACAAGCCAATCACATTAAAAATAAATATAAATAAATAAAGCAAAATTTATAAAAGGATCATTGAAAAAACCAAAAACCTTGAAAACCTAATTTCCCTATATGTTCTATAACAAATCGATTTTGACAGTGCTCAATGCATCAAAGTCAAATTCAAAAAAATAAACATGTGGTGAGAAAATAAAGCACTGCTTGAATTGGTTTGAGGGCAAGTCTATCATGCAAAAACAGGCAAAAGAAGTATCCCTCTAAAAATAAGTTCCAATGGGCCAAACTATTCTAAAATCACCTCACTTGCTATTTAGCAGCTCACCTGAGGTCAAGACACATGACAAGCCCACTAAAATGAGAATATCTTTGTCTGATGGCAATTGAGGAGATCAACACAAGTTGCAAGTCCAGGACTGAATTTTATGGGAAACTGTTCGGGTAGCTTTTGTATGATCCTCTTATTTTTGTTGCTATCTAAGTAAAGTTGGATTCCTTATCTCCGTCTACCTTTTCCTAGATTACCCTATCGATAATGCAGTGATGGGTTTTCAACCAATTTCAAAAAGAAAAGAAAATCCCACATGATAAGTCAACTATACAATATCTTTCAGCTCACAGGCATCACCATTTCAGAATCGGTATGATATTGACAACTCCAACAACAACAAGGCACCACAGAAAGCGAATGACATTGTAAATGAAATTGCTAAAGTCCTCTAACTCCAAATAAATCTATATCCACAAACCCATTTTAAATCACGTTCCAAGTGTTTCCCATTATCCTCATTGGCTATTCCAAAAAACAAACATTGTTCAGGTTACAAACCATATCTCCGACAAGCAATAGAAAGTCCTAAATAACATAGTGTTTGATGTCCACCCGGCCAGAAATTCAAACTCATGACCAGACATAATCATCATTCCACCCTCTTTAAAACAGCATTCTTGATAACATGTGAATCAACGCTACACTAAGAAGAACAGAAATAACCCAAAAATTTACATCATCAAATTCGAGCAGAAACATATCTCTAAATCCAAAACTGTTCCCAAACAGACGCATAAGCAACTAATGAAACCATAATGAAACGAGAAAACACACCTTCGTTGCGGGACCTTTTCGATCCGAATGAGTCCCTATTAACCATCTAGATCAACAAAAAACAATGTTCGCTTAATAGACGCTAAATACGAAATCAAAACCCCCCAAGGAAGCAAATCATACAAAAGAAGACGAAAAGGAGGGGTCGAGAAAGAGAGAGAGAAAGAGAGAGCACTGACCTCGGCAGATTCCATGAACGAATCCCAAGCCAAAGAGAGGAATTTTTTCCCTTCTTCGAGAGATCGAAGCGAGGGTTTAATGTGCGTCGGAGAGACTCGCTTTGGCGAAAGTTGGGGAGTGGGGAAGGTCAACTAGGGTTTTCAAGAACCCTCGCGCGACGGATACCGATTACTGCGTGTTGTTTTTATATCATCAAAGAGAGTTGATGAAGGCGGTGAAAGTAGGGCCGTTCGATGGATGAACTTTTTGGAAGTTGCTGTGATGGGCATTGAGGCTCCGATTAAAAATCTTTTTTCAATTTTCACCACTTTCCCCTCTCAAACCAAAAGTGATCTTACACTCTAGCTTTTTCTATAGTTCAAAACACAGTTTTATATATCATATTACAAATTCAGTGAAATATATACCTCATTAGATTGCTATGTATACCACATTAAAAAAAATTTACATTTATTAAAAATAGATTTATTTAATTCAAAATAGAACAGTATGTATTTTTTATTAAATCATATACCTTATTAGATAGTGTTTACTTTTTAAAAAAAATATGTGAAGTCTAAGTTTTGATTGATGAATATGACTAAATCTAACATTTTCCAACAAACCATGACATGACTCCCAATTCTCTACTATACAAATTATAAGGCTACAACTTGGGTGCGATAATGCGACCCAACCCATATGGGTAGGTCGGCTTGGTATGGTGAAGTTTTTTTTGGATCTCGTCCAAGAAAAATTAGACCACAAAAAAAAAATGTAACTTATTTTTAAACCCATGTATACATGTATTCTTTGGACTGGTTTTACTTATTGGATTAAAGACAAAGTTTGAATTGAACACTTTTTTAATCTCAGATTGATTTTCAGACGAAACCACCCTGAAATTAGGGAACCATGACATTCATCCACTAACTTGTGTGTGAAACCCGCGATAGTTTTTGCGTGACTTTCATTGGTTATAACGGAATTAATGTGGTGTGAAGGATTCTTTGTGGAATAACCGGGGGAACACCGTGCATACAGACATTCATTCGCTGACGTGCGTGCGTGAGTGACACAATATTCCCTTCTGTAAATATCACATTCCGGTGTTTCACGAATGGATTTTTTTTTTCAATAATGATTTCTAAGCCCAATTTCATAGGCCCAAATAGACCCTATGAGATGACATGAAGACATTACCTATTATGTCATTTAGATAATAACTACCTAAAAATGTGAACGGTTTTGATCTCCTATGATTGTGGATAGCAATCAAATCTGAAATCGTTTTGTTTTTTCACCATTAATTCAATTTTAAAATAACACAGCAAAAACAAATCGATTAATGAATTCTAGGCCGATTTTTTTTTTTGAAGAACAGGTGGGATCGGATCATCTGTTTAAATCTGTATTATTTTTGTTACATTTTTAAATGTAACAGTCAACTGTATGCATATATTGATTTGTATTTGTTAATTTTGTGTTAGGTCGAATCAAAATTGAAGCACTATAGGCGACCTTGCACCTAACGGTCGCACCCACCCATAGACAGCAAACGAAATTCCCCATGAAGGAATTCAATTACTAGCAAATCTGAAATTTTAATTTTGAGAAGTTAGAAGACACTGATTTGTTCTTGTTCGAGTTGGATCTCCTATCAATGTCTTCCAGATCAGGTTTAACAATTCCTTTTTATCATATGATCTTATTGGAACGCAAGTCATATCAAAATTAAAATTAATTTTTTTTACGATCACATATTCAATCAATGTTACGTGTTTTAAATTTAGAACACGAATTTTTTTTATGTATTGATCGTCATATTACACCTTTTATTTTGTTTCGTTTTAATTTTATAAATGTAACACTCATTATTGTTACATTTAATTTTTGTATAGTTTGTATGATGTTAATATTACATTTCTAATGCCAAAACACATTTATTTTTTGTTACATTCATAAAATGTAACAGTCTAAAACGGTCTGAAATGTAACACATTCATGTACTGCATTTCTTACAATACAAATAGTAATTTATATTTGTTACATTTATAAATATAACAGTCAATTACATATTTATGTGATGGAATCTGCTACATTTTCTTTGAAAGATAGTGTACTAGAAATTGAAATAGATAATTTCTAAGAGTAAATGTAACTGTTTGACATTTAGGTAAATATAATTGTTTGTTCCATCTATGTAAATATAACAAATCGCTGTGAGAATATAAACATTTAAGAAATATATTTGTAACTATCAATATAAAATTATAAAATGTAACTGTTTCATGTGGTAATTATATGTGTTTTTTATTTAATTTTGAATATAATAAATACTTAACTTTTTTAATGTTCAGTTATAATATTCTTAAAAAAAACTAATGTGTATAATAAAATGTAAGTTTGAAAAATAAATCTGGGTGGTTTGAAGGATTTTCACGAAAACAATTTTGGTATTTTTTGGTGTAATCTAGATTCAATTATAATTTAGGTAATGATTTCAAAATTCAAAATTTGAAATAGTAACTAGATTTTAAGATTTTATAACCGAATAGAGAAAATAGAGGGATTTGGGTTAATGAGACAAATTTTTAATGAAGAACAAATTTGTATTTTACCATGTTCTCTTTTTTAAGAAGTCAACAAGTCAACTAATAACAACTAATGAGATGATAACACCTCATGAGATTTGTGAGTGGAACTTATATTTTGGTGTCTGAGTATCATGACTGTCGGTCAGATGAGAATTGGTATAACTTTAGAATTGCTATGTCTATTCTATTTTATTGTGTATATTATGTCTATTCTATTTCATTGTGTATTCCTGTTCCACAAAAAGTTGTTACTTAAAAAAAATGGAATAAGCTTCATCATAACCAACCAATATATAGAACCAACTCCTTTGTCATTTTTCCTTTTATTTACTTTCGTTCACTTTTACCTTGTCATTTTTATGGTTTCATTATATACCTTAAGCCCCGTTTGGAACGCACAATAAAGGGAGAATAAGCCAAGATAGAAACAGAATAGCAAAAAAATATTTGTTTCATCACATAGATAAAACCTAATAGTCATGCTTGGATAAACATGCATAAACTCTGATAATATTTAAGACTAGCTTATCCATAACTTGTACATCCCAACAAAACATAAATAATAAAATAAGATGACGAAAAAAAATTTAATTAAACAAAAATTAACCCAACAACTAAACTCCCTATAGGCGGACACACCAACACTCGTGTGTTTGGTTGCACAATTGCAAAATTGATTATGTAGGAATCTCAGTTTTAAAACTGATTGTGCAGAAACTCACCCCCCCCCCCTCCCCGGTTTTTGGAAATCACAATTTTTGGGCACTATTTGCCTGAAATATGTTTCCAGAGAGCCACTACAATAAAAATGTTTGGTTACACGATTGCAAAAACAACTTCCTGCAATCGTAAAAGTTGCGCAATCACACAACCAAACGCAAACCTCGAATGGGAGGTAACGGTTTAAACATCGGACATTCCATAAACTCTCCTGTCAGTTTCATCACTTCCATGGAAATAACCAGACAAACAAAAGTAAATAAGCCATTCATAAATATCTAACTCATGCAATTAAGACTATCACTTCCAAACCTAAGTTACAAAGCATGCATGCCACTTCAATCCAAGCTAACACTATAAAATTCAAACACACCCAAAGAGAAGCAAAAGCTGTGGGTAGTCTGAAAACCAAGGCTGCATAAATGATTTCCTTTAAAAAAAAGGAAGTCCAACAGTAATACAAACCTATGACATATCATGAAGTATGAGACATTTCAGAAAAAAATAGTATGCATAATATACATTGATCAATAGAGGTCTGTGCCATCTCATATACAAAGGCATTCAATCTCGAAATGATATGTAATCGTGAGATTTTAGTAATTGAGTCAGCGTACCTTCAGTTGTTATGCAGATGCCTGATTATATCTGCATGTGTGCTGCCCTCTTCATCTTAGATCTGCATCAGTAAAAAACTGTAACTGATCAAGAACAAGCTCTGTTGGCATTGAGTCATCCACATCAAAATTGCTGATACATAATGAAATTATATATTTTTATCTTAAAACTCATATTATGACAAGGCTTTCATGTGGCATGCCATGAATGCCTAAAGAAACAGTACATGAACTCACAAAAATGGATATAAGCTGAAATTTGGATCAAACTACCTCTTACTGAGTGAAACCATGACCAAAGGCACCTTCTTTGTCAAAAGGAAAGGTAGGTCACAGAGACGAAAATAGTGCAGACAAGATTTGGAGATGTTGCGAGCCAAAACTCAAGGAAATGTAGATATAGTTTAAAGATATAATTGGACACACAATTGCATTTTATTAGAATTGTTGCGGGAAAATGACTCCAAAAGAGAATTTGGCAGATTATATTCGAAAATATATTGATGATAATTTTATGATGTCAAATATTTGAATTGCCTCCTTATGATCAAAGCATTTTCAACTCTATTCTATTTTATACAATGATGTGTCACCTGATCTTTTCTAATTCTGTAATTCCTGAACACGAATAAGCATGTGTGATTATTGGCATTGATCATAGACACACAGGGAACAAGCCGACCCTGGGGAGGGGGAGCAAAAAAGTTTATTTCAGGCACTTGCCTACATTATATATATTTTTTTGACGGGAATGGTAGGCGATCTCGCCTTTGTATTAATAAAAGGCAAAAGCCCAAATTGGAAATACATAAACAAAGAAAGTAAAACAAAAAAAAACAAAGATAGGATACAAACGCCCCGGGAAAGGAAAGACTGGGAATGTGATAAATAAAAGGCACTTGCCTACATGTTTCAATATAATTTTTTTTTTGGTGGGTAAAATGAGTGGAGATGCAGGGTATTAATTTTTTTTATTATTTCAAACGGTAGGCCATCACCTTCGTATTAGATAGGAAGAAGAGAGCCCAAGAGGGATTACAAAGCATAAATCAAAAGTGACAATAAAAAGGTCCATAGTAGAAGAGGGCTCTACAGAAGGAACCCAAACACAAAACCCTGGAGATGCAGGGTATTAATGCCCGTACCTCTCGCATGCTGAGAGGGGCTCTACCATCTGAGCTACGTATTCTTTTGGTATGGCTCTTTACCGATAATGTCATTCTCATATCTTTCAGATGAAGTCCATATAACACATTCATGCAGCTTTTTGTTCCTATTTAAGACTAATCCTACATGGTGATATAACATGAAATTTGGGACCAAGGCGATGTATGGCTCTCAGCAAGTAAATTAACTCAATCAGCATCTACATTAAATCAATAACAATTCTGACTATTTTTTATAAACTGCCATATCCACATATAGTTTAGATAATATGCCAACCATCTGAATACCCATGAGTCATCATTCCCTTCTATACCATATCAAGTCCTTTTAAGTTTCTTAGTCCTCTCTAATCCGATCACACTCAAGGCATGAATACTTGAATAAAAATGAATGTCAAATAATGTGTCAACTGCCCGATAAACTCTACTCCATACCCTTGGGTTCGAGTTTTAGCGCTGACTTGCCCACCTGTTTGTTGGCGATTATTCGAAAGAATTTTCCGTGGGACCGGGGCAAACAGGCGGAGACAGTTTTCCCAACTCGACTGTAAGGTCATCCACGGAGAGTTCCTCCGATATCAAAAAAAAAAGTCCCCTTATTTCTCATGAATCATTCATCTCCTCTTTATTTATCTATTTATTTTGGCGGGAAGCGGTGAAATTGTCTATGACTATGCACATTGTAAATTCATCCACCTAGAAATTTTGGTATGGCATCAGTTCTTGGTGCCAACTAGATTTATTCTAACAAGTGCTGGTATGTTCTTAAAACCACTTCATTGTGAATTATCCACACCCCCATCATACAACCAGCACAATGCATTGAGACACCTTAGCATTAATGCTTCTGCCTCCACTCTTTTTAAGATGTTTTCCCAAACTTTCAAAGTTGGTCCAGAAAGGCCCAAAGTCGGAGTTCTATTTTATCATTAAAGATATTGAGGTTGAGGCATGAGGGGTGGCATGAAATGAAAATGTAACCACGTTTAAACAAAGCTACAATGCCACACAAGGACTTCCTAGCGACTTGTTCCTTCTGAACTAAAAAAATGGAAATACTTACATTAATCTTGGATAACAAATGCACAACTGCAACTAAAGAAAAAACTTTGCTAATGTTCTACAGTTCGCAAATCAGCTTGAGAATCTGGTGAATTGAACAACCCCTCACGTCATTTCCAAGCTTCAAAGGCTAATAAAGTAGAAATTGCTATCGACCAATGTGTTAAATAACAGATAAGCTTTGGATTTCACATGAAACTCAAGCAAAGGAATTTCTCAATAAAATAATCTGTTTCCATCTGAGAGTTTATTTTGCATTCTTTTTGTATTGTTAAATTGATGGATTGTGCATCAGCAAATTTATTGTCTCCTCATAATTTTTCAATTTAAAGATCTAGAATAATTTGTCAAGTTAACAAAATCCTAGGTAACAGCCATTCTGTGAAAAAATATGCCAAATTTTAGGACCATTTTATTTCCTTCCCCTCCCCATTCACAAGCACCACAACTTGCTTGTAGCCTTTTGCGCTAACAAATTGCCAAGGTTATAAATTTTGCTAAAGCTTACTACAGTGCATCCTTAATACATATTGCAAGAAATATTTTGAATGTGTGAATCACAGCAGCTGATGGGCCATGTAGGTATCACTGTATCATGCAACAGATATATAAAAATAAGAGAAACATCAAGGATCATAGTAAAAACAATGTTTGATCTCTGGATGAAATAAATTGATTATGAAACCAAATATTCAGAAATGCATTTTCCAAGTCTACTTAATGTTAAAACATCATCCAAGAGGAAAGCTACATTGAAATTCAGAGTAAAACAAAAATCATATCAGCTCACACAACAGAGTAAAACAACTTAATAACAAATCAGACGCATGTTGGATCATCAAATAATGGGAAAACCTACAGAGATTTTCGCAGGGTGGTTTCTCGCACCGATTGTCATCGCCCTTGCCATTCTTCTGCGATAGCTTTTGTTCCTTCCAATATCCCCCAAAAAAATTTAATACATCAACAAAAAAAAAAAAAATCCTTAAAAAAACACACACGATCACATTCTAAGAACAAAAAAAATACCTTATCATGGATCCGTGATTGAAAACTCTCTAGATGCTCGATCTGACTCTCGTAGTACCTCTTCCTCTTCAAACACTCCAATGCGGCTGCGATTAAAAATCTGAAATCACTAAACGCAGATAATTAGGGGACAAATCCTTCCACAAGAAACCATACATTACCCTGTTTGTTCTTAGACTTCGTAAACACTTTCGCCCTCTCCACCTCCACAGAGACCTTCTTCTGCAGCGAACACTCTTTCTCCTCCAACATCGCCAGGGTCTGCAAAAAAATTAGGGTTTCAATTCTAACCGAAGAAATCGATTGCCCTAATTTGATGAAATGTCGGTGTGATCGGCGACACGAGACTTCACTACGGTGAGAATACGGAGAAGGCATACGCGTACGGTTACGTATAGTACCTGTTTCAGCTTAGAGAGGAAGAGTGGTCGCCATCGTCTCTGCAACGGCGGAAGAGTTTACCGAACATTGTCGAGTGCGGGTATGTGCGGTTACGTAGAGTACGATCGCATTGCGTATGTATCTAATACGGATCCGTGATGGCTGGGGAGAGAGAAGGGAAGGTCGGTTTTCGGGGAAGCGGGAGAGGAGAGATGGCTGAGCGGGAATAGCTTTTTGTTCTACGAGAGAGCGACAGTCCTCGCACAGCTCGCTTTTGTGTTGGATTAAATGACGAGAATGCCCACCCCCGCCTGGTTGTCTCGGGGACCGTTTATAAAACGGATTTTGAACACATACTTACCCGGTCCTTACTCAAATCTATATCCACCGGAGAATACCATCTCCGGTCCTTACTTAAATTATACCTATATTTTACTTAAAATTTGAATAAAAACTTAATTTGATATGATGTGTCTTCAACCATCACTTTGTGTTTTACTCAAATCTTTTTAAAAAATCAAATCTTCTTCTAATTATCTCCTATAAACATTTTCAAAGTCTTTTCCTCAAACATTTTTACTACTCAATTTTTCTCTCATTCAAGATATTTAAAATTAAAAATTATTATCATCCAATTTTTTTATAAAAAAGTAAAAATAATATTTTTTATTATAGTAAAAATAAGAAGTTAAAAATCAAATATGAAAACTTTAAAAAAAAAGACCATTATTTTTTTTTATTTTTTTTTGGGTTTCAAGAGATGGTGAAAATTTTGAGGTGAGAAGATATCTAATATAATTCAACTAAAAGTGGAGTTGAAGAAAAAAAAATGTCACATTCGAAAGAAAATGTAGAAATAAAGAGAAAAAAGAGAGGTTAAAAATCTGGGTAAAGATTTGAGTTCCCTTGATTGGGTAAAAACTTGATTTGGTATGTGTATGAGTAAATGATTAGAGAGAGTTTTGAATGACTTTTACTCAAATTTGAATTTGAGTAAAGGTTTGGGTATAAGATTGGAGATGCTCTTATAAAAACCTCTTGCTATAAAAATGTAAAATCTTCTTGTTGTCCTATACTTATCAACATTAAAAAAAAATTAATATTACTCTTTGTAAACTTATAAAAATCAAAATAGATCCTTATAAAATTAATAAATTTTATTAAAGTCAACTACAAATTTGATTAGTGTATTATAGTAATTTATCGAGTAAATTTTAAATGATATTACAATAATTTATCTGATATGGTTAAAATCAATCACAAATCTAGTTAGTTTCAACTATGGCATGGATTAAAATAAATATTGTTTAATAAGATAGATAAAGACTTTTTTTATTTTCATAAATTTTTAGAGAGTTATATCGAATTTTTGAAAATAAGGAATAATGACATTATCAATTTATCATAACTTTTAATGTCTGTAGCTGGTTAGTTGAAATGGCGATAGAAATTAAAATGATATTTTTCAAACATCACAAGGACCTGTGATAATTTTTCAATTTTATATAAAATAAAATTAGGGTTGCAATTCGGGCGGGCAGAATTTTAAACTATTCAATTCTAACATGATCCAACTCGATTTTCAACCTGAATTTGATCAACCCGAACCCAACTCGTAATTAAATAAACCAACCCGATCCAATTCGGCCCAATATGAATTGAACTAACCCAACCCCAACCCGATTTTCAACTCTAATTGAACCAACTCGACCCAACCCGAATTTCTAATATGATGTACAAATTAAATAAATCACCCCGACCCAACCAGTAAGATTAACTAGGTTTACCTAAAATTTGAACTACCCATATTAAAAGCTACAGAATGAATGGACATGATTTTTTTTTTAACTATTAGTTTACAGATTCGGGTTGGGTCGGGTTGTGAGTGAGCAAACCCGAACCCAACCCAATTTGTGAGTCAACCCGAATCTGAACCCCAAACCCGATCTGGTCAACCCAACCCATGTATAAATCGAATTCAACCCGATCCAAATTACAGCCCTAAATAAAATCGAGTTAGCTAACTTTTCATGGAAATATATCAATTTTTTCTCATGTTAAACATGTAGCCGTTGTGGCTATCGGTTATGTTAAGCTGAGAAAGTTTGACCCGGACAAGTCAAATATGAAACGCTTTAAACGTTCAGATTTATTCGCGTTGTTCCCCGTTCCTGCTCGCGACGGGTGCATGCATTCAGAATGGATTCCCCGTTCCAGCTCGCGACAGGTGCATGCGTTCAGAATGGACGTTTTGACCGTGCAGTCAGTGAAAGTCTTACGTGATCTTTTTTTTTTTTTTTATGGTTCCAAATTGAAGCCAGCTGATTCAATGGACCCGATTGAAGAGCCCACTTTTAAGTTTTTTTCCGAAGGGCTCGAAGTCTGAAAAAGAATTCCTGTAAACGCTGGATATCATCAGTTTCCTGTCCGTCTCCATTGTAAGATATATAATACATGTTGGATTTATTTTGGGTAGCAGTATATGGATCATGCAAAATAGCAGTATATGGATCATGCAAAATGTTATACACTTGTACTCCATCTCATTACCGTTACAAACACAATTTTTTTTAATATCATATATTTGATCATATTTAAAATATTTATAAATGTAAAATATATACTCTAATGAATTTAATAATATCACTTATAAAATATATAAAATATTTAAAACAGGTTATATATATCTCATGATACTATATTTAAAACTATAAATTATTGAATATAAGATGACTTATAAATCATTATATATTTTTATCAACAAAAATATAAAGAGATTTGCATTTAATCACTATTCTAAATCTTTACAAAGCGGAAATATTAGAGCTTATTATTTGTTTTCTTTTAGTTAATATGTCAACCACTTAAAATGACGTAGACAGCCTAATGTTACAGGATGCTTTGAGATATTTTAAGTTTAATATATAATAACATAGTTCATATGGTTAGAATTTTTCTTTGAAAATGGAAGCTTCCATAAATTTGAAACTCTGAGTTTTTTTAATAAAAATGTAAAAAGCCGGCTAACTAATCAAAATTTGATTCACGAGATTGTTGAAATAGATGATGTATTCAACTATTCGAGTCATAAATTTAATATAAATATATAAATTAAACTAATTATATATCAATGTTTTTTGTTGTTTATCGACATCAAGAGAACAGACCAGGGATGTCAGACTTGTGGTCATCGACACATTCGTAACAAAATTATTTGAGGACTATTGTTAATCTTTTTTATAAGTTTCTTTTATAAACCTTAAAAAAAAGTCATCACATCAAATTAAAAATGCCACGTAAGATTGTGGGCGGCAAATACAGAACCACAAAAAAGAGACACATATTATCCTCCTTAAAACAAAAATATGCAAATATATATAAATAAATAAAGAACAAATGAATTTTCTTCGGATCACCATCAAAACCTTAAGTTTCTTCAGATCACCATCAGCTGAGGAAACCCAGACGTCGGATGCGGAGATAACGGCGAAAGCAGCGGGACGTTAAATATCCCCGTCATATCCGAATCCCAAACACCCGACCAACTTGACGGCGTCAGGGGACCGACTAACGGAATATTCGATCCGGATACCTCTTCGACCCTCTCCTTCTTCACAACGGGAGGTTTCGACTCCGCCTCCTCCACAATCTCCACCGACCTCCGCTGCCTCTTCCGCGAAGAGGAGGTGGAGGAGGACACAGAGGCGGAAGACTCCGGAAGCGGCGTCGGGGCGGAGGATGAGTATGAGTCGCCGATGTCATTGGGGAAGTTGAGGATGGCCTTGCTCCCGCGGAGGCGAAACGCGGCCCGATCGTAGGCCCTGGCGGCTTCGATGGCGGTGTCGAAGGTCCCCAACCAAGCCCTAGATCCCTTGCGTTTGGGGTCCCGGATCTCCGCCGCGAACTTCCCCCAAGGCCTCTGCCTCACCCCCCTGTAGTGTCTCCTCTCCTCGGCGGAGCACACCTCCACCTCCGGCGGCGGCGCGGCCGCCACCACGGGCCACTCGACCTTCCTCGTCTGCGGGAGATCGATCTTCAGCGAGGGGCGGCGGGTCGGGGAAGGAATCGGCTTCTTGTCCTCGAACACGGGTGGTGGCATGGAGACGAAGAAATCGTGATCCAAATCGATGGGATCGGCGAATTTCGGGGATGGGAAGCGGAGGCAATCGAAGAGATCGGGGATCGGGGAGTCCAGATCGGCGAAGAGGTGGTGGTTGATGAAGTCGAAACGAGAGGAATCCATGCGAGCACGAGAGAGAGAGAGAGATTGAGAAGGAAAGAATGGTTTGATTTTTTTTTTAGTGGATGAGGAGGGAGTGTGAAGAGGGGGTTTATATAGAAGGGGTGATTTTGGGGGAGGAGTGGTTTGCAGAGATCGTTCGGAGACGGAAAAAGGAAGTATCGTATGGTGGGGTTTTTTTTGTTTTGTTTTGACTAAAATGTAGTGTCGTTTTGTTAGACGAAAAAAAATAAAACCTTTATATATATATAAACATTTCAAAAGCACAGTCTCCTGCTTTCCCGTGTATTTCCCTTCCAATGGGGGGTCGAGACTAGTTTTTTGCTTGGATATAAAGTACAATGTTATTTATTTATATGTTGTATGATTAATGTTATCAGATATAATTCATATATCTATACCTATTTTCCTCTATGATACGGTGGAAAGGGGGGAATTCGAAAATCTATTCAATTTTTCAAAAACATTGTTTTGACATAATTTTAAATGCGAGGAATATAACACTGCGAACACGAAAAATGCAATATCAAATGTTTCATTTAGAAAAACCTTTTAAATCTGTATTAGGCATTTGAAACACAATCTATATCCAATTAATGTCTTAAATCATACAAGCTCTTTTGTTTTTTTAACCTTCGAACATGGAGTGTGAATTGGCGTGTAATTCAAACCTAGATGGCCAGCGTGTAATTAGTACCTAGATTCGTGCATCTATATAATATTTATAATATAATGTTAATATGGTCACATTAAAGCTTCAAAATAGTCATTTCTAATATTTATTTTAATCATGATCAATCATTGATCAACTACTTTATTTATGATTAGTAGTGTGTTTTTTCAAATAAATCATGTGAGGAATAATTATGTAGACAGTCCACACATATTATTATTTAAATTTTTTTAATAAATATCACCTAATAAAGCATACGTTTTTTAAAAAATGCATATTATTTTGGTTTTTTTTTTTGCATAAACCTATTCATAGTAAAAAAAAATTTAAAAATCAACGAGGCATATACCTCACCTGAGGAAGTATATTTCTTCTTGGACAATTATATATGTAGGTATAATAATTGTGTACATGGACTCCATATAACATCACTCTTTTCAAACATCCTGGGTTATTTGAAGCTTTCATGCTTTTCTATTTAATTAATTTGAGAAATTTATCTCCTTTTTTATTTTTAAAAATCTGAAAGATTGGTTGTTTTCTGCTCTTAGTATTTTTTAGTTTATTATTATTATTATTATTATTATGCACCCCGACAGGCATTCTAAATTTTGTTACTGAATCTTTTCCACCCTAGAATTGAAACCATTCATTCATTGTCCAATGTCTTAAAAAGTCAACCATCACCCTAGCTTGAGAAACCCAATGAATCTGGGTCAGCATCTCTCTGTCCTCCTGTCCTCCTGTCCTCCATTAATGTTTTCACAATAAGAATATAATCCTATTATTCCCCCCATTTGAAAATTTGAAGGTTGACCTGTAATTCATGGATGTCAAACACCGACTCAAAAAAAATTTCTGGCCGACTAACTGAAACAAAAAAATCTTCATGACAAGCATGCAACATGTTGTGAAGACAGTAAAAAAATTCTACACAATTCCCTTAGGGGCTGTTTGGGTAGAGGGTTAGGGAAGGAATAGGTGGGAATAGACAGGGAATAGGAAAAAAAAAGTGTTTGTGTGAGGGAAATAAAGTGGTATTTGGATGTTGGAATAACAAATAATAAAGGGGTATAGTAATCCTTCATTTTCATGGAATTAGTCTATTCCAACAACAATCATAAGTGGGTCCCACTATTTTTTTTCATCATTCATTTCAAATCACCTGTAAACACTTCTTATACATCAATGGGGTCCACATGTCAAATCAACTTTTTACACTTTATTCGCATTTTATTCTTCATCAATCAAACACATTCACTTTATTATTACGTTTTCCAATGAGAATAATTTAAAACACAACCAAACAAAAAATCACTTATTCTACTGATAAAGTCAACAATTCCTAGAATAGGTATAAACCCCAAATAGCTTATGTCTCTATCCAAACGGACCCTTAAAAAAAACATGCATGCATATTGCTGTATATATTGATTTTGTACGTTCAAGATCAAGACTACTATGACCAAGTGACTTAACCTTTAACATGCTTATGTGTCAGTTTTTTTTTCTTCCTGATTTACAAAAAAAATTAAGTAACTTTGGGTGGTTTTATATATATATATTTTCTAATCTCATAACATTAATTTATTTTTATGATTAATTACTTAGTTGTATAATGAGATAGATAAGTCTTTGATAAAAAAAAATTAAAATGACGTAGACAGCCTAAACTAATTAGATGTTTTAATTAAATATTTTTATATATAATGAAATTGAGACGTCAGAATTGAAGATGTATTCAAAGATTTGATTTACAGATTTCATAGCAATAAATTGAACTAATTAATGATTTTGTTAATCCATGACATGAGAACTAAACAGGGACGTCAGACTTGTGGTCATCGACACATTTATGACTAAATTATTTGAAGACCGTCATTTTTTAATTAAAGTTTCTAGAAAGACCAATGCTTCAACGTTTTTGTAAGACAGCGGCTATTCTGATATTAAACAATTTTTGTATTTTTTAAGAAAGTTGTTTTTTTGTACTCGTCTAACTATTTTTTTTTTTTTTTTTTTTGTAATTACAGCTTCTTCCAGGCTGATTTCAGATAAACAATATTCAAAAACTACAATTGGAGTAATCAGGAGGGAGACAGTTGCCCGTGGAATCAGTTTTAAACCCAGTATTTATATATAATCAGTTTTGTAATCTTCGCTACCAAACATTACTTGAATGAAATGTTGTTGAATAAATTTGTTCAGCTCGTGATGTTTTATGAGCTTTCTCATTGGGTATTCAAATGGAAATCAATGGGATAATAAAAAAAATTTGTTAAATGCCAAAAAATATATATATCATTTCATTTAATTGAATTAATTAATTTTTTTAACAATATTTTAAAAAACCTTGGAGCTATCACCGCATGTGGGAGCTTTTTTGTTGTTGTATTCGAGGTTGGGGGTGTTTCATATCAGGTGCAGGGGTAATGCGTTTCTGGAACGGGTGCTTGAATGGTTGGTAATCACGGAGTAGCAGAAAGGCATTGGCGGTCCAATAGTGGGAAGGAGTTGGCGGTCCATTACCCTGGTTAGATACCTCACTTATCTTATGGATGGCGGAGTTTATTTTCTTAATTTTCTTTTTCATTCTCAATGTCTTCTCATCTCTTTCAAAATTATACTTCAAAATTAATAATGAAATTGAGGTAGTTATTTCTTAATAACATTTTTTTTTAGAGGAAATGTTATAGGTTGTCGGCTCAAAGGCAGGAGTGGACCTTGGGGTCAATTAAGCTGGGGCCTCATTAACCCCTAGTTCAATAAAGAGTGATCATTGGCTCATATATATATCAATTAATGGTTGTCAGTTTGGGAGAAAAAAATTAACAAAGTGAGACTCATGGAAATTATATGGCATTTCATGAGTGATTGCCACAGGTACAGGAAATTTGAACTCACTGAACGACCCAGCAAAGAAATTATGGATATCAATTTAAAGCATCAGTTAAATGTTAAACTTAATGAGCCTGAACTTTGGAATGTCACTGTTTGAATCTTGGTCCGTTTGAAAACAGATTGAAAAGTAACTTTTGCAATAAAGCTGCTTTTAAAGATAATTTTAGACCTTTACTTTTTTAGAATGATTTTTTTTTAATTCAAGGATCAATATTTGAAAGGAGTTTAATGTTTGGTAGATAAAATTGTTTTTTAATTCAAAAAATCGATTCTGACTGAAAATCGCAGTTTCTGAGCTTTTTAAAACACGGATTTCGAGAGAAAAATTAAAAGGAATCCAACTTTTGATTTCGCCGGAATCCGTCCTGTTTGGTTGCACGATTTTGAAATTTTAACTTTTCAAAAAACAAAATCGTCCCAAACCGCGCAACCAAACGGAGCCTTAATTCAAGAATAATACACATCCATGCTTTACAAAAATAGTACATTTAAATTAATTGAATGCATACTTTTTTTAATATTTTCATAATAAAACGTATGCTAACATGGTAGATTATATACTGGATTGGGTGATTTTATTTGTTTTGTGGCAATTGCAAGAGCGACTGCAAAAGTGCCTTGTAATAGTGTCCAAAGCTTGACACTCATTATATGACTTGTTTATATATCAAACGATCCCTATATATTGGAATTTCCAGTAACTCAGATTTATACTGTTCAGAAAAAAAAATTTAAATATTAATTAGTACAGATAAAACACATATTTAGTTCACTAATTTTGAACAAAATAAGAATTTAAAAAGTGGATTACAACGAAGAACACCATATTCCAAATTCCCAAAATATAGCAAACTTTGCAAAGCTGTGAAGACACAGCGCTTCCACTGTTCCACATAATCTGATGAACAAAATTCTAAAAAAACAAAATCAAACATAACTCGAAGAATGATATTACATGTAGTTTTATTTTATACAGAGACTCAATTTTTCTTGAAGTCACATATTTCATGAAACATTTAATTTTACACAAACAAACAATCATCCATTACTCCTACCATTGACTGAGTATATATTTATATATAATATAAAATACATGAACGACTCAAAGAGAATGTCAAACACCGACTCACCAGAACATCTAGACGACTAACTATAATAAAACCCATTTGAAACCTTCCCTTCCCCTGACTTTGGATTCAGTCCTCACAGCATACACCACAAGCTATCCAGTTTTTCTACTATTCACATTGTCACATACAGCACGACTTGTCACATTTAGGTGTTCAATTATTTCAAAATGCATCTGCAGACTAGGGGGCCTATCTGGGAAATAAAGTCTCTCACTCACCTGTAGTCTGCCATCCGTCCGAGGAGACTCACCTTGGAGCAGTTGCACCAACCTGTCTTTCTCTTTGCAGATCCACGGGCGGTCCCTGCTGCACCACTGTCGGGGGGTCCCATGAATCGCAAAATGGATTTCACAGGCACTGGATGCCAAATGCTCTGCGATTTTCTTGATCACAGCGTGATCGGTCAAATATGCTCCGGGAGAGTTCAGCCCGACGTCCACGTAGTGGATATTAGAAATGCTGAGGAGAAAGCTTTCTTTGGATGCAGGGATGATGTGAACTTGTTGGAGTCGAGGAGAATCCTCGGTTGACCCTGGTTTTAAATGGGCGAGCTCAGTGAGGATTTGGTTGAGTACAGTGCCTCCCTTGCTAAACCCGAGGAGGACTGTTTTGGGTGGATATGAGGTTGAGAGTAACAGGGGTTCTGTTCCTGTTATTTCATTCTTTGCCTGAAAAGAGAAGTGATACAGTGAGCTTGATACATGTTGATATGCACCTCAATAGGGTAATCACAAAATTAAAAACAAGTTTAAATGTCTTTCAGAATAATGAGAAAGCTCATGAACTAAAGAATTGAGCAGTAGCCACGTTAAAGTCTGCTATGATAAAGTCCGACATGGTTGCATAATTTCATCTAAAGATGAAATAATATGCACAAGAAACATATTTGATATTCTAAGCAAATAATAATAATAAATAATTAAAGACATGCTTCTCACCTCTTTTTCCTTCTAATCAATATCCTAGAAAAAAATATTCAGCAACTTGGCCCGTGTGCGCGCATGCGTGTGTGCCACAAGTAGTCATCTACTAAATTGGACCAGATACTGTACAGAATGCGGCATTTCCAGAATAAATCAATGTTAAAGATAACTAAAGGGGTAAAAATCGGCAAACCAGCAGGTTGCTATAAAACATTAGTGCTGTGCAACAAGCGAATTTTACTTCCACTTAAAAAAAGTTTCGCGAATTGTGAAACCAACTATAACATGTTTGGGTGGGTTCTATTAATGCAACTAAGTGATGCACTGTTCATTTACTACAACAATAACATCAAAATAAGCTTAATCCAGATGTCAAGTTCATTTATTTTTTCATACTCTCTCAGATGATTGCTTTTGGAGTTGCTGAGTGCTAGAAGAAAATATATTTAAAGAACAGAAATTAGTATTGGATAAACTCTCGCAAGAGGGATGTTGTGTTTGGAGCGCCACCATCATCACCATCAACCACCATTTCCGTGACTCCTTTCTTTCAATCAAGTAACCATTTAATTCACAGCTTCATGTTCCAACTTCCAAGGTTATAGGGCCATCAAGTCCAGAGACCTGTATGTCCTTAACTTTCATCCAAGTAATTTTAGATCTTCTTTCCTCGTTAAATGCCATTACTAATTTAATCCTTCCTCAGGAATTATCCCCCAGTAACATTGAGCATGTCAAAGAAGGTTCCATTAGTTCTGAAATCTTAATTGTTCTATATATACTACTGGTGTTGGCTATAAGCTGCTACACATGCAGTCATGCACATCTAAATAAGCCTATACTTGAATTTTTGGACAGCTTGTTAAGCATCCACATCCCAATAATAAGACCTATCTTCCTACGGGCGCCTACAGGAGTAGGGTCATGACTAAAACTGTCCCCTGTAAAGTTTGTCTTTTGTTCACAATAAATAAGCCAGACTTGAAATACAAATACCAGCTTATTCTCACTTAATTCTACATAGCTATACATACTTATTCTCTCTACTAAACAACTTTTTTTTGTTATTCTCCCCTATTCCCACCTATTCCTCCCCTATTCCTCTACCCAAACGCATCCCTGAGGAAATAGAATAACCCAGATCATTTAATACTCCACAAAATATTCACATTCATGGATAACATTTTATATTACTAAAGCAACCGAAACTTCACTAACAAAAAACATAGATCAACAGAAAATCGCTATTCCGAACTTGATAAAATCCAAAAAAAGAAGAGTAAATCGATCGAACCTCCTCGACGCACTTGCGCAAGAGCGAGACGACAGAAGTGGAGGCCGGGAACCCTTCGGGATCGTAGCCTCGTGGATCCCCTCTCGAATCCACCGTCGGCACGAGATCACGATAGACCGCGAAGGGCCCGTTGAAGGTGGAGGCGTCGACGACCCAGGCGTTGACGGATCCCCCGAACTTGGAGACCAGGATCTCCGCCACCGTCCGGGAATCCGAGAGCCTCTCGATCACGTGATCCCCCGTCCCCTCCACCCGATCGCCATTGAAGAAGACAACATTGGCTGAAGGAACCTGTGATTCAGACACCGAAGAAGGGAAGTTAGTGTTTTCGGGAAGTGATGATAGGGTTCATGAATGGAATTAGGGATTTTTTTTGTGGGGGAGGGAAAGTACAGCTAGGGTTTTGGAGGAGGGGGAGAGGCGGAGAGAGGCGGCGACTTTGTAGTGGGCTCCGTTGTTGGGCCGAAGGGGAATGCGTATGAGTCCGGCCCATCGATCCATTAGTGGATATTTTCCCAAACAGACGCATAAGCAATCAATGAAACCATAATGAAACGAGAAAACACGCCTTCGTTGCGGGACCTTTTCGATCCAAATGAGCCTGTTTTATTATCATCAAAGAGAGTTGACGAAGGCGGTGAAAGCAGGGCCGTTCGATGGATGAACTTTTTGGAAGTTGCTGTGATGGGCCTTGAGGCTCCGATTAAAAATCTGTTTTTCAATTTTCACTACTTTCCCCTTCAAACAAAAGAGTGTTTTACACTTTTTTTTTTTTTAATACATAACAGAGTCTTATATATAACGTTAAAAATCCAGTGAAACATATACTTCATTAGATGAAGTGATATGTTTTTTATCTAAACATATACCTTATTAAATGAAATTTACTACTTTAAAAAAAATAATAACATGTGAGATCTAATTGATTTTTTAAATTCAAGATCAGCCAACTGACTTAACCTTTAACATGCTTATTTGTCAATTTTTTTTTTCATCCCAATATAAATAAAAAAAAATTAAGTAATTTTGATGGTTTTCTGTTTAATTGTGTTTCTTTCTAATCTCATGAACATTAATTTATTTTTATTATTAATTATTTAGTTGTATAATGAGATAGATAAGTCTTTGATAAAAAAAATAATTAAAATGACGTAGACAGCCTAAACTAATTAGATGTTTTAATTAAATATTTTTATATATAATGAAGTTGAGACGTCAGAATTGATTATGTATTCAAAGATTTGATCTACGGATTTCATAGCAATAAATTGAACTAATGAATGTTTTCTGTTAATCCATGACATGAGACTAAACAGGGACGTCAGACTTGTGGCTCAACACATTTATGACTAAATTTTTTTGACGACCGTCATTTTATAATTGAAGTTTCTAGAATCACCGATGCTTCTACGTGTTTATAAGACAACGGCTGATTCTGCCATTAAACAATTTTTGTGTTCGGTATAAAATTGATTTTGTAATTATGTAACTAAATAGTTTTACAATTATAGTTTCTTACATAAAAGATTTCAGGTAAATAATATTTAAAAGTTACGATTTAAGTAAGCTGGGGGAAGACAGTTGTCTGCAGAATCAATTTTAACCCAACGTTTATATATAAATAGTTTTGTAATCCCACTACTAAACACTCCATTAACAAAACGCTATTGAATAAATCTGTTTTATGAGCTTTCTCACTGGGTATTTAAATGGAGCCATAGACCAATGGGATAGAAAAGACAAAATTTGTTAAATGACACACACACATAATTAAAATGATATATTATTTCATTTTGAATTGAATTAATTAATTTTTTTAATAATATTTCAAAAAAACCCTGGAGCCATCACCGCATCTGGGAGCTTTTTTGTTGTTGTATTCAAGGCTGGGGGCATTTCATAGCAGGCACGAGGGTGATGCGTTTTTGGAATGACTGCTTGGATGGTTGGTAATCACGGAGTGGCAGGAAGGCGTTGGTGGTCCAATAGCGGGAAGGAGTTGGCAGTCCATTGCCCTGGTTAGATGCCTGTTTTATCTTCTATTATGAATGGCAGAGTTTATTTTCTCAATTTTCTTTTTCATTTTCAATATCTTTTCACCTTCTTCATAACTATACTTCAAAATTAATAATAAAATTAGGGTAATTATTTCTTAATAACATTTTGTATAGAGGAAATGTTATAGGTAGTCCGGGGGGGGGGGGGGGGAGGAAGCTGAGGCCCGGGCCCCCCAAAGATTTATAAAATGTTTAATAGTGGCCATGCATTTATGTATGTAATGGTAAATCAATTAATTCCCAAATCCATCATTTCAAAATAAACATTAATCCCTTAGTCCAATAAAATGTGCTCATTAGCTCATGTATAAATCAATTAATGGTTGTCAATTTGGTAAAAAAGAGAAAGAAATAAACAAGTGGGACCCATGGAAATAAATTTAAAAAAAATCTAATACCCCACTCCTTATACACAGCAGAAAACCAAAAAAAATTATGCGCCATTGTAACATCCTTTCTCATGACATTTCTGACCCCATTGAATGAATCTTCAACCCTCATCTAGTATTTATTGATGTATGTTTAATATTTTTTTAATAAAACTTTTTAAAAATATTTGATTTTGATTTTTTTGTTTTTTGTATTTGATCCGTGTGTTTTTTTTTTTGTTAGTGGGATTGATTTATTTTATTTGATTGGATCAGGAGATTTGTAAATATTAAATTTATCTTCAATTCATCAAATTTTTGTATGAATAATATTTGTTTATTTTATTTTCAGTCTTAATTTTAGTCCTATATACATCGAGCATATAAACATATTAACGATGTATATGTTTCGATAAAACGTTTTTGTTGGATTTATAAAACTTATTGCATAATATAACAAAGTAGTGGATGAAGTTGTTTAAGAAAATGCTACTGAAAATGCTAAGTGTATATCCCATAAAATTTTAAAAGAGCTATTGTGTATTTTTTAAAGTATGATGTAAAATGTAATTCATAGAGAAATTGGTGATGTGAAGTATTGCATTATATTAAAAGAGAAATATTTGAAAAGTTCAACAATGACGGGATTGTAGATGAATTTTATACAGTAAAAAAATCGTCGGACGCAACAAAAAAGTAGAAGATATTTAATTTCTAGTTTATTTTTGTGACTGTTAAAAAAATATCTATAAAATCTTCATTGGAGCATTGATTTATTATTGAGTGATTTGAATTTGACATTTTTATCTTAAATTATCATATTCATATATTTTGTTATAATTTTTTTTATTTCTGGTATAATGATTACTCTCTAACCCCTTAAAGGCCTGATTTGATTAAAATATACCATACAAGTAACAACTAACAAGCCATTAAATAAAGACAAGACCCACTTTAATTAAACCAACCCACATATCTCCTGAAGTCCTTAAAATTAAAATAAATAAATTATTAATAAATTAAATAAAAGGACAAAAGAATTTTGGACCCGGCGTATATTATATCGAAATACGCACAAAACACAGATCTCCGTATATCTACACCAACCAAAGACACTTCTCATCATATCACCATCAGCTGAGGATACCCAAACGTCGGATGCGCAGATAACGGCGAAAGCAGCGGGACGTTAAATATCCCGTCATATCCGAATCCCAAACACCCGACCAACTTGACGGCGTCAGGGGACCGACTAACGGAATATTCGATCCGGATACCTCTTCGATCCTCTCCTTCTTCACAACGGGAGGTTTCGACTCCGCCTCCTCCACAATCTCCACCGACCTCCGCTGCCTCTTCCGCGAAGAGGAGGTGGAGGAGGACACAGAGGCGGAAGACTCCGGAAGCGGCGGCGGGGCGGTGGCGGAGGAGTAGGAGTCGGCTATGTCATTGGGGAAGTTGAGGATGGCCTTGCTCCCACGGAGGCTGAACGCGGCCCGATCGTAGGCCCTGGCGGCTTCGATTGCGGTGTCGAAGGTCCCCAACCAAACCCTAGATCCCTTGCGGTTGGGGTCCCGGATCTCCGCCGCGAACTTCCCCCAAGGCCTCTGCCTCACCCCCCTGTAGTGCCTCCTCTCCTCAGCGGAGGACTCCTCCACCTCCGGCGGCGGCGCCGCCACCACCACGGGCCACTCGACCTTACTCGACTGCGGGAGATCGATCACCAGCGAGGGGCGCCGGGTCGAGGAAGGAATCGCCGTCCTGTCCTCCAACACGGGTGGCGGCATGGAGACGAAGAAATCGTGATCCAAATCGATGGGATCGGCGATTTTCGGGGATGGGAAGCGCAGGCAATCAAAGAGATCGGGGATCGGGGAGTCCAGATCGGCGAAGAGGTGATGATTGATGAAGTCGAAATGAGAGGAATCCATGCGAGCGAAAGAGAGAGAGAGAGAGGTATTGAAATTCTTCGTGGAAGAGACTGATTGAGAAGGAAAGAATGAATTGAATTTTTTTGAGTGGATGTGGAGGGAGTGTAGAGAGGCGGGGATATAAATGGGGGAGAATTTTGGGGGAGGAGGGGTTTTCAGAGATGGTTTGGAGACGGAAAAAGGAAGTATCGTATGGTGTCGTTTTGTTGTGACAAAAAACAAAATAAAATTATAATAAACACATTTCAAAAGCAGTGTTTCCTGCTTTCTCGTTTACTTCCCTTCCTACCTATAAGAGGCCGAGAGTAGTTTGTTTGTTTGGATAAGGTTTGATAAAGTGCAATGTTTGTTTATGGGGTTTTTTATTTTTAACTCCATGTAAACTATCGTATTTAGCGATCGCTCCCTCCATTCTTCGTATTTGGTTTTACTCTCCACATTCAAAGGATAATTCTTTTTACTCCCTATCAGGGGCTAAAAAGAAAATTAAATAATTTACAGATAGGTCCCTCGCAGGGAGTAAAAAGGAATTATCCTTTGAATGTGGGGAGTAAAACCCAAATACGAAGAATGGAGGGGGCGATCGCTAAATACGATGGTTTGCGGGGAGTTAAAAATAAAAATCCCTTGTTTATGTTGTGTGAGTGATGTTATCAAATACCATTCATGTCTATCTACATGCACCACTATAATCAAGGATTATTAATTAAGAGGGCTCTCATTGTCTTAAAATACAAATTATTTTCATGTACCTTTGGAAGTGCGGCAAAAAACTGAGATTTTTAATATATTTTTAAACAAGATAATACAACATTACAAACTACATAGGGAAAATGAATCAAAATAGTGTTTTAGGATACGTTTGGATATGAGTTTAGGTAGATTATGAGTTTGAAAAGCTAAAAATTTTGAAACTCATATCCAAATACATTTTCAGCTTAGTTTTTTTTTAAACCACAATTTTTCTTTTTAGACAAAAAAAATCTTATGGTTAAAAATTTAATAAAACATATTTTTTGAAAAGCTGAATTTGAAACATAAGATTTTAAGAATCTCAGAATTTCAACTTCACATCAAAATGCACTCTTAGGGGGTGTTTGGCAACAGCGGAAAACGGATTTTAAGTGCTGTTAAGTGCAAGAGGAACGATGATAATCTTTAAGAGTTTAGAAAAAAAAGTGTTTGGTTTAATGAAAAATATTAAGCAGTATTTTAAATAAGTGTGTTTGGTTAACCAGTTGACTTATGTGATTATTGGAAGGGTATTTTGGTCTATTTTATAAGTGCTGAATTTTATTTTGATGCTTGGTTGAAATAGAAAAAACATGTTTTTTTAGATATTAAAGATTATTCTTTTTTAACATGTTAAAAATATCAGTACCACAATTTCCTTTGAAGAGCCAAAACAATATAGTGTCTGGATACCCACATGTTTAATCTGTTGAAAACTCTGATATTTATATATTTCCGCCTATCCCATAAAATTGCAAAGACTCGTATTAGAGTTAAATCTGTCGAGGACTCTGATAATTATAAACTTTCATATATGTCATAAGATTGCAAAGACTCGTATAAACTGCAAAAACAACCAAATGCCATTGTTGAAAAAAAGGGAGAGCAAAAAAATGAATGCCCCCTCTTGTAAGAGGTTGACTGTTGCATAACTATTACAAATATGCACCCATTAACCTAGTTCCTCTAAAGCATAAGAGGCAAGCATAGGTTTATGCAATTATTGTAATCACTTGATAACTATGAATACAAGCAAAAAAGATCAAACACCAAAAAACACAACAGAGCCATGCGTAACATCCGAAGATCATTATTCATGTTCATCGTTGACTTGCATTGGCCTCCTCTACCCTATTTCGGGCTGGGTGTTAGTTATCTACGAGCCCGTGCGTCCTACGCATTAAGTCCACCCACATGAAATAATGTGGATGGTCCTGCAACAATACAAGCAAAACAAATTAATAAGCATTGGAAACAAATACATCCATACACAGAATACAACACCAACCCCTAACCACCACACTCTTCAGATTTTGAAAGACATAAACACCTGAAGCAATAAAAAACACCTAAAATAAACAATGCAAGGAAAGACACATTGAAAATAAATAACCTCCACCATCACTACTTCAAAATAGGCAATGAATCAAAAGAGGAGGAAGAGTGGATGAATGTTATAACATTGCCTAATAAATTTTTATCTATCAACATATACACACAATAGAAAGATCACATGATCCGCCTATCTCATTCGATTGCAAAACTGCTAAAACAGAGCTCAAGACATTTAACATCAATATGAAAAGCAATCATATCATAATCATAACAAAATCACGAAATCAACATAAACAAAGCATGTTTGTTACACCATGAATCCTTATTGGAAAGAATTTTTTTTGCATAAGCTTTCATAACAACAACAACGTGCAGGAAGCAAGCAACACATCCTATTCACAAACTATAATCCTAAAATGGCAACCCATGAGCATTACTATGTTCTTCAGTAAAACTAAAGCCTTATGTTACCTTTCTGAAACACCAAATTAACTTTATAAATGTATATACCTGCCACCCTTGATGAAGGAAAAGCTTTTCCTTGGCTTGTAATATTGGTGTAGCATATATGGTGGAAAGAGGACAGCCTCTGCTCTGCGTAAGAAATTGTAGACATAATTGGCATTAAATAAATGTAACAAGGCATTATGTTCAAGAAATAAAATAATCACTTTTATAGATGTCATATTGCATCAAAAATGAAAGAGTCATTCTTTGCAGTTTAACCTAACTCTCTTATTCCCCACGAAGATGATAAAATCCAATTCAACCACTCATTTGAGAAAACCAATAACAAATATAGATTCTACATTGCTTATTAAATTAAAACCTGGAAGCTTTATCTTCTCTAGGTTCAAGTAGCTGACAGTGCAGTCTGGCAAAGAATGATCAAATAATAGATTACTATAATGAGCAATTCAATAAAACCATGTGATGTTAGAGTTGCGTAGCCCCAAAACCTAAAAAAAAGGTACCTAAGAACCTTACAACACCAAAACCACTGCAGCCCCAAAACTATCTTAAATCAAATCCCTAAAACCCTTGCACCACCAAAACCACTGCAGCCCATCCTAAATCAAACCCTAAAATCCCTGTAGCACCAAAATCACTACAGTCCCTACAACCTCGAAACCATTGCAGCCCCAAAACTAAACATACAAATCAACTGACTGGAGAGTGATTTTCTTACTCAAGAGACAAGATGATGGTCGTCGGAAGAGTCGAGGAAGGTTGACGGAGGAAACGAAGCTCAATGAAGGAGACAGGGGAGACAAGGAGATGGAGGAGTCGGCAATGGTTGGTGGAGATCACTGTTGGTAGCTGCTCGGGAGGCGAAAGAGACGGTGACGAGTTTGAAGGTAATCGCCGAAGAACAGCTGCCGATTTGGAGCTTTTGCAGTTTTTAGGGTTTTCGGAGAGCTCTCGTTGTGTTTTGGGCGAATGAAAAGGGAGGAGAGAGAGGGAGGTTTCACTGGGCGTGGGTTTATATACCCGACGTAAATAAAAGAAGTTTGAAGGGGTACTGTCGTCTTTTCACAGGAACACAGAATCACATAACGCGTTTTGCTTTTTTTTAAGTGAGGTCGATCGAGATGAAAAAAAGGGGCCCAATTTTACTGAATGAGGGTATTAACCAGTACTTCCTTGTCACCCAACCAAACACAATTAATTCTTAAAATCAGCTTTAATCGAAATAAGCTCTTAAATTCAAAGCAACCAAACACCACCTTAGTCATGCAAGCTTTATTGTTTTTTTAACTTTAGAAGTGGAGTGTGCATTGGTGTCTAATTCAAAGTTTCAAACCTAGATGAACTTTTAAAAATTACATTTTAAAACTATCCGCATTGATTATCTAATGTTAAGTTGTCACACAAAAGCTTTAAAAAGATCGATTCCACATTGATTTTAATTGTAATAAATCATCGACTAAATTTACTTAATAACCAGTAGCATCGGAGGACTTGGCGGCAGTCGAGGAGGAAGTGATAGAAGGAGGAGGAGGGCAATGGGTGAGATAAGAGAGTGAGAACTACTCTCCTTGGTAATCTTAATAATATTCAGCACTACTGGTGTAGCTGACTAATAAGATATTTATATGACTGTTTTAAATCTTGGACATGTGATTAAAATTTGACAAATTTTTAACATTTTAAACCAATAATAAAATGATGTGTTATTATATCAGTTTTTTGATGGGGGTGGTGAAAGGGTTGTTCTTTGTCCTTTTAGTTTTTGCTAAATTTAACTTTTTATTAAAAAAATTTGTCACTACATAAATCTTTCCTGTTGTATAAATGAATGTGACTAATAGCGCCCTTTATCCATTGTCCAATGTTTCAAATAAATAACCATCACCCCCAGCTTGAGAAACTCAATGCATCCCGTCCACCATTAATATTTGGATTTTTTATTTTTAAGTTCCTACAAACCATCATATTTAATAATCGATCTCTCACTTCTTCATATTTAGTTTTTACTGTTTTAGTACCCGGATTTAAAAGATAATTCTTTTTAGTCCCTATTAGGAATTAAAAAATAATTAACTTTTAAATCTGAAGACTAAAATCTAAATATAAAAAAAATGGAAGATCAATCACTAGATATGATGGATTCTGAAAACTTAAAAATAAAAAACTCATAATATTTTTTACAATAAAAAACAATACTTGGTGGTGGATTAGAGGCTGCCCGGGAGTCCCTAACATGGAGGAAAAACACAGCGGGTATGGAAGGAACGCATTCCGCTGAAAGTTAAGATTTTCTCTTGCATGGCCTTACAGGGGAGATTAATGACAAGCTTACAGATCGAAGTGGCGTCTGGAGGCTTAATGCGTGTTGTGCTGTTCTGAGGCTGAAACGGTGGAGCACCTACTGCTTGGCTGCTTGGCGGTTACCCCATTTGGGAGTGGCTTAGTTTGGCGGCAGGTGTGCGCAGTATCGTTTTCGCACCTTAGAGGAGCTTTGGGAAGTTTGGGGAAGCCCTTTCGCAAGGCAGGACACTCAAGCAAGCAAAGGATGATCCAAATCTAACCTCCTGCGGCGATATGGGCCATTAGTATCACCACGAACAATTGTGGATTCAAGTGGCAGAGGTTTTATTTCGAAAACCTTCATGACCTAGCTTTTCAGTTCATTCAGAGTTGGCAGTCGAGGTGAGCAACCCCTCTTGTTCCCAAGATTTCCTATCTATGGTTTTTTATATGGGTCCGCAGGCTCGGTCTTTGATCTCTTTTTTTGGAGGGGGGTATTGATTCTTGTTGTAAAGAACCAGTCTCTCTACTCCTCCTCCTCCACCAATTCGGATATTTTGTATATTTAGTTATAAATGATCTACAAGTTCCTGTTAAAAAAAAAAAAAAACAATACTTCTGTTATTCTCCAATTTGAAGGTTGACCAATAATAGATGAAAAATTCAACGAAAATATCAAACACCGACTCATACGTATGACTTAAATTCAGGGCTTATTGAGATTAAAGCTGATATTCAGCCTCCAGCATGTTTGGTTGGATGATATAAATGTCTTATTAGAAACCGGCTTCAGTCATTTTCGGGCCATTTTTTTCCGCCCGTGATACCTCACTTATTCGGTCCGCTTTGCGCATTCAGAGATTTTTGACACATCTGAAAAGACCAAAGTGCCCCTTCAAACAAATCTTATTTACGCAGGGTATTTAAACCCACGCCCACGATTAATCCCTTCTCTCTCCTTCATTTTCCTGCACTGAGTCCATCTTCTTCGAAAGCAAAAGGGGAAGGAGAGGAAACCCTAGCTGAAGCCGACCTCCTCCGACCGATTCTTTCTCCTGCGCCGAATACCAAAATCACACGCACATGATTACTGACTTCTCTCTCCTTCATCTTCCTGTGCCGATTTCATCCTCTTCGAAACCAAAAAGGGGAAGTCGCAGAAACCATAGCTGAAGCCGACCTCCTCCGACCGATTCTTTGTCCGGCCTGCACCGAATACCGATAGATCTCGTTCAATGTTGTGTTCATGTTCGTCGTTTGAACCCTGTTCTCCGATCTGCTACCTCCTCACCTGACGCCTGTGGAAACAAGGGCCGATCTCCCACTGACTGTCTCCAACAAACGTGAGGACAGCCCGATCTGCTCTACAGCTTCCGAGGATCTCCTCCACAGCCAACAATCTAGGTAAAACCGAGTATTTCCCCTCCATTCATGCCTATGTCTTCAGATCGGTTGATTTGTGGTCTATGATTGTTGAATATGCATTATATTCATGTATGGCATTATTGTTGTGATGTTTTGTCATACGTTTCATGATTCTTTATCCTGTATTTTTTGTTAAATAATGTATAGCTAGAGAAAAGAAAATAAGAATTCATTGTATTGTGTAGACTTGAATGGAGATGAATCTATATAGGGTTTGACCAGTCGAAATGTTTGTTTTTACATGCTGTGTGTAGATAACATTCATGTGACATTCTAGATTGTTGGCTTTTTTTTGTGGAGGGTAACAAATGCAATGAAAATTCTCATATGATTTTTGCAATGCATAATTGCATATGAAGTTTTGAACATTTTCCTTTGACCCTCTGTTTCCTTCTAGATGCTTATGTTTCCTGTTGGTTCTATTATTGTAGGTTCTTGCAATCAATCAATTTTCTTTGAAAATTATGATGCCTTCATTTACTTGAGAGAAAATATAAGTTGGCAAATCAACTAGTGGTGTGTTCCTTATTGTTTCATTTAGTGGTGTGTTCCTTCATTTAACTTGAAAACCTGATTTTCGGATAAATAGGAGTTTGTAGATTTCTGCAAATAGTCTCAAGAGCATTCCAGCCTTTTACCCATCTCTCCTATAGTACCAGAAGTATAGACACAGAGGATATGGATTTAAATTAGAGATATATTGGCTGTACAATACCTAAGCACCAAGTATTTATCTGTACCAGGAATAAGAGATTAATAAAAAAAAACATATCATTTGGATCACTAACACAAACAGAAATATGGGTAACTCACATCCTTATCCTAACCCCTTTGGGACCATCTCTTTCATAGGTCCTTTGACTGAATAACAGTGCATGATTGGAACAGATGACCCATGTTATTTTGGCTTGGTAAATAAATGTTATTATGAAGATCTTCTTGGTTCTGATGTATTTTAATTGGGCATTCACTGTTGTATCTGTATATTGTTTTGATTGCTCTGTTATGTGTGTTTAAACAAAAATAAAAAATCCTTTTTGATTTACATGATTGCAATGTAGCACTGCATGGTGTTCTTTTTCCTTGCTATACAAGAGGATGATGGATTTACATGATGGTTTAATATTCTATAATCAAATATTCATCTTTGGATTGGCTATGTTAGTATCTCATTCACCTTCAATTCTTGTTACTTTGAGATGGCATGATGTCACTCCTATGTAAAACATGACACTGAGTTCTCTAAAGTATTGGTTAAGTCAATTTCTAGTACATCTGAGGCAGAAAAAAAAAACAGTGATTATAAGTGGATGGACGGATTATATGTAGTGGTTTCTAATTTGGAGATAAATCCTACTTATAGAGGTTGAACAGATGATGGGTATTTTTTGGTTGGATCTTTATGTGTGGAATGTCTTTTTTGTTTTGTTTGTGATGTAAATATTGACCAATTTGTGACGGGGGTGTTGTGTTTCATCTATAGTTGGCCTTGTTATGGTGTACAGTTTGTTGTTTTGATGAAAAAAATATCATCAGACCTGTGTAAATTAAACTGCAGAGGTTATTCATGGGATGTTTTGCTCTGTGTTTGCTTATTTTGGTTATGGTAGCAGTGTAGAATTTGTTATGGTGTACAGTTTGTTGTTTTGATGAAAAAAATATCATCAGACCTGTGTAAATTAAACTGCAGAGGCCATTCATGGGATATTTTGCTATGTGTTTGCTTATTTTGGTTATGGTGGCAGTGTAGAATTTTGTTTTGTTAAAATACCAGTTTTATTGGAGGAAATGTCAGCATTGTTTGTTTTTTTTTTCACTAGAGTTGTGTGTTTTGTTTTGTTAAAAAAACTTTTTTAACTCCGCCTTTGAATTTTCCATTGCCGGTCCCAAGCCCAGAATAGAAAGAGGAGGGGAAAAGTATATAAATAATTCAATATTTACATTATTGTACAATTGTCTATCTAGGATTTCATCCACATTCTTTCATGTGGGTGGACTCAACACATTGACGCATAGACTTAACACAGTGGTGTAATACATGTATTTTAATCCTCGTACCAAATTATCTTTTTTTTTATAAATAGAAAAAAAAGCAAATTATTAAGTTTTTAACCAAACATCAAATAATATTCAGCACTTATTAAATGGATGAAAACACCCTTATCATAAGCTCTACTCTTTAGTATTGAACAAAACACACTTATCTGCATAAGTGCTTATAATTTCCGCTGAACCAAATAGTTTTTCTTCTAAACTGATTAAAACTTATCAGAACTTATACAACTGCACTTATAAATCAGGACTTAAAATCAGCTTCCGCTGAACCAAGGCCCCTAACTAAACAAAAACCTATTTGAAATCTTCCATTTGCCGACTTTGGAGTCCGTCTTCAGAACATGCATGCAAAATTATTTGGGGACTACTGTCAATCTTTTTATAAGTTTCTTTTATAAACCTTTAAAAAAAGCCATCACATCAAATTAAAAATGCCACGTAAGATTGTGGGCGGCAAATACAGAACCATAAAAAAGAGACATTATCCTCCTTAAAACAAAAATATGCAAATATATAAAAATAAATAAATAAAGAACAAATGAATTTTCTTCGGATCACCATCAAAACCTTAAGTTTCTTCAGATCACCATCAGCTGAGGAAACCCAGACGTCGGATGCGGAGATAACGGCGAAAGCAGCGGGACGTTAAATATCCCCGTCATATCCGAATCCCAAACACCCGACCAACTTGACGGCGTCAGGGGACCGACTAACGGAATATTCGATCCGGATACCTCTTCGACCCTCTCCATCTTCACAACGGGAGGTTTCGACTCCGCCTCCTCCACAATCTCCACCGACCTCCGCTGCCTCTTCCGCGAAGAGGTGGTGGAGGAGGACACAGAGGCGGAAGACTCCGGACGCGGCGGCGGGGCGGAGGATGAGTATGAGTCGGCGATGTCGTTGGGGAAGTTGAGGATGGCCTTGCTCCCGCGGAGGCGAAACGCGGCCCGATCGTAGGCCCTGGCGGCTTCGATTGCGGTGTCGAAGGTCCCCAACCAAACCCTATATCCCTTGCGGTTGGGGTCCCGGATCTCCGCCGCGAACTTCCCCCAAGGCCTCTGCCTCACCCCCCTGTAGTTTCTCCTCTCCTTGGCGGAGCACACCTCCACCTCCGGCGGCGGCGCGGCCGCCACCACGGGCCACTCGACCTTCCTCGTCTGCGGGAGATCGATCTTCAGCGAGGGGCGGCGGGTCGGGGAAGGAATCGGCTTCTTGTCCTCGAACACGGGTGGTGGCATGGAGACGAAGAAATCGTGATCCAAATCGATGGGGTCGGCGAATTTCGAGGATGGGAAGCGGAGGCAATCGAAGAGATCGGGGATCGAGGAGTCCAGATCGGCGAAGAGGTGGTGGTTGATGAAGTCGAAACGAGAGGAATCCATGCGAGCACGAAAGAGAGAGAGAGAGATAATTTGAAATTCTTCGTGAAAGAGATTGAGAAAGGATGAATGATTTGAATTTTTTTTAGTGGACTGGGAGTGAGTGAGTGTGGAGAGGTGTTTTAGGGTTTATAAATGGGGGAGGATTTTGGGGGAGGAGGGGTTTCAGAGATGGTTCGGAGACGTAAAAAGGAAATATCGTATGGTGTCGTTTTGTTGCAGCTAAAAGAATAAAAAATACTTCTATTAATACATTTCAAAAGCAGTGTCCTCTCTGTTTCTCGTGTACGTCAGTTTTACTTCCCACATTCAAAGGATAATTCCTTTTTACTCCCTATCAGGAACTAAAAAAAAAATTAAATAATTTACAGATATGTCCCTCACAGGGAGTAAAAAGGAATTATCCTTTGAATGTGGGGAGTAAAACCCAAATACGAAGAATGGAGGGGGCGATCGCTAAATACGATGGTTTGCGGGGAATTAAAAATAAAAATCCCTATTTTTTTATATTCTGTGGTTAATGTTTATCAGATATAACTCATATATCTAAACACATATTTTGTTGTAGAGATCTCATAGTCTTCAAATGCAAAGTAAAAGAGGGGATTTGAAAATCTATCCAATTTTTTTAAACATTGTTTCGACATAATTTTGTCGTCAT
Organism: Acorus calamus; assembly: GCA_030737845.1. Lineage (NCBI taxonomy): Eukaryota > Viridiplantae > Streptophyta > Magnoliopsida > Acorales > Acoraceae > Acorus > Acorus calamus. Next base: position 21,717,916 of record CM060877.1, on the reverse strand, counting down.
GATGCGGCAAAAAGACTAAAAAATACTTTTATTAAAACATTTCAAAAACGGAAATTGTCTAAAACCGGATCCAAACAATTTTTTAATCATACGAGCTCTATATTTTTATTCACCTCTGAAATAAAGTGTGTATTGGTGTGTGATTCAAACCTAGGTGAACTTTTGAAAATTATATGTTGTATATCTATATGATGTTAATGTCATCACATAAAAGATTTAAAATAGTGTTTAGGGTTTAGGATTTCTCATTTGTTTGTTGACTATAAATTGAAAGAATTTTTTATTTTTCATAGGACTGTAGCAAATGGACAGAGATACCCTTCCCGGCTTAACCGTAAAATCAGACATGAAAAATCCCTCCGATAATTTTTTTTTTCAAAATAGTGTTTTTGATCTATATTAATTTTAATTGTGGTCAATAATCAATTGACTACTTTATTTATGATTACTAGCATCATTTTTCAAATGAATGTTAGAAACATAGCCATGATATATGGATCGTGAATCCATAATTCATAATATCAAAATGGTGAGGAAGAACTAGAATGCATACCTTGCTCCATGATGTTTGATCAAGGAATTTAACAAGAATAGGAGTTTGGACTTCTCTCTCCCAACTCTTCCCTTACTTAGAGATTTGATGTGTATCTCTACAAACCACTTTACTTTGATGTGGATATGATGTTGTATGAAGTGATGAGTGGAGAGAGGGACCAAGTCCCCTTTTATAGGCCATGGGAGACCAAGGGCTCACCTCATAGAATTACTCCCATCATAAACTCTATGAGCCCCCCAAAAGTCACATTGGATAAATCAATAAATTTTTTAAGTGATTTATCTTGGAATTGAGCCCACCATGAAATCTAATAATTTTATTCTATTGGAATTGCTCCCAACATAATTTCCAATAACCTTTATTTTCATTGATTTACTCCCACCATGAATTCTTTACATTGGATAACTAAAACTCTTCCTTGGGGTTGCAACAAATTAGTGGAAAGGTAAATGTGCATGCATTGGGTATATAGAATTCATTAACAATGTGACTAATAACATCACATTGGGTACCACACAACATTAAATTGTGAAAAGTTCAAGACTAACATATGAGGAATTCAAGAAACCATTGTTCAAAAAGTCGGCCTGATAAGCGGTCGCACAGGCGGTTCGATCGTTCGACCGAACCGATTTCATTGGAATCGGGTCATATGCGGGTATGACCCGCATATGCGGCCCGATTCCGCATGTGCGCACAGGATTTGAAAAAAAAAAATTCAGCCGATCTTTCTTTCTTCTTCAGTCGATCCTAATAGAGATAACAAAATTCTTCCTTCTTCAGTCGATCTTCTTCTTCAACGGCGCCGACTCGTTTGATCTTCGTCTTCAGCGACCACGCTGACCAGCAACTGCAGCGGGCCAACGATCTTCTTCCTCAGGCTCGCAGTGTTACTCAGCCTCTGTATCTCTCCCTATCATTCTCTCTTCCCTCTCTTTGATTTCTCTCTCAGACAGTCAGAGTCACTCTTTGTTCTCTCTTACCATTTTTTTTAAAAAAAAGTCTTTGAATGCATGAGTCATTGACAATTATGATACTCACGGACTCACCATATCATATTTGTTGACACCTGTGCTCTTGTTATTTTTAGTTTAAAATTGTGTTGGTTTATTTATTTATATATACAATTGTATAATAAATTATTTATATTGAGAATAGACTTTTTGAGTTTTTTTAATTATTATGCTTAGTTTTATTAGATGATATTGGTGATTTAAAATATCTAAGGGATATTCTTTATATTGCAACAATTTGATTGAAATAGAACACCTTGGGGTCTTTAACAGATTCTTTGTATATATGTCTTTAATATTTATCATGATATGTGTAGAAATTATATTTTTTTATTAATAAAGATATAGAACCGCATATATTCCCGCATATCGCATATACTCTATGCAGCACCTTGATCGCACGGAAACCGCATCCCGCATATTAGAACACTGCAAGAAACAATGAAAAATAAAATCTTAATTCCATTTATTGGGTCATGGAAGACCACAAAATCCAACATTCTCCCACTTGGCCTAAAATGATCACTACTATTATAATTCTTTAAAGAGTGATCATTACAATAATACTTACATTAACTGTATATATCATTGCGAATCATAGCGGTCACACATTATATCTAAATATGCTCCCTTCTATGCATCACATCATTGATATTTTCATTTAACTAAGTCTTTTATGATAAATTTTCACTTATCAATATTATCCCAACCATTATGTTAGACATTTATATTTCTTTTTCCCAAATATATATATGTGCACAAATAAATAGAAATTGACCGGAATCATCACTAAATAAAGGATATCAAAACATACAGTGTCACATTACAATTTAATGATCCTACTCTGTAAGACCCATCATTACAACATGATTTTTGTAGGTCTTTGACGTCAATTCTTTAGTTAAGGGATCTGCTATCATATTCCTTGTATTAATATGTTCAATGGACACTAGATGATCCCGAATCTTCTCTCTTACAACAAGATATTTAATGTCTATGTGTTTAGACGCACTTGAGCTCTTGTTGTTTTTAGAGAAGAAAACAGCAGCGGAATTATCACAGTAAATTTTCAATGGCTTAGCAATTGTATCCATCACTTGAAGCCCCGAAATGAAATTCTTCAACCATAATGCATGTGAAGTAGATTCATAGCAACTAATAAACTCAGTCTCCATGGTGGATGAAGCAACAATTGTTTGTTTAACGCTTTTCCATGATTTAGCTCCACCAGCCAGTAGAAAAACAAATCCGGATGTTGATTTTCTACTATCGACAATATCGGCAAAATTCGAATCTGAGTAACTAGTCACTTCTAGATTATCAACCCTTTTATGTGTAAGCATATAGTCTTTTGTCCCCTGAAGGTAACGCATAACCTTCTTTGCAGCTTTTCAGTGCTTCAATCCATGATCACTTTGATATCTCCCAAGCATTCCAACAGCAAAACTTATATCCGGACAAGTACATGTATGGGCATACATTAAACTTCCTACAGCAGAGGCATAAGGAATATCTTTCATTTGTTTGCGCTCTACCTCATTTCTTGGGCATTGATATTGACTAAATTTATCACCCTTCATAATGGGTGCATCACCTGGTGAGCAATTTTTCATTTTAAACCTCTCAAAAACTCTTTTAATGTAAGTCTTTTATGACAAGATCTATCTCGATGAATCTCAATGCCTAACACAAAAGAAGCTTGACCTAAATCTTTCATGTCAAAGTTTTGTGAGAGACTAAGAAATATATCATCCACATACAAGACTAAGAAAATAAACTTGCTCCCACTGACCTTCAGATATATACACTGATCAATAGTGTTTTCCTCAAATCCGAAGGATGTAATGATGTCATTAAACTTAAAGTACCATTGACGGGAAGCTTGTTTTAGTCCGTATATTGATTTCTTTAATTTGAATACTAGTTGCTCCTTTTCCTTTTCTTCAAAACCCTCGGGTTTTCTCATGTATATTTTCTCTTCTAGATTTCCATTCAAGAACGCAGTTTTCACATCCATTTGATGTAACTCTAAATCATAATGAGTTACTAATGCCATGATAATTCTGAACGAATCCTTCTTCGAGACAGGAGAAAAGGTTTCACTATAATCAATTCCCTCTCGTTGGGTGAATCCTTTAGCAACAAGTCTGGCCATATGCCGTTCAACATTGTCCTTGGAATCTCGTTTAGTCTTAAATACCCATTTACAACCAATAGGTCTAAACTCATTGGGCAGTTCAACAAGTTTTCAAACTTGATTTTTGCTCATAGATCCCAGTTCATCTTTCATGTCATCCAACCATTTTTCAGAATTATCACCATTCATGGCTTGTGAAAAATGTAATTGGATCTTCTTTAATTCCAATATCAAGATCTTACTCCTGAAGGTACACAATGTAGTCATTTGGTATAGCAGATCTTACTCCTGAAGGTACACAATGTAGTCATTTGGTATAGCAGATCTTTTCGCCCTTTTCGATCTGCGAAGAGTATCATGTGTGGCTACATTTTCATTATTTTGTGCACCATCTAAAATAAATTCATTGTTTTCAATTATTTCATTCGATGGTGTATTCCTTTTAGGTTGATCTTCCAAAATGTTATGTTCAAGAGCATTACTCATGTCATCAACCTTTGATGTTTTAGTAGGAAAAGAAACTGAATTTCTTATTTTTTGAAATACCATGGTTTGCGGTTCACTCCCACTGATACAACCATCTTCAATGAACCTAGCAGTAAGGGTTTCAGATATTCTATTTGTATGGTTAGGACAGTAAAACCGATAACTCTTTGACCTTTCTGGATACTCAATAAAAAAACAACCAACTGTTCTTGGGTCCAATTGTCTTTCATGTGGGTTGTAAAACCTAGCCTCAGCAGGACATCCCCAAATATGTAAATGTCCTAAACTCGGATTCCTTCCTGTCCATAACTCGAATGGCGTTTTCGGAACAGCTTTACTAAGAACTCGGTTTAGGATATACATTGCTGTCCTTAAGGTTTCACCCCACAAAAATTCAGGTAATGTAGAATTACTGACCATACTCCTAACCATTTCTATAAGGGTGCGGTTACACCTTTCAGCCACACCATTTTGTTGAGGTGTCCCCGACATCGTATACTGTGCAATGATGCCATTTTCTTGTAGAAATCTAGCAAAATGACCAAAATGATGGTGTGTTCCATCATATCTACCATAATATTCACCATCTCTATGAGACCTCACAACCTTAAATAAAATATAAAAACATCCTAAAATTACTTTTTTCTATCTTTGTTTAATACAAACATTAGATTTTTATTTTTTATTTTTTTTCATTTTCTTTTACTTTTCCTGAGGCACAACTGATTCTTACTAGGAAAATTGCTGAATATAATAGTAGCCATTTATTCATTGTCCCGGGTTTCAAAAAGTCAGCAATCACCCCCAGCTTGAGAAACCCATTATTTGAGTCTGGGTCGCATTTCCTTCTCCCATCCTCCATTAATGTTTTCACAATACAAAATCAATCAACCATGACTCCTGTCACCCCCCTTGAAGGTTGACCTGTAATTCACGGAGGACTCAACGAGGATGTCAAACTCTGACTCAGTAAAATTTATGGGCGACTAAATCCAATTTGAAATCTTCCCTCTCCCCTTAATTTAATTGGAGTCAGTCTTCACAAATATGCATGCAACCTTTGCAATGTTGATTTTCTACGATTCAAGACTACTATGATCAACCAAGTGAAATCCTTAACATTTTTGTTTTTCAGTTTATTTATCATGACACAGTTTTGGAGGTATCTTTCTTTCTTTTCTATTTATTTTTTATTTTTTTTTAAATCTCATGGACATTAGTATATTTGAAAAAATTAATTACGGGATCTTATGATCACCCATCTATTATTTTTAAATCCTTAGCATTTTTTTAGTTTTTTTATGTTTTTGAGACGTTGAAAAATTATTTTTAGCTCTTTCTAGATAGTAAGGGCACGTTTGGATGCAGTGTTTTTGTACGTGTTTTTTTGCAAAATATAAAAATGACATCATAATATTGTGTTATCATTTACACATATGTCAACTTATTAGTAATTGTTTGTCTAATACATTGTTAATTTATTATGTTAAAAGATAATAATATTATAAATAGATAAAATATTTTTTTCGCTTTCAAATATATTATTTTTTAAAACAAAAAATTTATGAAAATTTTTGTTAAAAAAAGTTCTAATATAATAGAATATAAATAAAAAATAATCTTTTAACAAATAATCCTATAAGGTTTTTTTATATTTTATAAATAACATAAATATATGATAATTAGTTAAGATTTCTTGATTTTTAATATTTTCATGCCCATTAATATTTATTATCAATTATTTCAGTACATGTAAACACTCCCTAGTACTTTGTTATCCTTCGCATAAATTGCTTCCGTTCAATTATTTCAGTACACTATAAACACTTTTCAATATATTGTTAAGCATCTCTAATACATTGTTAACTCTTCACAATACATTGTTAACTTTTGCATAATTGGGTGATGATATTTTTTATATTTTTGAATGACATCCAACTGGAAGGACTTAAATATAATTTTTCACCGCATTAGAAATCTAAAAAAAACTTAAAATTTTTCAGAGATCTAAAAATAATACACAAATGACCATTGGATCCTAATTAATTTTTAATTTATTTTTTATTATTACTTTATTTTTTACAATGAGATAGATATCTTTGATAAAAAATATTATGTTGCGCTTAATTGCGCGATTGTGCAGCGTTTGCGATTGCAGGAAGCTGCGTTTACAATCGTGCAACCAAACAGTTTTGCAATCACAATTTTAAATCCAGCGATTGCGGGCAAATATTGTCCAAAAGCTGCGATTTCAAAAAGCTGAGAAAGTGAGTTTCCTGTAGAATCAGTTTTACAATCGCAGATTCCTGCAGAATCAGTTTTACAATGCAACCAAACACACCCAATTGAAGTAGACAGCCTATACTAAAGACGAGGCTTTAATTAAGATATATTTTTATATTTAATAAAGTGGAGACGGCTGACGGTCAGAATTGATTATGTATCCAAAGATTTGATTCATGGATTTCATAGACTAATTCATGTTTTCTGTGGTTTTTCCACAACAAGTGAACTAAAAGTCTGACTTGTGGTCATCAACACATTTATAAGAAAAAAATTATTTTAAGACCGTTGTTTATTTAATTAAAGTTTCTAGAAACAACAATGCTTTGTTTTTAATAATTAATCGTCGCTGTTAGTTTTTTTTTAGTTTTATTTTTTCCTGCAAAATAAAAGTTTACAAGATCAAATTTTGATGGAGATGGAGAAAACAAAACAAGATTGTGATGCTGCTAGGGGTACTGTTGCTTCTCTGGAACACGAAATCTTTTAATGGATTGGAAAAAAGTGACGGAAAGAATTAGTGCACTTGGGTGGTGTGGTGTGGACGCAAAAACAATGAAATCCTTTTGGATCGTGAACGTTTTATGAGCTTTCTTAATGGGGATCCAAATGGATTTCCGTTGTTTATGAATTGTAATTCATGATGATTCATCGTACATGCAGATTACAATTATGCTTGCAGTGTTGTATAAATTACAACCATGGTTTGATTTCATGCATGTTTTAGGGGGTTTGGTTTATCATAAATAAATTTACATGTATGCATGTTCATGTTGATTTCTTTTTAAATATTAATCTTGTAGATTATTCATTATTTAATGTTTTAAGTATTATCATGTGTTTTTGTAAACTGAGTTTTAATTAAAACAAAACATTTGATAACATCATATCTCCTTTGAATGACTTAAAAAAATTCAAAATAAATTAATTAAATGAATTTATATTATACCGAAATACGCACAATACACCTTTCTACTTATTATCTACATCAAGTCATCAACAAGAGACACTTGTCATCATATCACCATCAGCTGAGGAAACCCAAACGTCGGATGCGGAGATAACGGCGAAAGCAGAGGGACGTTAAATATCCCCGTCATATCCGAGTCCCAAACACCCGACCAACTTGACGGCGTCAGGGGACCAACTAACGGAATTTTCGATCCGGATACCTCTTCGACCCTCTCCTTCTTCACAACGGGAGGTTTCGACTCAGCCTCCTCCACAATCTCCGCCGACCTCCGCTGCCTCTTCCGCGAAGAGGTGGTGGAGGAGGAGACGGAGGCGGAGGACTCCGGAGGAGGCAAAGGGGCGGCAGCGGATGAGTATGAGTCGGCGATGTCGTTGGGGAAGTTGAGGATGGCCTTGCTCCCGCGGAGGCGAAACGCGGCCCGATCGTAGGCCCTGGCGGCTTCGATTGCGGTGTCGAAGGTCCCCAACCAAACCCTAGATCCCTTGCGGTTGGGGTCCCGGATCTCCGCCGCGAACTTCCCCCAAGGCCTCTGCCTCACCCCCCTGTAGTGCCTCCTCTCCTCGGTGGAGGACTCCACCACCTCCGGCGGTGCCGCGGCCGCCACCACGGGCCACTCGACCTTCCTCGTCTGCGGGAGATCGATCTTCAGCGAGGGGCGGCGAGTCGGGGAAGGAATCGGCTTCTTGTCCTCGAACACGGGTGGTGGCATGGAGACGAAGAAATCGTGATCCAAATCGATGGAATCGGCGAATTTCGGGGATGGGAAGCGGAGGCAATCGAAGAGATCGGGGATCGGGGAGTCCAGATCGGCGAAGAGGTGGTGTTTAATGAAGTCGAAGTGAGAGGAATCCATGCGAGCCCGAAAGAGAGAGAGAGAGAGAGAGATTGAGAAGGAAAGAATGACTTGAAATTTTCTTGAGTGAACGAGGAGGGAGTGTGGAGAGGGTTTATAAATGGGGAGAATTTTAGGGGGGAGAGAGGGTTACGGGGATGTTTCGGAGGGGGTGGGAAGGAAAGATCGTGTGGTGACGTTTTGTTGTGTGCATTTGGTGGGCTGTTGTGATAACGTTTTATGGATAAAAAAAAAAACTTTTCAAAAAAGCAGCCACTCAATGTTTATCTATTACTTTCCCGGGTACTTCCATTTCAAAGAGGGGTCCCTCAAGTTGGTTTTTCTTTTATAGAATGTTCTACTTGCTTGTGTTGTACTTATATATCTATGGGACTCTTAAGGGGCTCTTTGGTAACTAGGTTTGAGTAAATTCCGCAGTTTTTGAAATCTAGAAGCTCCAATTGTGTTTCCAAACAGCCAAACTTAATTAGAAATAATTGAGTAGCTTTGGGTCAATTAATTCATCAAAAGTCATGTTTTTCAAAGCTCTCAAGCAATGCTTTTCGGGGAATCAGCTATCTTGAAATCGGATGTGGTTGGCAAAATGACCAATTTAATCCTAGTGATGCCTATAAATTGCACACCTTTATAAGCCCTCGACCACTCTCTCTCTTTCCAGGATTTTTTTCCTGGTCCGTCTGTTTCGAAACCCAAAACTGGCACCTCCAACCAAAATAATATCCGTCTCTTTTTGAATAAATAATTAGTTCTAGTCGGCCAAAAAATCATTATGTTCCACAATCTCCGGACATTATGTTCCACCATCACTTATTAGTTCCACAATCAACCATTGCCCACTCTCCTCTCTCATACGAGACGAAATGGAATTTATATATTTAAAAAAACCTACTATTGAATGGAGGAGAGGCACGTCGGTGAGAAGGCTGACAGTTGGCGGGGCCACGGTCGGGGTTGCAAATTTTCTTAGATAGACGACCGGGGAGGTGCGGACATGGGTAGAGAATGAGTGAATTGTGAGGTTGTGAATCCCTCGTCGGTCATTGGAGAGGACAAGGGCAAAAGGGTAATCTAACCCCTTTGATTTTTTAAAGTACTGATTTGCAGCCATACATCACCCTGATTTCAAATATTTAAAAACAAATTTTGTTACAAGTAACAAATTTAATTCCTAAATTAAAAGAAAAACAGCTCATAAAAGTACATGGGTAAAAAATATGTGAAAAACTGTTTTCTACTTAAAGTTACTTTTCAATCTATGTTTCCAAAGAGACCATAAAAGTGAGTCTTTGGAAATCATTGTTTGGGCGAATTTTGGTTTTACAATGATCATAATTGATTAAAATTTGTCTCAATTTTTTTGAATAAATTAAAAAAATGATTATAAAAAATAAAAAATTCTTTACGAATTCGATTGAATTGGGTTAGATTTAAATTGAAGAATTTGGATAGAATTCTAAGAGCGTATCCAAAATCTTCTCTTTTGTTTTCCTACATTGTAGTGAAAGATTGTCTCTTTATGACACGTAGAGAGCCATTTTTTTTTGTCATTAAAAAAACCCCTCAATTTTTAATGCGACTATTGCTCTTTTATCATTTTTACTTTATTGCAAGTGATAAAAAACTTGAATTGTAAGAAAAAATGAAGGAAAACAGAGATCCAACTCTCATTCGACATTCATACGACTATTAAAATTTTTGAAGCTCGTTATGCATACCCTAAGATTCTGGAATCTTTCACATGTTTTCACTAGGGATGCAACTCGGGCAGGTTGGGTTGAGTTGAGATGAAGCTCAATTCGCAACAGGTCGGGTTTTGTTTGAGTTCAAGTTTGATTCAGGTAGGTTATGTTCGAGTTCGATTTGGAAAATGTATTATATTAAACAATTAAAACTTTGCATGAGTTAGTTTTTCGCATAACAAAAATAAAAAAAAAGATGAAAATGACCAATATTTTTATTTAGAGAATAAAAATATAGAAACTATATAAATGAAAAACTATAGATAAAATTAAATTGTACAATTTAAATTTTATCATATGCATAAAAAATATAATTTTACTTTGAATATTTACTTATATATGGAAAGTTTAGGTTTGAGTTGCTTGAATTAAACTTGAAGCTAAAACTTTAGGTTTGAGTTGCTTCAATACATTTCAAATTAGATTTGGATTATGCGGGGTTGGGCTCGGATTAAACCTGAAGCTAAAACTCTAACCAAATCCGCCCAAAATTTCGGGTGGATCGGATTCAACCTGTTCAAGTTTCATCCTGCTGTATTCCACAAAATCAATTTGTTATGAGCGTTATTATACTCAATTCTTTTTACAGTTCAAAATACAATCTCCTATACATCATTCTAAATTCAGTGAATCATATATATTGTTAGACAAGTTATATATCTCGTTAACTTTTTTTACATTTACTAAAAAAATGCTCATTTACTAAAAAATGACGCAATATACATTTTTTTTATCAAAACATATAACTTGTTAGATGATGTTTACCATTAAAATAAAAATAAAAATACATATGATCTATGTTTTGGATTGTAAAAAAAATTGAGTAACATTTTTAGTTTTTTATTGATTAATTTCAATCCATCGGTTATGATCCACAAATCACATAACATATTTCTAAAATTTCCACCATATATATGTAAATTCATGTAAATCAGGAAAGCACAATTTTGTTTGTATAAACACATTCTCCACCAAAACAATGATTTAAATTAACCAGTCCCCTTATTTGCCACCCTTGATTCAAATACAGTTGTGTGCAGGTGGAATGGATGCTTATATAGCTTTATATGCTGGTTTAATTTTAGTGATAGACTAGGTTTCACAATTTTTTCTATAGATCCATGTATTATGTATCAAGTCAATACAAGTCTTCATGATACTAATAGTAAGACACATTTGAAAACATATTTCACGTGATTTCAGTTTTTGTAAAGAACGAAAAAGCTAAACGTGTTTTGAAATTATTATAAAAAAACATGTTTAATCAAAAAATTATTTCATCTTTTAATAAAAAAATATGTTTTTATAAAAAATAAAGAAAGTATATTTATTAGAAACTAATATTAAATTATTTATACATAATCACATTATTCAAAAGTATTTTCAATCAATTTGTGAGTTATAACAAAGCAAAAGTCTTTATTTCATGTAAATAAATAAATAAATAAAAACACTGCCGTCGACTGCTTTGGTTAACAGATTCAATGAATCTAAAACAATTTTTTTTTGGATTTTTCAAACTTCACCGAATCTTATATGTCAGACCGACTATTTAATCCAATTCGCAAGTGACACTTCGTTTTGGTTAAAAATAGAAAAAACAAGTACAACTAACTTATTATTGTCTTGTTGAAGCGACAGGTGCAAGCACGCACGCATGTCTGGTGTTTGTGCGACTAACAGACTTGTATTTTATAATATTTTAATAAAGCTGTGATTGAAATTTCAACGGCGTCGATGAACCTGATAAACGGGTCCAGTGTGTTGTCGCTCATTAGAGTGACCTCTTTAGTTTGACTTTTTTCCCCTCTGGAAACGTTGTGTTTTGTTTTGAGTCAAAATATTTTACAAATATTATCATCGCATATTCGCATGATTCATGTTATTGTCATATAATAAAAATCAAATAAAATACCAGTATAAAAAGAAGTTAAAAATTCATACCCTATTTTCCCCTTTATTTTCTAGCTTATCTGACTCGATTTAATGATTCATAATTTACGAAGGAAAATATGATTTATTATAAATATTTTTTTTAAAAAAAAAATTACCTAAGATTGAAAGTCATATATAAATTTAACAATGTCGGATGAAGATTTCATGTTTATAATTATTACCGAGTCAGCATTAGAAGATGAACTAGTGTTGAACAATTTCCTATTCTAACGGTTATAAAGTCATACGTACCTTCTCATTCCATACTCGTATGCGATACGATACCTATAATCCATCAAGAGTTGGTTTGCTTCTGGTCCACTAGAGAAAGGACTTTTCAAACTGTTTGAGTCAATGTCTGAATCTACCTATGTACATGTAGATTTGTCTTCTACCACCTCATCTCCCTCTAAACCATCTCCTGATTCATGTTGTTCAACATATGACACCATTGAACTAGATGGTGCATCTCTAACAAGTCTTTCTTATTGACATCTTCAGAGGTGAGGCGGTTTGACGAATGCATTACTTTGGAACCATAATGCACAAACTAATGTAGAAAGCACCAAAAGCTTAATCAACCAATTCAATGCAACAAACATATCACAATTCTACTACTGCTTCAAAGCATTCTAAAATTTTAAAAAAAATTAATATACTATTTTTAATGAACATATTCCTTTCCCTGACAAATTTGGAGCAGATGTAAGTTCTTAAGAACTTATAAAAATCTAATTATTATAATTGGATTAAATTTTGATCTAAATTGATGGAATATTTTCAGAATATTCAGAATATTTTATCACCATGTAATTGTGCAGATATCATAGTCCATATAAACAAACATAATGACAAATTAATCCCAGCAAAATATCAAATTACTCTTGCAAGACTTTTATTTTATTCATTTTCTACCTTGACATTGTTCGGAAGGATAGAAATATTAGGGGTAGTTTAGTCATTTCATAGTATGGGTTAGGGTTAAATAGAATATGTTAGATCAAGGTTAAATTATATTGATGGCAATGATGTATATACGTTTTTGTGTGTTTGCAGGACCTGTATATCTATTCCCATTTGATAGGGATTTATATAAGATTACCTATGTTTGCAGAAACGTAGATGTTTTTAACCAATTTTTTTTACGCTTACATTAAGTTAACCAATGCTACAAACCAATAACAATTCAACAAATGTTTCGAATCATTCTGAATAAAAACAATCACTTTCATGCATTGTTCCTTCAATTCCATTCAATCAACCAGTGTTACAAGCCTGGTCAAAGAAACAATGTTTGCCATTCAACTTATTCTATTCCAACAAAGAAGTCCCACAAGCAATCCAACCATAAACTTATTTTTGCCTTTGTTTACAAGAACATATTACATGAATATGGATTTTCAAGAAACCGTTTTTTTTTCCATAAATTATTTCAGGATTCATCTATCCAAAAGCTAAAATCTAGTTTCCTAAAAAAAACCTCAAGAACACATCTGCATTAATGTTGACACATTTTGTTAAAAGAGTTTGAGGTTCACTCAGATTTTCGGCACAGCTCGCCAAACAGAACAAGAGTTTGGATCCTTTGTGATGAAATCGTAGGGATCCTCTGTAACAACAGCCAGTGGTCATTAGACACGTAGGTGAGTAAATTTTTCTAAATTTGATTAAATAACTTATGTTCATTTTTTAAATACTCCCACTCCCTTATGTGGCATCTCATGAGTGGCTGTTACAAGGACACAGGACATCCGAACTCACTGAAAGACCCTCCAAAGAATTATGGATATTAATTAAAAGCACCAGTTAAATGTTATAGTTGATGATCCTGAACTTTGGAATGCCACGGTTTGAATCTTAATTGAAGAATAATACATGTCAAATTAATTAAATGCTTTACCAAAAATAGTACATTAAAATTAATTGAATGCATACTTTTTTTAATATTTTCATGATAGAATGTATACTAACATGATATATTATATACTGGATTGGGTTATTTTATTTGTTTTGTGGCATAATCTGGTTAACAAAATTCTTAAAAAACAAAATCAAACATATCTCGATGAATAATATTACATGTAGTTTTATTTTATATACAGACTCAATTTTTTTTGAAGTCACATATTTCATGAAACATTTAATTTTACACAAACAAACAATCGTCCATTACTCCTACCATTGACTATATATTTATATATAAATAATATAATACGTGAATGACTAAGAGAATGCACCAGAACCTCTAACGACTAAAACAAAACCCATTTGACATCTTCCCTTCCCCTGACTTTGGATTCAGTCCTCACATTATACAACACAAGATATCCAGTTTTTCTACTATTCACATATTGTCACATACAGCACGTCTTGTCACATCTAGGTGTTCAATTATTTCAAAATGCATCTGCAGACTAGGGGGCCTATCTGGGAAATAAAGTTTCTCACTCACCTGTAGTCTGCCATCCGTCCGAGGAGACTCACCTTGGAGCAGTTGCACCAACCTCTCTTTCTCTTTGCAGATCCACGGGCGGTCCCTGCTGCACCACTGTCGGGGGGTCCCATGAATCGCGAAATGGATTTCACGGGCACTGGATGCCAAATGCTCTGCGATTTTCTTGATCACAGAGTGATCAGTCATATATGCTCCGGGAGAGTTCAGCCCGACGTCCACGTAGTGGATATTGGAAATGCTGGGGAGAAAGCTTTCTTTGGATGCAGGGATGATGTGAACTTGTTGGAGTCGAGGAGAATCCTCGGTTGACCCTGGTTTTAAATGGGCGAGCTCAGTGAGGATTTGGTTGAGTACAGTGCCTCCCTTGCTAAACCCAAGGAGGACTGTTTTGGGTGGACACGAGGTTGAGAGTAACTGGGGTTCTGTGCCTGTTATTTCGTTCTTTGCCTGAAAATATAAGTGATACAATGAACTTGATACATGTTGATATGCACCTTAATAGGGTAATCAGTAATCACAATTATTAAAAACAAGTTTAAATGTCTTCCATAATAATGAGAAAGCTCATGAACTAAAGATTTGAACAGTAGCCACGTTAAAGTCTGTTATGATAAAGTCCGAAATGATTGCATAATTTCATCGAAGATGAAATAATATGGCACAAGAAACATATTTGATCTTCTAAGGAAAAAAATAATAATAAGTAATTAAAGACATGCTTCTCACCTCTTTTTCCTTCTAATAATCAATATCCTACAAAAAAAAATTCAGCAACTTAGCCTGTGTGTGTGCGCGCACGCGCGTGCGCCACAAGTAGTCATCTACTAAATTGGACCAAATACTGAACAGAATGCGGCATTTCCAGAATAAATCAATGTTAAAGAATTAACTAAAGGGGCATACAACAAAAAAAAATCAGCAAACCAGCAGGTTGCTATAAATCATTAGTGCTGTGCATCAAGCAAATTTTACTTCCGCTTAAGAAAAATTTTGCAAATTGTGAAACCAACTGTAACATGTTTGGGTGGGTTCTATTAATGCAACCAAGTGACGCACAGTTCATTTACTACAACAAAATAACATCAAAATAAGCTTAACCCAGATGTCGAGTTCATTTATTTTTTCATACTCTCTCAGATGACTGCTTTTGGAATAGCTGAGTGCTAGAAAAAATTATATTAAAAGAACAGAAATTAGTATTGGATAAACTCTCGCAAGAGAGATTGTTGTGTTTGGAGTGCTACCATCATCGCCATCAACCATCACCAAACCACCATTTCCGCGACTCTTTTCTTTCAATCAAGCAACCATTTAATTCACAGCTTCATGTTCCAACTTCCAAGGTTAGGGCCATCAAGTCCAGAGACTTGTACGTACTTAACTTTCATCCAAGTAATTTTAAATCTTCTTTTCATTAAATGCCATTACTAATTTAATCCCTCCTCAGGAATTATCCCCCAGCAACATTGAGCATGTCGAAGAAGGCTCCATTAGTTCTTAAATCTTAATTGTTCTATATATACTACTGGTGCTGGCTATAAGCTGCTACACATGCACATCTAACCTATACTAGAATTTTTGGACAGCTTGTTAAGCACCCACATCCCAATAATAAGATCTATCTTCCTACCGGCGCCTACCGGAGTAGGGTCATGACTAACTGTCCCCTGTAAAGTTTGTCTTTTGTTCACAATAAATAAAACCAGATTGGACCACTTAGAATGACAACAATTTCAGTTCTAGTCACCTCCTCCTAAACTATTTGAACAAAACACTGAATAGTGTAGATTTAAGAGTTAAAACAGATCTGTATGGTTTCTTTACCATCACTATTCCTCAGACAAGAAATGCTTATTCTATGCAGTCCAACAAATTTCCAATGCAATTCAAACAGTAAATGCACAGCCCCAATTAGCATCAAAGTAAATCTTGTGTCATAAAGTGATACCATTTCACATCTCTTAATTTTGTGTAGTGAAACATGTCACATTCACAAAAATTATGTGAGTGGGTGCTTTAGATTGATAACAAACAATATGTTCATATATGAATATTGACGGATAAGCTTTGATAAAGCCCGGTAGCCCTAAAAACTATTTGTTTTGAGTGCTGAGACACTCGGTCCGTTTTGCATCCACATACACTATGATAACATAATATATATTATGCTATAATAGTGTATGATGTTCTATCATAATGTATGGAGTAAATTTTTTTTTTTTAAATACACTACTATATCTCAATATACTTCAATTCATATAATAATATTTACTTCAATGGGAGAGTGTACAATTTTTTTTTAAGAAAAACGGTGGACTACATATGTGGCTGTAATGGGAGCCAGACTTATCATTTTAAGTGATGATACACTCGGTATGTTTTACAGTCCATTTTGCAACCCCATACACTATAATATCGCAGTATATACTATCATATCATAGTGTATGAAATTTAATTATAGTGTATGGCACAAATGTTTTTTCATTTTTTTAATGTGAAAAAAAACTAATGTATCTCAATATATACTTCATTTCATATAACAATATTTACTTCAGTGGGAGAGTATGATTTTTTCAATAAAACAAAACTAATGCGGACTGCAATTAGGGGGCTGCACAAAGGGTTGGACGTATCATTTTCCTTTCATTCGTTTTCTCTACCCTTATTTATGTCAATGGATTAAAATATTACTTCATGTTATTTTAAAATGTTTTCTCCTATCATTCTCGTGCATCCCAAAACATATCAGATTCTCAAACATATTCCCAAATATAACAAACTAATATAAGAGATAAACCAGCCAACAAAACGGTAACTCGATTCAAAAACAAAAAAGGGGAAATTTTTACATTTTCTAATAAAACTAATAAAAAAGACAACCAAACAAATAATACCTTACACCATCCATATTGTTATCTATCATGGTATAACTAAATGGGGATTTATAATTTTTGACCTTTTATCCATAGAATCTCTCATTAGTCATTGTTTCCATCCGTTGAATCATAAAAAAAAATCAAACAGAATAGTCACTCTTATTCTATTCCAGTGTGATGCCCTTCCTATTTTACCATTTTCCCACTCCTGAACCAAACAGGACCTAAGGATTAAGGAATCCCAGAGAAAATAGAATAACCCGGATCATTTATAATACTCCACAAAACATTCACATTCACAGATAACATTTTATATTACTAAATCAACCAAAACTTCACTAACAAAAAAACATAGATCAACAGAAGAATCGCTATTCCGAACTTCATAAAATCCAACAAAAGAAGAGTAAATCGATCGAACCTCCTCGACGCACTTGCGCAAGAGTGAGACGACAGAAGTGGAGGCCGGAAACCCTTCGGGATCGTAACCCCGTGGATCCCCCCTCAAATCCACCGTCGGTACGAAATCACGATAGACCGCGAAGGGCCCGTTGAAGGTGGAGGCGTCGACGACCCAGGCGTTGACGGATACCCCGAACTTGGAGACCAGGATCTCCGCCACCGTCCGGGAATCCGAGAGCCTCTCGATCACGTGATCTCCCGTCCCCTCCACCCGATCGCCATTGAAGAAGACAACATTGGCTGAAGGAACCTGTGATTCAGACACCGAAGAAGGGAAGTTAGGGTTTTCGGGAAGTGATGATAGGGTTCATGAATCGAATTAGGGATTTTTTTTGTGGGGGAGGGAAAGTACAGCTAGGGTTTTGGAGGAGGGGGAGAGGCGGAGAGAGGCGGCGACTTTGTAGTGGGCTCCGTTGTTGGGCCGAAGAGGAATGCGTATGAGTCCGGCCCATCGATCCATTGGTGGATTTTTTGGGCAATGAAGCGGCGTTTATTCGTCTGTTGACGGAAAAAGCGGGAGATGGACACGCCACCTAACATTATCTTACTTTATAAAAATAATGATGTACTCTAAATTTATGTAATTTTTTAATTAAATTTAATTTATAGGAAACGTTTGAAAATATATTTGTACCTTTTATTTTATTTTTAAACAACTGTAATAATAAAATAACAAAAAATAAGAGAATGCAAAAATATGGATAAGATTTTAGGGCCCGTTTGGAAACACAGATTGAAAAGTAGCTTTGGGTATAAAGCTGTTTTTTCACATGCTTTTTGACCATGTACTTTTATGGGTTGTTTTTGTTTAATCTAGGAATCACGTTTGTTGCTGATAACAAAAAATTGTATTTGTATATTTGAAATCAAAGTGATGTTTGGTTGCAAATCAATGTGTTCAATAAAGCTCACGTGTAACTTTGCGAAAATACCCCCGTCCCTACCAATAACACACAAAGTGAACAGAGCTGAAAAAAACTCCACAGATACACCCACCATGTATACAAGGTGAACATAACATGCACCCATATATATCAACCTGAACCTTTTAAATTCCACCCAACACCTTGTAGACCAACCTAAAACCTTCTTCAATTGAAGCAACAGGTTTGAACAACAAGATTGGAATTAAAACCAGACAGATCTGAAAAAAAGAAAAAAAGAGTGAATAGGTTGGGAGGAATGAAATAGATCAGGCTCGGATGGTTGGGATCGAAGTTTCCGAAAGGTGAAGATTGTATTTGACATCGTAGGACAAGAGGGGGTGACCGGATCTATCGTCCACGATGTATATTTTCCCGGTTGGGACTGTGATTGATGATTCTTTTCAGGTAATACTCGTCGGTGGTTAGGGTTTTGAAAGAAAAGCAACGAAAAAGAACTGACAGAAAATGAGAGAGACGAGTGGGTTAATTTTTAGTTTTCATAAGGGTGAAATGGTCATTTGGGCAACGAGTGTTGGCTTTCAAAAGATTAGATTCCCCAAAAAGCACACCTCGAGAGCTTTGAAAAACACGGATTTCCATGCATGAATTGACTGGAATCAATATAGGGATTTCTAATTAATCACCGGCGTTTGGCAGTCCATTTTAGGCTTTTTGACCAACTAAAAATCAAAAGCAGCCCAAAACGGGTTGCCAAACGGACCCTTAGACTTCAAATTAAAAAAAGTAAAACAGAATAAAAATAAATCTTAGTTTATCTCAAAGCAAAATAATGTTTTGGGATTAGGGTACCCTACTACCCTCTAGTGGGTAGACGCTCTAAGCTACAGTTCTATCTTGTCTATATCTTTTACAGTTCTATCTTGTCTATATCTTTTTTTTGATAGGATGGTAGGTATGTATCTAAATTAGGGGTCGGCAACGGGTCGGATCGGGCAGGGCCGTTGAAACTAGGCCCAGGCCCACGGGCCCGGCCCGGCCCCGTGGTAAAAAGGGCCCAGGCCCTGCCCACAGGCCTGAACGGACCTCACGGGCCGGGCCTGGGTTCGGGCCCACTGGCGGGCCTACGGACCCAGATTATAAACATCTTATTCATTTTGATTTTTTAATTTAAGTTGTTCATTTGTATATAATATTAAAATAACATAAAATTTAAAGTACATTGTTAAAAAAAATATTTATATATATTGAAAATTTAAAATAAAAATATTAAATAAATTAATTATTTCAAAAAATGAATAACTACATATACCTAACTAGGTTGTTACCTATAAAAATTTTAATAATTTGTATAATTCAACCACAATTCAAATAAAAATTACATGCTATTCATTTAATGAACTATCCTCCACGGGCCTACGAGCCAGCCCAAACGGGCTGGGTTCGGGCGGGCCCCAGAACCAGGCCCAAGCCCTGCCTGCCATCAAAACGGGCCCTACTTGCCCGGGCCGGGCGGGCCGGCGGCTTTCAGGTCTCGGGCCGGTTGAAGACCCTTAATCTAAACGATTAGAGTTTGAGTTGTACGAAGATGGATTTAACTAGACAAGGTCTTACCAATATACAAAGTAATATATTTCCATGTATGGTTTTTTTCTAGAAAGAACGAGACTCCCAAATGCCTCATAAATGAACCAGGAGTTGCTAACCAACCATGTATATAATTGAATGGCCCACATCAAGGGAAAACTAGCATGCCCTACGAGCATACAAAATGCAGTTTCTCATCCTCATCAACAGAAAGTCAGAAAGTCTTTTGTCATGCATGGCCCAACCTAAACCAGACCACCTCTGTAGGTTCAATCCGTCCATTCAAATATATGCATGAATGCCACAGTTTTCTTTATCTTGAGTCCAGTTATGTGAATCAATTTGAATGTCATGTCATAGATTACCTCTTATAGCTCCAGCACTTGCATCCACTTCAAGTCTGTCACTTGAGAGATATGCCTTGAAGAGTCCCGCTTGGCCATTGATTCATGCTTCATTTTTGGTCTATTCAATTCGCTCATGGAACTGCATTTGAAATTTTTTTTCATAAGAGAGAATTTTTTTTCCAGACTGTCAGAAGTTGTTATTGTTTCAAAGAAGAAAAATATTCTAAAAAGAACTATTTTTTATTCTATTTTTCCACTACATTCATTAGTATATATTAACTGGCATACTTTCTAATTAAATTTATGTCTAATGCTTTGGTGATAAAAAAATGAGTTTAAAAGTAAGACCGGGTATATCAATATAGTTTTATTATTGTTCATGATTGTAAAGCAAGGCCAGCATGCAATGGTTATCCTAAGCGCAATTGGAACCGATCACTTGCACAGCTTGCAAATGTGGGGACCGAATTATTGCGCAGAGTGCCACTGTAACATGAATCCTTTCCGGAATGTATCACATCAAAGTATTCTGATTGATGGTTATATATACAAACAAACAAAAGAAAAGAAAAGAAAACAGGAATTCACACCCAATAAGTTTCTTCATCAATGACTTATCATATATGATCTGAATTTCAACACCCTCGTGTTTTCAGGAATCGGTCGCAAAAATAATTCTAATGGTACTATATCACACCAAACCACATAAGTCAACTATTGCATGCATGCATGCTCGAGCTCTTTCACACTAGAATCATAGAATTCGGATCTAATTTTGGTACTATCAGTATCGAATTGCCCCGTCAATTAATCGAACTATAAAACCTAATGATCGAACTGCATAGAGAGTGACATTATTCGTACGTAATAATTAATTGTGTTGTTTGATTCATGGATTGTCCAGTTCAATTAATTGACAGTAAAATTATATATTGATGATACTGATGGTACATACGCATGATCGGATCTGGACTCAAAACTATAACGAACTTGCTATGATCCTCTGACAGAAAATGAAAAGGACGATCGACACTGTTGGTGACAAAAATCACATAGGCCTAGTTTGGCATGGGGATAAAGGGTTAGAATAAGGAAAAAAATTAGGTTAAACCACTTGTTATCTCATATGGCATTAAAAAAAATTTGATAAAATATGAACAATTATCCACATTTGAGATAAAAATGGGGATAGTTTGTTCTGGGTAAAAGGTAGAACATACTTTATTCCAATTTTTTATCCTTATTTTGTAAAATTGGAATAACATTTATGACTACCCTTCCCCCCTCCCCCTTCAAAAAAAAAAGAATGTGTTCCACCAAACAATATTAATGCCCATTAATAGAAAGGATAGATTTGATGTTTTTTTTAAGTTCTCATATTTGTCCAAATACAAGATTAATGATAAGAACACAAAAAATGAGAATAATAAAAAGCATTACCAAAGATAAATTTAAATAAAAATAGTGATTTTTTTATCCTCATAAATTAAGTTAAGTTATCCTAAAAATTTATCCCTTTATTAAAACTAGACCATAAGATCTAGAACCCCACCCGCTCTTGGGCATGGGCTGGACCTGAGAGGGCCATTAACGACATCCTTGTGCGGACATACACACGACCCGGCTCACTTTTGGCATGCATGTGTGCCCATTTAACATATGAGTGCTCGTACACTCGATCTGTTTTCCATCCCCATCTGCAATCCACAAGTAGTGTGCGAATTTTAGTAGACAAATATATATATTTTTCAAAGAAGAAAATTGGTTAAGGTTGGGCTACACATAATGTTGAGCTTATCATTTTCCTTATAAAATTTTACTACATATCCAAAAAATTGGTTAAGGTTGGGCTACACATAAGCTTATCATTTTCCTTAATACATTTTACTATAATATCCAAAAAATCAAAAAAAATTTTTAAATATTTTAAGAATAGAACAAGAGAATGCATTTTGGGTTATGATATACGGTGATCATTTTTATCGTTCTATATATTTTCTATATTAAATTAAAGATAATATAAAAATACATGCATTCAGTTGAACTGAGTATATGCATTATTTTTATACATGGAAATATGTTTTATCAATAGACAAGTATTCTAAAGAATCCCATTCATGCATTTTTATCTTAAATGAATTAAATTTGTTAAAACTAATCATTCTTACAATCATTTTCAACAATTTTAATATATTTTGAATTTTTCAATATATATATTTATCTAGCGAAATACCATTACTACCAGGCAAAAAACGCTGTAAAAAAGAAAGGTACAAAAGAACGAGCATATTTAATCTCACTACCAGATTCTGATCCAATCATGACCTATGATTATTAGATTAAATTGAATGTCAAAATTTCATATAGTTAATTTATAAAAATGACTATATATACGAATGACTGATCAGCTCAACGGAATTTAAATGTCCCCCACAAAAAGCTACTCAAATCAGAACGAGTACAAAACGAAGGAAACCAAAGGCGGATTCGCGCGCCGATCGTTTTTCTTAATCGGCACGTGGGTTCATCGACGACGTGGGGGCGAAGCATTTTATTCAGAGATTCGATTAGGTGCAGACTGTAGACATCCAAAACATGACATGTGAGAACCAACAAACAAGTTGAGACTCTCATATATATACACCACATGCACCTTTTTTTTAAAAAAAAAAAAATGTGTTTCGAGAGATGATATCAGTGGATAAGCATGTGGTTTTGGTGATCTCTGCAGCTGTGTTTCTTTGTCTCCAATTGACACCCTGAATTGTTTCTTATCAGAGTCAAGTGAGTGTGACAACTTTCGTACATATATTGTTCACATATAGTGATATATTATTGCATTTCTGTCGGACGTTTAAAACATATATATATATATATATATATATAGAGTCCCGATATCGTGCAGACATGCGGACAAGGTGTTACATGCGGATTTGATCTCCACCGTCCGATCGGTGTGGTTCTCGTGCAGACGGTCCCGATAGAGAGAACGAGCAGAGTGAAATATCCACCGTTCGATCGGGGTGGATTAAAATCGGACGGTCGCAGATCGTTTAAGCCTTTTTCACTCTCACAGATCCTTTAAAAACCATTTTCACTCTCTCTCCTCACTCATTCCACTAACCCTAAAAATCACAAAAAACACCTCCTCCATCACCGGCTCCTCCTCCATCACTGGCTCCTCCCTCCATCACCGGCTCCTCCTCCTCCGACATCGGATCCTACCGGCACGCACATCTAAGGCGACGGCGGCCCCTCCCTCACCGCAACCCCTTTTCCTTTCAATCACCGCAGCCCCTTTTCCTTTCAATCCCACGGTAATGGTAATGGTTGGATCTTTTTTTTCTTGTAAAAACTTCTATATATGTGTTTTGTTTCAAAAGTGGAACAGTGGATCATCTTTTCTTTCAAACTTCAAATGATCAAGGCTATAAACAGTGGATCCCCTTTGTTGGTTGCTTGTTTTTGTTGTTTTTTTGTTGTTTTTTTTTCATGTTTGGTTGGTTGCTTGAAACAGTTTTCCAAGGCAAGAAAAAAATTGTTCTTTGCTTGCTTTTGTTGTTTTTGTTTAATAATTTTTTCAATGTTCAGTTGCTTGTTTTTTGTTTAATAAGTTTTTTGAATTTGTCCACGTCATGTCGCTAACAAATCCCCGTCAAGAATTCAGAAAATTATTTTTGACGAGATTGGTCCATACAAGTCAGATGTATAAAACCGCAGTAGATTGTTCATTCTCCCCAGCATCATCATAGATTGGATCATTTAATCCTTCGAAAATTTTCATGAAGCTTTGATGACACCAAAATGTGTGAAAAAAAACTTTTACTGAAATTGAAAAAACATGTGCCAGCCAGAATGGAGTAGGCTAATCATATATGAACTGCTTCACAGTTTCTTAATCCAAACAGAGTTATTTCAAGGTTCAGCAAGTTAAATGGTGAATCAAGTTGAATAGGTACACATATTGATATCTGTACATGAATTTGAACAAACAGGTTGATTTGTATCTTTTGAGAGAGAAGTGTTAACAGGAATAAAAATCCCTTATAAATGCATATAGATTCATTTACCTAACATGCATAGGAAAGCAAAAAAGGATCAAAAGACACCAAATATAAATAAATAACACAACTTAAGCAAGCATCAATTTTGTAGCAGACTTCAAAACAGTTGACAATTTCTTCAACTTGTGTAAATTGGTGATATTAATGAAAGGAGAGATTCTCAAATAGATTGCAAAATCAAGAATGTGTATCATATAATCACAGATGATCAAAAAAAGATGAACTCACAAAATTTTGATATATTTTTTAAGTAAAAAAAGAGAACCTAATTCTATAGGATTAAGAAACAATAGACCAAAAGACTAACTAAAAAAAAAACTATCCTGGTTTGATCAACCTCAAAATTCCATCCTAGGAACCAACCATATAACTTAAAAAAAGAAGCAAAACAAATGAGTTGTTCCAAAATATAAAACATTCACTCATTACCTTGAGTTTACCATTGCAAGAAGTCTCCACCACAAAAACCTCCAACCCCAGTTCATCCTCCTTATATATGATCTAATTTCAGTTGCTTGGTTGCTTGCATGATTAATTTATTTGTACCCTTTTGGTTGTTGAATTTCAAACAGATGAGTGTTGATGAGGGAGACACTGTTGAAAGTTTTGAGCAGATATTTGAGGAAGAGGGGGTTTGGATTCCAGATACAGATGATAATGTAAAACCAGTGATTGGAATGTCTTTTGACACAGTTGAGGATGGAGAGAAATTTTACACCTCTTATGCTAGAGTAGCAGGTTTTGGTGTTCGAAAATCTACTACCAAGTATCGTAAGGGCACAGAAGAATTGATTAAGAGAGATATGGTTTGTGCAAAAGAAGGATTCAAAAACAAAGATGTTAATAAACAAATCAGAATAAGAAATCGAGGACATATAAGAGTAGGGTGTAAGGCTAGAATACAATTTTGGAAAACTGAAGATGGGAAATGGAAAATACATGATTTCATTGAGGGTCATGCACATATATTATCCACTCCTCGTAAAACACATCTATTGAGGTCCCATAGAGAGGTTACTGGTGCTCAAAAATCCTTAATTGATTCCTTTCGAGAAGCAAATGTTGGCCCTTCACAAACGATGACTATATTAGGGTTGGATTCAGGAGGATACGATAGAGTTGGTTGTACAGAAAGAGATATCCGAAACTACCAAGGAAGAGTTCAGAATGAAATGAGACAATATGATGCCCAAATGTTTCTTAATTGTTTAAAAGAAAAGGCTGAAATGAATCCTTCTTTTTATTTTGCATATGAGGTGGATGAAGACAATCGGCTAACTCACTGTTTTTGGGCGGATGGGGGTGCAAGGAAGGCTTATGCTCACTTTGGTGATGTAGTTGTGTTTGACACAACTTATGAAACCAATCAATATTCCTTAATTTTTGCACCATTTACCGGAGTTAATCATCATTTTCAGTCCATTTCTCTTGGTTGTGGAATCTTGAATGATGAAAAAATTGAGTCATTTGTGTGGTTGTTTACAAAATGGCAAGATGCAATGGGAGGATGTGCACCGAAGGCTATCATTACAGATGAAGACCCTGCTATGGCTGCTGCAATTGCAAGAATGCTACCACAAACCTGTCATCGATTTTGCATTTGGCACATAATGAAGAAGTTACCAGAAAAAGTGGGTGTATTGTCTTGCAGATCTGATTTCTTAATGTCTTTCAAGAAATGTATTTATGGATCAGAGACTCCTGAGGAATTTGAGGAGACATGGAAGAAAATAATATCACAATTTTCTTTGAGTTCTAATGAATGGTTGTCTAAACAGTACAGGAATCGTGAGAAGTGGATCCCAGCATTTCTCAATCACATTTTCATGGCAGGGATGAGAAGTACTCAACGTGGTGAGAGTCAGAATGCGTTCTTCGATAGGTTCTTGAATAAGAAAGATAGTTTGGTCGAGTTTGCTCATCATCTACAAAGGGCTCTTGAACGTCAGAGGTATAATGAATTAGTTGCAGATCATGAGTCACTTTATAAGACCCCCGATCTTGTTACTCCCCTTTCCATTGAAATGCAAATGTCGAAACGGTACACCTTGGCAGTCTTCCGTATTTTCCAAGAAGAAATCTCAGCCTCTTTGGAGTATGGGTCAAAAGCTTTGGGCCCTCCAGAGGTACATGTTGTCAAAAGATTGGGGGAAATCAGTAGAACACATGAAGTTATATATGATCCACCAAATGAAAAAATTGTTTGCACATGTAAAAAATTTGAAAGCGAAGGAATTCCATGTGCACATATGCTAGTTGTGTTGAGAAATGATTTCATTGATGAGTTGCCCGAATATCTTATTCTTCAACGTTGGACAATGACCGCCAAAGATAAATGTGTGTTTGATTTTGATGGCGTGGAGCTCCGAGAAAGCCAAAGCACACATTTAGGGGGGAGAAACATTGAGCTTGTACGCGCATTTGCTAATTGTTTGAATAATGCCCCTTTCGAAGTGTACAACAAAGCAAAAGAGTTCGTGTATTCTCTTCAAAAAGAGAAAGAATCACTTAGTGCATGTGGTAGCAATTCTACAACAAGATGGAGCACCATGTCAATCCCTTCCTCTATTGATGTCCGACCTCCAAACATTGCAAGGACCAAAGGAAGTGGAAAAAGGTTGAAGGGGGGTATGGAAATAGCAATGGTGGAGAAGGAAAAGCAAAGGAGAACGTGTAGCGTGTGTGGCAAGAAAGAGAAGCACAACAAAAGGAGTTGTCCGATGTTGAAAGAAATGTAAGATTAGATTAAACACTCTCTATTAAGATTGTTATATATGTCTTTCATATTTTTGTTGATAGAAGTGATATATTTCAGGTTAGCACAAAACACACAAGAAGACTCTGCAGTATATAAAGACACCCAAAATTCAACAATTTTGTGAGGTATGTTTAAATATATTGTACCATTTATTAAAAAATTTTGATGCATTTCTAATTAATGTGTCATGCTTTTCTAGGTTCTCTGTGGCGCTGATCTGGAAACTGGTTCTTTGGAAGTGGATCTCCTAAAGTAAATTCCATGATTTTCTAATGTGGATGAATAGTGCAAGGGAAGTCTGGATGGAACTTAAATAATTTCCCTAGGGTCTCAGGATTTGCAATATCTTTTCGAACAGAATTTGGGGTTGCAATACTCTTTTGGTTTTCTAGTCCTTGTACTTCTAGGATTTCTGTTTTTGATGTTGGAATGGAATTATGAAAGCCAAATGGTGAAATCTGGTGAAATATGTTTATATGCTATTAATAGATGCATTAGGGTTCAGTTTCCAGACAAATGGTGTAGGTAAGCAGGTTCACTTTCAAGCTTTTGTTCATTGAAAACCTTGGAAACTCACTATTAATAGATGTGATATTTAGCTTTCTTCAAAAGCACTATCCATAGAGGATTTCTTATAAAGATTAATGTTTTTATCATATTCATTAGTTGTGTTTGACAAATATTAAATATTGTTGACATGGTTACAGGGATTAGTTTGTTCCAATGTTCCATGAAATTCTTGGTTACAGGGAAGTGACATTCTCATATCAGATATTGAGTTGAATTTTTTATTTGAATTGAGGACACCATGGAAGAAATATATCAGATGCAGGTGTTGTTGCACCATGGTTTTGTTGAGTGGTGGATGCTGAATGTATCCAATCTATACACACACACACACACACAATGACATATTATAAATGAAGCACTTACAATATTTCCTCATTTATTCATGTTTTTGTTGCTTCCAAGAAACCGGAGCAGTTGATGTAAGTCCTCCATCATGAATCCGGGGCTATTTTGGATATACTGGTTGATGCAAATTACACTAATTACTGATTAGTTGTGTTAAACAAGATATGACTAACAAGGTTGAATTGAGGTCAGTCTAAAAACATATGTAAATACTGGATTACAAAAGGAAGTTTTTTTGTGAGACATCAAGCCATCCTTTGAAGGTGAAAATGAATTATTAATGTGCAGTTTTTTTCAATGCTCTGAAACAATTATTGTTATCCACCTATAAGATTTTTCATTTCACTTAGTTAGTCAATGATTTATATAGTTGGAGTTGTTTCATGAAGGATTTGCACATGTTTCCTTGCTGACCCTCATCCTTGAGAGGGGCCTTTACACCCAAAAAAAAAAAAACAGGGGCCTTTACACCCAAAAAAAAAAGAAAAATGTTCCATGAAAATCAAGACTCTAAATATGAGAACCTGTCTCTCTATCCTTGCAACAACAACAGCAGACGGCAGCTTGGTGAACACTCAGAACCAAAGGCCCTGTTTGTTCTAAATAATTGATTCCAGCCATTCCACAAGTTCAAAAGCACCACCGAGATGCCGATTTGTTCTAAATAATTGTCCCCATTCATTACATAAGCTAAACCATCAAGTTTCATTACAAAATCTGAACGAACATCATTACATAATCCAAACCAACATTCAAAATGGTAACAATATGTCCAAAAGTTACACATTTGTTCTAAATAAAATTGCACAAATTATAACAAGTAAGAACAAAAACACAAGCTTTAATATGCTCCTTATATCGTCCATCGCTGACTTCATTAAAACTTGGGCAGTCTTCAATTCCACAAGTTCACTATGCATCTTTGAAAATAGATTAGGAGAAATCCCCACCTCTTGATTTGATAGAGCTTCCCCTTGCTTGTTGGTATATTCCACACCATTATATGGATATACCCATTCAAAAAATTTACATTTTCTCTCATTAAATCCCATACAAGTATAATATAATTTATCTGGATTCTTATCAGACTCAGAACATTTTATGGCTGCTTTACACCGACAATAACAAACTTTATTTTTGAAACTCAGTTCACAAGCCTTGTTTGTAGAGGAATATTTGTTGCTTGATGATTCCATTTCAGACATGATTGGATACGGATTGCTCCTGAATATGGCATGGATAAGATTTTCAAAAACATCAAAGCAGAGTGGTGCAAACAAATTTTTCATGCACTATCCATAGAGGATTTCTTCGCTAAGCAAGCATATAAGAAGCACTGAATCAAAACTGCGAAATAAAAGCGTATGTTTTAAAAAAAAAAACAAAATCCATGACTATGGTTTGTGCAAGCATATAAGAACATACAATAGATTGGTCATTGTTTCTGTTTATGCAGTCCTACGCTTTTGAGAAAAAAAATGAACCTCACAGGCAATAGCACATTCAAAACAACACTAATCATAGCAACAATTGAAAAATTAGTCGACTTATCATACAATCTATGCATTTATAAGGGATTTTTATTCCTGTTAACACTTCTCTCTCAAAAGATACAAATCAACCTGTTTGTTCAAATTCATGTACAGATATCAATATGTGTACCTATTCAACTTGATTCACCATTTAACTTGCTGAACCTTGAAATAACTCTGTTTGGATTAAGAAACTGTGAAGCAGTTCATATATGATTAGCCTACTCCATTCTGGCTGGCACATGTTTTTTCAATTTCAGTAAAAGTTTTTTTTTCACACATTTTGGTGTCATCAAAGCTTCATGAAAATTTTCGAAGGATTAAATGATCCAATCTATGATGATGCTGGGGAGAATGAACAATCTACTGCGGTTTTATACATCTGACTTGTATGGACCAATCTCGTCAAAAATAATTTTCTGAATTCTTGACGGGGATTTGTTAGCGACATGACGTGGACAAATTCAAAAAACTTATTAAACAAAAAACAAGCAACTGAACATTGAAAAAATTATTAAACAAAAACAACAAAAGCAAGCAAAGAACAATTTTTTTCTTGCCTTGGAAAACTGATTCAAGCAACCAACCAAACATGAAAAAAAAACAACAAAAAAACAACAAAAACAAGCAACCAACAAAGGGGATCCACTGTTTATAGCCTTGATCATTTGAAGTTTGAAAGAAAAGATGATCCACTGTTCCACTTTTGAAACAAAACACATATATAGAAGTTTTTACAAGAAAAAAAGATTCAACCATTACCATTACCGTGGGATTGAAAGGAAAAGGGGCTGCGGTGATTGAAAGGAAAAGGGGTTGCGGTGAGGGAGGGGCCGCCGTCGCCTTAGATGTGCGTGCCGGTAGGATCCGATGTCGGAGGAGGAGGAGCCGGTGATGGAGGGAGGAGCCAGTGATGGAGGAGGAGCCGGTGATG
Source organism: Acorus calamus (assembly GCA_030737845.1). NCBI lineage: Eukaryota > Viridiplantae > Streptophyta > Magnoliopsida > Acorales > Acoraceae > Acorus > Acorus calamus. Next base: position 21,687,127 of record CM060877.1, on the reverse strand, counting down.
GAGGAGGTGTTTTTTTGTGATTTTTAGGGTTAGTGGAATGAGTGAGGAGAGAGAGTGAAAATGGTTTTTAAAGGATCTGTGAGAGTGAAAAAGGCTTAAACGATCTGCGACCGTCCGATTTTAATCCACCCCGATCGAACGGTGGATATTTCACTCTGCTCGTTCTCTCTATCGGGACCGTCTGCACGAGAACCACACCGATCAGACGGTGGAGATCAAATCCGCATGTAACACCTTGTCCGCATGTCTGCACGATATCGGGACTCTATATATATATATATATATATATATATATATATATATATATATATATATATATATATATATAGTCGCGATTACGTGCGGTGTGCGGTCGGTGCGGTTTACGACGTGGGCCGTTCGATCGCGGGTCCATCGCATCCAACGGTCGACGTGAATCGCACCCGACCGTCCGATGCGATGGACCCGTGATCGACGGCCCGTGATCGCGCACTGCACCGACCGTAAACCGCATGTAATCGGATCCCATATATAGTCGCGATTACCTGCGGCGAACGGTAGGTGCGGCGTCGATTGTGGGCCGTCAATCACAGGTCCATCGCATCGGACGGTCGGGTGCGATTCACGTTGACCGTTGGATACGATGAACCCGCGATCAAACGACTCACGTCGCCGCCGCACCTGTCGTGTTAGTCTTCTGTTCTAATATCAAATTATATATATATATATATATATATATATATATATATATATATATATATATATATATATATATATATATTTGATATTAGAACAGAAGACTAACACGACACTCCGCATGTGAGATAATTAATTTTGCAGGGAAATAACTTTTGCATTGGACTAAATCATGTTCATATATATAAATATTTAATTGAACGGAATAATTGAAGAATGAATGAATTGAACTAAAACATTCATTAATCAAACTAAACAAAGTGATAACAAAAATGAATTTAATCTATTTTTATAACATTAAATTATACTAATTAAAAAAAACTTGCATTGATTAACTAATCCCAGTTTACGTAAGGCTTCAATTGAACTGAATAAACTATAAATCAAACTGAATCATAGGATCTAAACTCATCATATAAAAAAATAATATTTTACTGGACAGGAAGATGATAGGAGTTTGAGGTGCTAAAACATTTTCTTTAAAGTGATAATTGTCCCCATTCAAACGAGTTTGTTAAAAGATTCTAGCAATTTACTTTCAGAATACAACACTCTAGGAAATCTGAAAAACCGATGATCAAACTGTTCCATAAACATGCTTTAAATAAGACTTGAAGGGATGCCTTAGCAATCTTTCATAATTTTAGTTATCACTATTGAAGATGTGTGCTAAGTAAGCTTAATAAAGCGCTAAAATACGTCTACGCGCACGTAAGCACATACACGTGTAGCACGTGTGATTCTCCCTTTATCTTTTCCAAGATATTCTTCTAGAAATAGATTAACACATCATATAAAAAAAATTAATCTTTTTCCATCTTCCAATGTACGACTAGTCCTTAAGCACTCACTTCACGTATTACAATCTTCTTCAATGTCATATTTATATGCAAGCACGCCAAATGCAAGAAAATCAAGATAAAAAATAAATAACAATTAACTTATCTTGCTAGTTATCTAAAACCACCCTCATCAGCTCAGCTGTTGATATATATGTCATATGCCATCCCTTTAAGTCTACCTAATTTGAATTCCATGATATCGGTCCTCTCTCAATTGTCATGCATCGTCGTAAGCAACATGTCGCCACTGATATTTATCAATGCGACGACAACATTATAGCTGGATAAATTAATAAACCTTATTTTGATGTTAGATTAAACAATACAATGCTGGACCTGTAAAGCAGAGAGACGATTTAAATATAATTACAACCCGGCCCGCTAAAGTACTGTTTAATTTAATTTTGTTTAATCGCAACTTGTATCATTATTAATTATACAATGCCGACAAAGCTATTAAGAATTCTGAGTTAGGTGTGCTTATTCGAATATATTTTTATTTATATTGCCCCTTGGAGAGATTGAAATGTGATCACTGGTTCGCTGAATATTGGAAACACATTGCACCTGAGAGGTCAAGAATCATGAGTTGTCTTCCATCAGTTGTTTATTTAACAGTGTTAATTGAATAATTTAATGGCATATTACAGTAAGGAAGCTTACATTTGTTTAAGGGAATAATGTAAATAATAAAATAATAGAAAGATGAACAATGTATGATAACTTTATTGCATCATTTGAAGTGTAATGTGGGATCATATATATATCATGCTTCTTCCCAGAATCTATCACTGAATCCATTCTTCGTGGAAGTTGTTTTTTTTTGGGCATATCTCACAAGGAATCTTGGCGCTTGAATTTGATATCTTATCATTTTCTGTCCTTCCTAGATCTTTTAAATACATAAATATTACTATAATTAGAAATAAAATTGTAATCTAAGCAAATGCAAATATGTTTTAGGTAATTGACATATCCAAGCTGATATTAGTTGTGTGCTCAGGTGACATTTTAGGGATTAAAATAATACAATTACAAAATATGAGTGGATCATTTTTTTCCGTGTGTCTGGATTAATCAAACGGTACCGGTTCTCGAATGAAATATGTACTTGTAATTATTTTAATATAATGCTTTATATTATATTGATCATAATTTATCAAAGGTAAGGTAAATATTTTAACATTTTCTTATGAACAAATGTGATATGGAAGAAGTGACTAAGGACAACGTCACTTTAATTATTGTTTTTTTTTCTTTAGAGAAAATCTAGTCGTATTCTATTCCCAAAGAATTTAAGATAGAACATGTTTCAATTGGGGGTGAGAGATAATAGATGAATTTTAATTGTTAGTTATTTAGGTATGTTTCTATTAATCGTGTTTGTCTATTTTTTAGTATAATGAATAGATGAAATGTTATTGCATTATTTGCATATGCACTGTGAATATTACACTTTAACGTTAATTTAAACCAAATGTTTAAAATACTTTTTTTCAGCATTTGGTTCTAAATCAGGTAACACCCTACATAAAACCCAACGCCCCCGTTTGGATACAGAATATGATTTATTCTTGGGTATTTATTTATCCAAACATAAGTGAGTATAAATAAAGATAAAGTGATTTTGTATTTGATTGTGTTTTGAATTATTCTCGTTGGGAATCGTAAGAATAAATGTTTTGTTGTTTGGGTAAAATGTGAATAAAGTATGAATAAAGATTTATAAAAAGTAAAAAAATAATGATAGTTGATTTGACAGGTGATTTATAAGAGGCGATGAGCCGATAACAGTTGATTTGACAGTGTACTCACTTATTCTTTGGGTGGAATAACCTATGATAAATTTTATTCTATGGGTTGATTGGAATCCATACACCACTTTATACCAGTTTATTCTGGCACACTTTATCAGAGTTTATCCAGACTTTTTAAACGGCATCCAAATTTATCCAGGTTTATCCAGAGTTTATTCGGCATCTAAACGGGGGCAACAAGTTTCACATGGCGCATAAGATTTCTGTGAGGAATGCACGTTTCAGAATGGACAAAAAAAAAAGAAAAACCAAACTGAAACGAATCTAACAAGTTTCACATGGTCTAACAAGTTACTGGTGAGTCGGTGATGTTGCATTTGATGAATGTATGATTGTATGGTACACTTTGGGTGCGTTTGGTTGCGCGATTGCGCTGCGATTGCGATTACAGGAAGCTGCGTTTGCAATCGCGCAACTAAACAGTTTTGTAATCGTAGTTTTAAACCCAGCGATTGCAGGCAAATAGTGCTCAAAAGCTGCGATTTCAAAAAGCTGAGAAAGTGAGCTTCCTGCGGAATCAGGTTTGTAATCGCAGATTCCTACAGAATCAATTTTGCAATCGCGCAACCAAACGCACCCTTTATATGGTGGGTTGTGCTATTGATGTGTGACATTGATGTTTGAAAGATTATACAGATGGTGACTAGGTTAACCAAATAATCACACAATTTTACTTTTGAGAAAGATAACGAGTTAGTTAACAAAATTCCTTTATTTAGACTCTCAAATTAACAAATTTATTATTTTTAGTAATTTATGGATTTGTAATATCCATAAATAATAAATCAGAATGAATTTCTATTGATTTTGATGATCGTCTAGGATCCTAGAGAATTAATTATAATAAATTTTCATTTTTACTATTTTAGTCATTTTTAATTTTATGTTATTAATATAAAATGAGATACTTCTAATTTAGAGTTTTCAGTTTATTGTTAATAATATTATGAATTTCCTCATTTTTAAGGATTTTATTTTTTGTAGATTTCTTTGTGGATTCAAGTAGCTTATGAAATCTCAATACATTTTTTATCGTTTCACACTACATTAGACACTACATCCTGGGAGTCATAAGAGAAATATCACAAATTAATTATTCACATGCACTAACATGGAATGTAGATCTAGTCAGGACCAGCTTCGGTCAATCCTATCAATTCAATACCGAACTGTTCAGCTCATTAATCGAACTATATAACCTATGAATTGAACTGCACAGTGAATTGTTTGGTACACGTTCACTCTTCTATTGGGTACTGATGGTATTTAAAAATCCATGTTTTATCCAATTGTTAACTGGATCAAATAAGAGAGTGAAACATACAGTTCAATTATTGAGCTGTGCAATTCAGTATTGACAGGACAGATTGAAGTCAGTCCTAACTAGATTTGGACACACCAACATTATTCATCCTCTATACAATGAAAAGACACATCAACAATAATAACAAAAAAAAATATATTTTTAAATGAGCTACGAATTGAAATACAATCGAAACGAATTTTTTTTATAAATTGTGTGAATTGCTATCTATTCTAACATATGTATCTATGAATTGATTATAAGATAATTCAATGATTTTTGTGACTCTTTTAGTACTTGTAATTTTTTTAAAGGGATTGGAATTATAATTTTCTTTTTTTTAGAAGAAGATAGACTGTATATTACTTTTCAAACTTTGTTACATAAGTTTGAATCTTGCTCAGGTCGAAATTATAATTTGTCTATTTAGAATCTATTTGGATCATTTTATATATCAATTATTCAAAGAGATAGATTTATTGTTATAATAAAAAAAATTAATAATTTTTACAAGAATGCTACTATATGCAATCCTAAATTTATAGTATAGAGTATAGTGCATTTCACCGACGACTTATAGATATGTTATACGAAATATATAATTTTTTAGTTTTGTCTAAGTAATTATATAAAATTCACTAGAATATATAATTTTATTATATGAAGTATGTATATGTATGTTCCCAGTAGTCATAGCATAACAGTTTATGGTTTATATGTGTTAAACATAGATCTTAAGTTTAAGTTTTGACGTTGACATACCCATCTATTTGTTACATATAATAAATCAAAATATATAAGTGAGGATTACATGTGAGTGCTCGTAAAATTATTAATTTTACCCGGTTCATTAAGATAAAACTATTAAAATAATAATTTATATCTTTTTAAACATTTAAGCTTTTTGAAATGTTTGACTAATAAAAAAAATAAGTTTTCAAATCCTAATGTATATGGATCATGTATAAAAGTATACTTTTAGTATGCGAAAAATGTTCTCATATTAATTTTATGGAGAGTACTGCATACCTTACATTCTTTTCATATGAAAAATTTCACATCAATGCGTTATGATATCATTTTAAAACAATTTTGGATAGATGATACATATGTCTGTATGCAGGGCTGACCCTGGGCATAGGCGACCAAGGAGTCGCCTAGTGCCCCTATATTTTAGGAGGCCCCAAATCTCTAAATAAAAAAGATTTTTAATCCCTATTTTATTGGGATTTTTTACTTTTATTTGAACTACTTTATACTAATTTTAAAACTCTTTAATTTATTACTTGATTTGTAAAAAGGAAAAATCAACACACATGTTAATTTCATATTTATTTTTATAATTTTTTTGTATTTTCGTTTTAATTTTATTGATTATTTTAAACTTTAATTGAATTTTGTTTTCATTCCCTACTTTATTGGAATTATTTGGATAATTTAATATTTATTTTAAAACCTATCCATATCTCTTTTTTTCAATTGTTAGTTTTGTTTCATCACATATTATTTTATATTTTTATTCATTTTTCATTTTTATGTTATTCATTTTTTTTTAACTCCTATCATTTGTCCTCCCTAATTTATTGGGATTTTTTTTAAAGGTTTACCCATATTTTCTTTTTGTTTGTTATCATTTATCTCTATTTTTAATTATGTAAAAAAAATAAAAATTAAATTTTAAAATCATTATTTTTTTGTTAATAGGGGCATTTTATGAGTCCCATTTTATTTAGCTAATCTCAGGGCCGACCTTGTATGCATGGTTGATGAAAATTTATCATTACTTTTTTTAATTAATAAATGAATTTTAATCTTTGATGGATGTGTACGTGTCATCCATGCAATCCTATATAATTAGAACTATCATCATTTCGTATTAATATAAATATTTTACCCTCAACATAGCATGTAATTTTCAAACTATCGTGCTAGTGTTCTTTTAAGAGACATCAATTTTCCATTCAAGCCAAACTCGAAATTCGTGTGCATGAAGAGGAAGGTCCCAAGAAGCTGCAATGATTCATTAAATAAAGAATAAAAGAAAGAAAGAAAGAAAAGGGTGGTCTTTGGACTCACCTGACAAAAAGAGTAGGCGTCAAGAAACTCTTTATAATATTGTTGGATTCTTCTGGAAAAAATTGGGACACAAAGTTCTACGGTCAAATTCAAACCCAAACCCACAGAGTCCAAATGAATTTGACCGTTTGATTTTAGCTATTCACCTACATTGGGTTCGAATTTTTATTTGTTTAATTTTGTTTAGGATCTGTGGGTAGATGTGCATCTGGGTGCCCTTTCAATGTGGTTAGGTTTGATAATTATAACTTTTTGTTGATCATCATTATTATTAAGAATTTAGGGATAAGAAAAAAAATCTTGGCCCGAAAATACATGGGATAGATAATTTTAGAAATTTGTTAGGGATTTTTGTACTCAAGCTTAGCTTCACACCATAAAAAATCTGAACTACATCAAGATTATATTCCAAAACAAATAAAGATATGAAAAATGAATATGTATATAGTATTCTCATATAATAACTGATCAATTAAGCACAATTAAGAAAAATGATTAAAAATAAAAAAAATTAACATTAACATTAATGTTAATTATGATGATGCCCAACAATGTAGTCAGAATAGATGAAAATTAATTCTGATTTATTTGAAAGAAAAATTATAATTCTAAAATTCAAATATATAAATAACAAATTAAACTTATATTTAAGGGCTTAAATGAAAGAATTTTGTCAAAATGGCCATTGTCATTGATGAAGCGATTGATCCAAATCCTCTCCACCAAATACTCCAACACGTCAAACTTTGTGAGATTCTGTGATCGTCGCCATTTATTTCCACCAACTTGAATTTTTGTAATTTATTTCATAGTCTCCATCATGTCCTAGGGGGCGTTTGGGTAGAGGGATATGAGAAGAATCGGTGGGAATAAAGGAGAATAAAAAAAAGTGTTTGGGTAGAGAGAATAAGTGGGTATAGCTATATAAAATTATGAGAGAATAAACTGGTATTTGCATGCCAAGTTTTCCATGGAATTGTGTTATCCTCCACCGGTATAAAAGAGACTCACCTATCAAATCACATGTCATCACATCAAATCACATGTTATCAACTCTTATATATCAATGGGGCATACACTTCAAATCAACTTTTTACACCTTATTTACCTTTTATTCTTCATCAATCAAACATTCTAACATTTATTATTACGTTTCTCAACGAGAATAACTGAAAACACAATCAAACACAAAATCTCTTATTCCATTGATAAAGTCAATAATTTCTAAAATATGTATAAACTCGAGAATAATTTATGCCTCTATTCAAACGGGCCAAAGTTTGACCGTGGGGAAAAAATTAATTGAAAAATATAAGGTGTTTTTATTGCATTTGATTTAAGACCATCACATGTAATTTTAAATATTTGGTTGCGATTGCAGTAGTGATTTTGCATAAATCTAAGTTTTAAAATTAATTTTGCAGAAAACTCACCCTCCCCAGATTTTGAAAATCACAACTTTTGAAATCTGTCTGCATGAAGTTGCTATAGCAAAACGATTTAGTTGTACGATTATAGGAAAAAATTGTGCAATCACATAACCAAATGCAGCTTGAGTATGAGATTGAGTTTAAAATATGCACCCATTTACTGTGAACTTGATGCTAAGTGAAGATAGTTTTGGTTCTTGGGATTGCATTGAGAATCTAATAAGTACCATCAAGTTCACCTGTTTATTTAAGAAAGTGATTTGGTCATTCAAGGCTACAGTCAACTGAATTTAGACAAGCTAGACAGAATATAGATGAAATACATATGCATTCACACAAAAATAAAATTTTGTAGATAATTAAAGTTTTTTGTAATAATTTTTTTTTTGTATTCTTAGATTGAGATCGGGTTAGGTCCAATAGAAGAGAGCCATGCAAAGCACCGAGCGAAGAGCACCATCAGCATGCCCGGGCACTCAGACCGTCACGAACCCATCCAACTGAGGCGCCCTCTCCGTTCACCACCGGTGGCTATCGCGCTCTCTCTCTCTTTCCCTTGTTCTCTGTCCCACCCCCTAAATTATTTTTTGGGGGTTGGATAGAGAACTGATGGGGTGGAAAGAAGGCACCCCCACATTATAATATATAACACATTAAATAAAATATACTAAAAATGATATATTAAGCCCAAAAAAAACACTTAAATGGCTGCCATATTAATGGAAATTGGGCATAAAATCCGCTCATCCAAGATAATAAAGGACGTTGTTACAATTAGTCCCTTTTACATTATAAAATACAGTCTTATATACATCATTGGAAATTCAATGAATCATGTGTGTTGTTAATTTTTTTTGTATACTTATAAAAAAATGAGTTCATTTAATAGTATTGGAGCGATATATACTTTTATTAAAGTACATATATCAGTAGATGATGTTTATTATTTTAATGATATCATGTGTGATTTATGTTTTAGACGATAAAAATTGACGCAATATAACATTCTCTATAAAATAAATAAACAATTGAAGGATTTCGTTGTTCTTCACTTTCATAAAAAAACAAACCATTTAAAATCCCTTGTTCTCCCGGTCTCCTAAAACGACAAATTCCTTGATAACATTGTTACATGCAGTTTTATGTACATTTGTATTTTTTTAATTTTTTAAATTACAAATGTATGGTTATTTATATTATTTAAAAAAAATTAAAATATAGTAATATACAATATTAATGGACATAAAAATATGAAAATAGTGCATATATAACATTACTTTTACGAATTTAATCAATATATAACATTACTTTCATGAAATATTCACGCATTTTTATCACCACGGTAAACCCCAAAAACGCATTGGACGTGGAAAAAGATGGCATCTGAAAAGGGCCAACCATGTGAATCACCATGTCTCAACCCCCAAAACAAACCCCACCAAAATAAATAAATAAATAAACATAAAATAAAATAGAATTAATTAGAGGTCCTTGTGTCATCCGTTTATTATTTTTAGGTCCCCATAAAATTTTAAGTTTTTTTAAGTCCCCTAGACAATGAAAAATTATTTTAAAGTCCCTCCAACCGGATGTTGTTCAAAAATATAAAAAATGCACTCACCCAATTATGCAAAGGTTAACAATGTATTGTTGAGTATTAACAATATACTGGATATACTTAATAATGTATTAAGAAGTGTTTACAGTGTACTGAAATAATTAGGTGTGAGACATTTTATGTGAATGTTAACGATGTACCGGAGAATGTTAACAATATACAAGAGGTACTTAACAATGTATTAGATAGTATACTAAAATAATTGGAAGGGGGGGTTTTTGTTATTTTTAACATCTTGTTAAAGTGATCTAGAGATAATTTTTCCCCGCCTTAATGACTTAAAAAAACTTGAAAAACTTTAAGGACTTAAAAAATAATAGTCGGGTGACTACAGTGACCCCTAATAAATATTTAAGTAAACATGGTACTGATACGCTCCAACAACCCTAACTGAGTATATATAGTTGAGTATATAAAAAGTATGTATTTAATTCATTCGGATGTATAATTTTTTTTAATGTATGGATTTTATTAAATATGTATAATATTTTAAACAAGAGGAAAATTAATTTTAAGTACTTTTTTAATCCGTTATTTTTTAGATCTCTAATATTTATTAGAATATGAAAACATTCCTAATCACAATTTTCTAGGTCCTTTTGCCTAAATACCATCAGTATGTGCACTTTTTTTTCTAAGATCATCTTTTGTTAATTTGAATAACAAAATGTCTTATGAGATATTCGTGTAATGTTATCCATTTCTATATATTTGTACACATGTCAATTTTTTTATGAATATTTACAATGTATTAAAATAATTGGGTGGAGGACATTTTTTGCGAAGGTTAACAATGTATTAGTATTAGGGAGTGTTAACAGTATACAAGAGATGTTTAACAATGTATTAAGAAATGTTAACAGTGTACTAAAATAATTAAGAGTGAAAATTTTCGTTATTTTTTAACAACATCTAGTTAGAGGGACCTAAAGATAATTTTTCATCGCCTTGAGGATCTAAAAATACTTGAAAAATTTCAGGGACCTAAAAATAATAGACGGATGACCACAGTGACCCTTAATAAATGTTTGAGTAAACAAGATATTGATACGCTCCAACAACCCTAACCGAGTATATATATGTTTGAGTATATAAAAAGTATGCATTTAATTCATTTAAATATATATATTTTTTAATGTATGGATTTTATTAAATATTTACAATGTCTTAAACAAGAGGAAAATTAATTTTAAATATTTTTTAATCCGTCATCTTTTAGATCTCTAATTTTTATTAGAATATGAAACATTCCTCAAGTTCGCAATCACAATTTTCTAGGTCCTTTTACCTAAACACCATCAGTATGTGCAATTTTTTCTAAGATCATCGTTTTGTTATGTAAACATGCAAAGTGTTATGCACTCATTACAATTTACATGTTAAATTGAATAACAAAATGTCTGAAGAGATGTTTGTATACTGTTATCCATTTCTATATTTATTTTTTATTATATTACATACACATATCAATTTTTTTATTCAATATCAACCTGAACTGATAAATAAAACACCGAATCAGTTTCCATGTAGAGGAGAGAGGGGCGTGGCGTCGTTTGATTGACTTTCTTTTCAGAGAGCGACCACCAAAAACCTCCAAAACAACGGAGCCACCAAGGGGCCCCACTCAACCCGTCCTCTACCTTATCCTCTCTCTCTCTCTCTCTCTCTCTCTCTCTGTCTAGACACATTGCACCTCCCGATTCCTTCTCCTCCCCATATTTTTCATTTCAAATACCTATTTTACCCCTACCAAACGAGATATCCCTCACTTTAACAAGGCCAAAATAGTCATTGACGTTCTAAATACAAAATCTGACGGCCCATATTCATCCAAAAACCCCCCATATGTAAGCCAGTGACGTCTGCCGACATGACGTCGGCAATCGATCTGGGGCGAGAATTGGAGCACGTGGTGACCCATAACGAAGTTTCAGGGAAGTCGCGAAATATTTTACCTGGTTTAAGATATCCCTCCCCAGCCCCCTATATAAACCCGCCCTCCCCTTCACATATCCCAAAAATTCGATTTCACACTGAACCACCGAAAACCCAAAATGATGTACACAACCGAAGACTTCACCCTCCTCGACTCCATCCGCCGCCACCTCCTCGAGGAGCCGGCGACGACGACGATGGCGCCGCCTACTTCCGTCGCCGCCCCGACCTACTGCCGGAGCTCCAGCTTTGGTAGCCTCTTCCCCTGCCTGACGGAGAACTGGGGGGACCTCCCACTAAAGGTCGACGACTCCGAGGACATGCTCGTCTACGGCTTCCTCCGCGACGCCTTCACTGGCGGTTGGTCCCCCGACGGCAAGACCGTCGCGCCGCCCGAGATCAAGCCGGAGCCGATCACCCTGCCTTCTCCGACGGAGGTGAAGGTGAAGGCTGAGGTGGTGTCTCCGGTGATTTCGGCGGCGGCGGCGCCGGTGGCGACGAAGGGGAAGCACTACAGGGGGGTGAGACAGAGGCCGTGGGGGAAATTCGCGGCGGAGATCCGGGATCCGGCGAAGAACGGGGCGAGGGTTTGGCTCGGGACGTTCGAGACGGCGGAGGACGCCGCCGTCGCCTACGACCGCGCCGCATACCGGATGAGGGGATCGCGCGCGCTCCTCAACTTCCCGCTCCGGATCGGATCGGACGAGCCGGCGCCGGTGCCGGTGACGAAGCGGGGATCCGCGGATCCTTCTTCGCCGTCCGGATCGTCTTCCTCGACCGGGGGATCGCCGAAGAGGAGGAGGAGAGCGACTGAGCCGGCTCAATCGGCGGCCGCGCCTGATACGGCTTCTTCTTCTTCATCAGCATCATCGGCGCCGGTATCTAAGCCGACTCAGGTTCAAGCCGGGTTCGATTTTGGGGAGCGATCGAATATCTTCGTTACACGTGTCGAGCAGTTATTGGTTAGCTAATGAAAAAATCGTTTTTTATTAAAAAAAAAGACGGAGCTTTTCGTTTCCACACCTGATTTGGGAGTAAATACAGGGTGTCTGTTGAGGAGAATGGAAGGCCTGTTTCTTTTTTTTTTTGTGTGTGAGCTATTTTTTAAATCTTTGAGAGAGTAGTAAAGTTAGGTAGAGTTGTTATTAGTAATTCTTGTTCTTCAAGAAGTTTTTAGAGAAGGGCGAGCCATATCCGGCTGTAATAGCTGATGTTGTAGATGTTGGTGGTCTGTACATAACAAAAGAGAGTCTGTTCTTTTATTACAATTTGTGTTGTGATTCTAGTTTGCTAAGAGCATCTCCAATAGACATGTTAACTCATTAGTTAGTGTCATATTTTTATAAATGAGGTAAAAATGGTGTTCCAATGGAAGTGTTAAGGGTATGTTAAATGTGGGTCCCACCTGTCATATGTTAGTTTTCATGTTAATTTTAGCTAGTGCTTTAGCCAACCAAATATGGGTCTCACCATTTAAAATATTCAAAAAAATATTATTTTGAGTGGGTGGAGAGCTTTGAGTGGGTGGAGAGATGGACCCACTGTTATTTTAACTAGTTATTTAGCTAGTCCATTAGAACAATAATCATCAACTAAATGAGAATATAGTAAATGAGGGTCTAGTTGATGGATAAAGTGCTGACATATAACTTTAACATCTTAATTAGTTAACATTTTCATTGGAGATGTTCTAACCCCATGTTTGGTGCCATGAAAATTGTGCACTTTTTATCACTATTTCAAAACTAATCTGAATCCAGAATCACTGGTTTAGGACTTTGCGTTAAAAATCCCCAAATATAAAAAAAGAGTGATGATAAGATGAAGCAACCCAAACTCACACTCCAGTTATTTTTTAAAGGATATTTTTGTTTGAAACAATTTTTTAAAACCATTTTCAAATGAATTTGAATTAAATATCATTGTTGCTAAAACAAGATATCCAATAACTGTCGACACCCATCCTCTGATACTAACTTTTACTCGAACAGTGAGTTTGCTTCCCATAGATCTCAACTTCTAATTCTCCTACATTTAGGAATTTTTAGTTTTTTATAAATTAAAACTAAAAATTTAAATACATCATCATTATTAAATTTTATTTTTAAATTATGTCTTAAAATTTATGTTTTATAAAACAGTTATCATCGATACACCTTCAAAATTATGCATAAAACATCAAAAATTAAAAATTATTTTTTAAACTGTGTTTTTAAACGCACCCTTAGTTAATACACAGAGTTGAGTTTTGCTCACCATTGAGGGTTTATTTGATGCACATAATTTTTTTTTTTTAAGAAACGTTAAACCATTGTATAACTATTGGGTGCGTTACGTTGCACGATTGCAAAATTGATTTTGCAGGAAACTACGATTGTAAAATTGATTTCGCAAAAAACTCACTTTCTTAGCTTTTTGAAATCGTAGCATTTTAGCACTATTTGCCTGCAATCTCTGGATTTAAAACTATGATTGCAAAACTGTTTAGTTGCACGATTGCAAACACAGTTTCCTGTAATTACAAATGCTACGCAATCACGCAATCAAACGCACCGTTAAGAAGGGCGTTACAAAATGGTCTAAAAATGGAGGACAGAAAGACATAATAAAAGATTTAAACGATGCGCATGATTTGTAAAGTGATTTTGAACAACTTGAGTTTATCCAAGTGTTACTGAAAACTGATTGAAGTAACCCATTATAACAATCCAGGAGAACAAAAAATTATTTATCCAGCTGTTATTTTGTGTCCGATAGCTAAATATAATTAGGTAGGTTAACCTATCCAGATCCAAATGGGGGTGACCATTCTAAGCTACTTTTAGTACTATTAAAATCGGTATCTGACGCTCCAACAACCCACCAATTTAGAGCTCGTCTTTGTCTAATTGATTACAAAAACATGTTCATAAAGGACTTATTAAACAAAGATAACCCACAACTAAATTAAATATTCAACATCACTCATAAAAGAAGTGATCCAGTTACTGTTAAGAGTCCTATTAGTTCTTATTAGTTTTATCATATTATAGATTTATAGATGAACTAAATAATCAAAATGATATAAATATACATTTAAATATAAAGTTAAAAAAATATACCTCATACTTTGATGTTAATTTTTAACTTCGAGAAATATGTTATGATTAAAACATATCTCACTACAACAGAAAGCTTGAAATAAAAATACATATTGTATCATCTCATTCATTAAAAACAAAACGTATTCATCTATAAGAATCAGTTAAAATGTGAATCATATATTTCTATAAATTTATATTTAAATTACAAAGAATCAATAAGATAAATTTGACAAAAATCTAACATCATCATTTAAATATGTTGACATTAAAATTTTGGAAGAATATAGATATGATATTTTCTGGTTTAACTAAAAATATATATTGTTTTTTCATTCTTACCCCTAGTCTAAAACAAAAATTCAATAAAGCTCTTCAATCCTTGCTTAAAAATTAATTGGTAAATCGAAAATAAAAAATTTTACAAAAAAGAAAGTTGAAAATATTCATAATTAGTATAATAAATAAAATATATATAGAAATTGTCAAATAACTCACTTATTAAACAATTACAAATATTCTCATATCAAAATTTTCATAAATATATGGAAAAAAAACAAGCCACGTTTCCTGTTAATATAAAATAATATATACCATTCAAACCCTTCTTTTCGGCTTGGATAATGACACCAGTTGTTTCCAAGAAACCAAGGTAGATAAGACACAGACCTGAATGAGAGAGTTGTGGAGACCACGCGTGGGGATTTTTTCTACCATTAATATTTTTTATTGACCAATCACCATCAGTGGCTCCATGAAACAGAAAATTATGGATGGAGATTGGTCCTCATCAAGCCAAAAACACAACCCCCCCAACAAACCCTCCTATCATTTTTTTTAATGTGCCATGAATTCTTCTCATGAATGGCATTGACTAAACGTGGTGAGAACTATTAATTTACTAAAGACTTTCAAAGGCATTTTGAAGAGAATATTCAATGAATCCTCTCTCTAACACACCTTACCTGTGTTGGGAGATCAACTTATTAGACGTCTTCAAAGAGAGGAGCTTGTTTGATTTAGCATGACTCTTGGATCATAAACTATTGATAATGATGGGTCATGAAAATTAAGAACAGATGAAAAATTCAAGTCATAAATAACAGCTGTATCATCTGAACCAAAAAGTAAAAATAAAACCCACCAGAGTTTCAAGGATGAGTATGATATCAGGCAAAAGAAAAGCGACGCAGACCCTTCATGAATCACATTTCATGGAGGAAGGCACATCTGTGAATACTCTTCGAAATCCCCATCATCCGCTTCTACAGTCTAATGCCATCATCAACTTATTTGTGGTTGACGTCTCCTGCATGTTCTAAAACAGCGATCAGCCTGGGAAGTGAAAATAGTAAAAACTTATGATTATAAATAAAAATAAATAAACTATAAACGTCAATGACCAACTTTTTTCTACTGTTAAGGCTGTGATATTCAATGATATTTTTTAAAGATGCCTTTTTGCTGCTCAAACAAGGCTCTACCAGAGTAGGCATGACTCGTTCACATTCTTCATAAACCTCTTGATGACTAGTGCATCAATATCAGCATAAGAGAGCCATCAATTGTCATCCACCCAGAATAAAGGGCATGTATAAGACCGCTCGACTGTCACGATCACCTTTTGCAAGTATTATGTGAAATATGGATACATGAATCATATCATGCATGATTTTTCTTGGGTACAATGAATTTGTGCACATATTAGGTAACAATTAAAATGTACACACGGTTGGTAAGTTTGGAACGCATCAGTTGCAGGCCATCTCAATTAAAATCAGATGCCGCATAAGCTGAATTTTGCCTACGAAATACAAATTTAAACTTGTGTGTACAGGAAAAGCTCAAATATCTTGAACGGGGAATTTACCTCTTGGGTCGTGTTCGATCCTCCTCATAATCCATCACTCCAAGTTCAGAGTAGATCTCCTCATGTCGTAAGTCCATGTCGACCTGTTTAACTTCTGTCACAAGTAAGTAAGACACATCGACTGACATAGTGACATAGCACACATTCGATAAGTAGTTCTATCAAATAATATTTAATAAAATTTTGAATATATTCTAAGTATGGGATTAATATGAAGTGGCAAACGAATTGGAGTGCAAGGATTAGAAAAAAAAAAAGACATGTCCACAGTCACATCCAACCACTAGAAAAGGGCAACAAAGAAACATCTGCTTATAAATAGTGAAATCTAACATTCTAAATACAGGACTAAAAGGAAACAGAATGCAATTATACAACTCACCTTCATGCACTTTTTCACTTCTTCAACCCTGACTTCAATGTCCCTCCGATGTTTCTCGTCAGCCTCACACATGGTATCCGCCCATTTGATTTTCTCTTGAATTGAATGGAGAAGACCATCAGATGTAGACAACCTGAAATTAATTCTTCCATATTTAAGACAATGATACAATTTAAATTCCTCCGAAGATTCCTGAGTAACCAATTCAAAATTTCTTAAATAACATAGAACAAAAGAAAGAAAAAAAGTGGCATAAAACAACTCCCTGATGATCATAATCTACATTCTCTGATAGCATGCACATGCCGCCGGAAGGTTCATCTTGGGAAGAGTGAGCATATATTGTCAAGTTCTTTGACTTCTTTCCATGTCAATGAGCTAGAGGAAGATTATATACATTCTATTTTGAAAATATGAATGTTCGATGAACGCAAAAATTGGTGCAACTCAACCTAGACAAAGTTTAGAATAGTGATCAAATGTAACAGTATATGAGTTTGACATGTTTCTTGATTCTTCAAAGAAGTGTTCAGTATGTATTTGGTGCTAGTATCAAAGTGTCATGTATCTGACAGTGTTAAACTAACAGGTTTAAACTTTAAAGTATCCAAACATATTCGTGTAGTAAACAGACTATCAGTAGGGATAAAAACTAATAAAGAACCTGAAATGTGAAAAAAAAGCAGACTAACCAAGGACTGCTAGTGTATGAATGACTTCACTTTTTTTTTTGTCTTTTATCATGTTCAAATCAAGAATTACCAGGTTGTTAATGTCTGTATCATGTTGTTGAGCTGTCCAGAACTCAGATCCCTCCCAGCAGCGAACTGCACCTGTTATCCAAAATAAACAGAAAATTAAAATCTTCAGTAAATCATGTTTTCACATAGAATGAATAACTGAATCACACAGCATTGAAGCTAAGAGTGTTTCTAACCTCAAAGCATCTCCGCAACTGATCCAACTTTCCTCTGACAATACCCTAGCAGAACATAACAAAAGATAACAGTCAAAATAAATGAATATACAGCGCCATGAAATTCTTCAGAATAAATTCTATGAAAACTGTGGTGAGGCGCACACAATTTAATTAACAACGAAACATATAGGTCCAACGTACATGGATGGATAAAGAGGATATTTAATCATTTAGATGAGACATCACGAAAAAAGGTATGGATTGATTTAGTATCAATCCCACTGAAGAAATGGCAATTGTTTAACTAATATTAATATTAACAACCGCACTTTGAACATTGTTCTTAGTAATGATGATTATGGTAAAGCACAACCCGATTAAAAAAATATATGATGCAGATAGTATTTTAAATCGAAGAAGAATTTACACTCTATGTACCTCACCTAATAATTATCAGAGGGTAATATAGTAATGTTGAATGTAAACCACAATTAGAAAGTGAAACACAATGAGAATAAAATGAAAGTCAAATTTATACATCTTAGAGAAGTGGAAAAGAAAAACATGTCAAACTTTTCAAGGAGATTACTTACAGAATACATGCATTCATTGATAAGGAAGTCCTCAAGTTCACGTACATTTGAAACATCTAGTTCCTGCATTAATTGATCATATGGCAATACCTGAGACAAAACATGGCCGTAAAGAGGATTAATTTTTGTTGTACGGTTTGGTGTACACAGAATGACAGAATTGCATTGAAATTCAAATAAAAATTATCTATTGGAATCAGTCTTGCAAGATAATTAAAGGTTGCACTTGGCCAGATGTCACAAATAACAAATATGTCACAGCATTCTAGAGCTGAACATCTACCGCCTCAGAAATACTTTTCATTTTCATTTCATGAGCCCTCTGAATGCTTAAATGAGGTCTCATTCCATGTGAAACGCATGCCACCCTTTTTCAAGTCGATGGGTGCATTCCTTTTCATCGAGATGTCCTGTTTAAGGAAGAGCAATTTTTGGAAACAAGGGCATGATAATGCACAACAACTGCATAACCAACTAGAGCAATGTACAGATAATCTGTCTCAAAAGAATTCATCAGGACTCTGCCAGACATCTATTAATGTTTTCTAACATTTCACATCTATCAGAAGTTTTCCCTGTTTCAGTACATACAATTTGCCAAAGTATGTCAGGTACTAAGGTACTGTCACATAAAAATGATAATAAAAAAAAGGTCAATTGTCATGGGACAGGGAATCCAAAGTTGAAATCTGTTCTATTATCTATCACATAATCTCTACACTAGCATCAGATACACTGAAGTCTCCTGATAACTATCAATCAAACAGTATAGGATGTTTATGAGAATAAAACATATTAAATGGTGTGTGCCTCTCTCTCTCTCTCTCTCTCTATCTATCTATCTATCTATATAAAATGCAAAATGTTTTATATGTATATATACATTTCAGATCAAAATGTAGGATATTTTCCATTACTCAATGAATAGACATCCCCTAAAAAGGAAACAAAAGATCTCCACCTTGCATATTATTAAAATTACTGAATACTTGAATAGAAAGAAGACCTTGTTTGTTTCAGCCAGTGTCAGCACACTGAGTTGTTTTATCTTCCGGACCTGATTAGGAACGAGAGCTGGGAGAGAGTCAGCATTTCCTGTAGCAGTGTTTACCAAACATTTATGAGAAAGCCATAACAATAGTAACATGTAATTGTATAAAAGCTTATTATATTATTAATAAAGGATTTTATTCTTTTATTGTATAATTTTATAAAATAAAATATTATCAGGGGCAAAATGATTTCCATATGCAGGGCACATATGTTCTATCTTCAAACTAATGAATACGATCTAGCCCGGAAGCATAAAAAATGGCTAATGATTGATTTATCATTTTAAAAGAAAGGTCAACAATCAACAATAAATAGGAATGTCATGAACAAAAATTAAATATAGAAAAAATATCTATGAAATTTCCTTTTCTTTCAAAAGAAAATCCATCTTTACATCTAGTCAGAGAATATGCAATTCAATTACATATGCTGGCCCATTACATCTGAGTGTATTCTAAGAAGCAGAATCCTTATTTTTATAAATGTTGGTCATCCATTAAGTACTTCCAACTGTTAAACAATTACATGAGCAAGTCATTCCTAGGCATTTTAGGCAGCTGAAAGTTGTCCCTAAATTATTGCATTCAGGAGACAGATTTCAAGTAGTTGCCAGATTCAAAACCAAAATGGCTTTTAGTCCCCTCTGGTCTTGATGACCCTACAGCCTCATCTTTCATCTTTAATTTTACATGGTTTGTGCATGTATTACATCTATGTTTATATATCTGTATTGTAGAATCCAGCAGCCCATCTCCACGGGTCCACAGGATTGTGGAATAGGATTGAGAATGGGAATGAGAAAAACAATAATACAATAAAAGAGACAATGATGTAATAGAGTAAAAAAAGGGGGAGGTAGTTTAGAATAATTCAGGTAAAAAAAATGAATACGAAAGAACATGATGGAGAAGGCGTTGTAAGCATAATAAAAGAGTAAAAGAATATGAAAAATAACTTGTATAGAAAATGAGAAGGGAAAGTGGTGAGGAGCTGATGAAGAAAAAACTATTAAAAATAGAAAAGACAGTATGCAAAGAACGCTGAAGAAGATAAGGGAGATTAATCTGATAAAACGAGGAACAAAAAGGGATAATTTTCTGTATGGTCTATCATGAAGCAACTTGTCACTCAGTATATCATTTTCCTGCATCGACAAATAGTTATCAACTAACAGGCATCCAAATAATGCTAAATTCGTCCCCAAAAACATTTATGTTTTGGGGGAACCCCGGGGGCCAAAGATATACAAAGAGAAAAAGAAATAGCAAAAGATCCTGAGACAATCCCATTTCCTTTATCAAACAGATAGCATCTGTATCCATTTTATTCCTTATCCAAACCATTATTTGCAATCAAATATGAACACATAGCTACTATAGCAAAAAAATTAGAGATGAAGGGCACTCAAACCCCATTAAACCCAGCATAGAAGGAAAAATGTCTAAATCACATTTCCTGAAAATTGCAGATCAAAATGGATGTAACACTTTTTCACTTAAGATTTAAAAACAAAGTACTAAAACACTTGTATACATTTTACATCATACATGTTTGTTAAAACTTATAAGCTGTAGATTGGGCAGAGTTTGAGCAGACAATTAAATGGAACATTGGCACGGTGGTGCAATGACTTGCCTCTGAGGGTGAAATTCCCACACCTATACCGGCTATCCAAAAACAAAGATGGCAGAGTTCAACAGTTCTGGGCCTCGGCAGGGGTGACGGGGGACTGGCAATTGCACCTCAAGACGATCGATGGATATCGAAGTCGAGGAGATTGAGAAACTCATGGAGTGCATCAAAGATCTTTGCATTAACCCCTTGGCTGATGACACTGCAGTTTGGAGCAACAGGAGGTCGGCAATTTATGCAGTTAAGGAGGGTTATAGATGGTGGAAAATAAACCCCCCAGCGGTTCCAGATATAGTGTTGAAGTCCCGGCGAATGTGGAAATGGAAAATGCCATTAAAGGTCTAAACGTTCTTATGGTTGGCGCTGCAAGGCCGCATTCTCACCTAAGCTTAGAGGGCCAAATGGAAACCGGATGCCCCGACTGATTGCGTGTTGTGCGATGAATAGGTTGAGTCAGTTGATCACTTGTTCTGTTTATGCCCAGTGACAACACAAGTATGGAGCCTCCTCTGTTCAGCCTCTGGGATCAGCATGGGTTTTCAAAACAGGGTGGAGCTTTGGGACCAAATGGAGAGGTGTGTGGTGACAGGGGCAAAAGCACACAGACGTGGGTCAAGCGGATTATGATCCCTGATGCTTTGTGGGAGATTTGGCAAGTAAGGAACAACAAAATCTTTAAAGGGCAGAGTCTCTACATTGAGAATCTGTGGGAAGATAGGGCACACCGAATCACATACTGGGAGCAGACACTTGGGGGGGCGAAGCAGGTTGACTTGGTGGGCGGCGTATTCCAGGTTGAGGAGTAAATCAAGCACCATCTCTTCCTGTTGTATCCCTCTCATCTACACATGGTTATATTTCTGTTGGTTGCTGCTGGTTTACCCACCTTGATGTATGGTGTTTTCTTTGTTTTTGCATCCCCTGTTTTTCACCCTGCATCCCACCTCTCACCTTCCCATATCAGGATGTGTGTAACTTCTTTTCAAGTTATAAATGGACTACCTCTCATCTTCAAAAAAAAGTACCATTCCTTTGGTTTCCTCTCTCGTTTCAAAATAGAAATCATTTCCTTTACCCACCTGAGTTCAGTTCCCACAAGAAATGGAATACTGCTGAGCATCTTTTCGAAAAAATAGACTGTATTGCTGCTGGAGGATGTCACACTTCTCTTGCCCCAAAAATATATACATCTGATGATCATGTTTCGGAGTTGATTATCCTCCAATACGAATCTCCCTATCCATTTACACAGCAGTGTTATTTTTTCTTCGTCAACTCTCAAAATCATGTTCATTTTTCCTTTTCCCCTTGCAAATCCTTTCTTATTTAATACATAGAATCTCTTCCTGTCAAGACCCATACCACGCTCAACAAGAATCATATCCTAATTTCTAATTTAGCTACAACAGATTCTATCACCATGAAGAAGTACAGGAAATAGAGAGTTCAACTTGATGTTACTGCGAAGGGTTACCTAAACCCAAAGGAATGAATCTTATTTTCCACCTTGTCAATCTTCCACTCAAATTTCCAATCACTGTGCGTAAATCTTTACATATAACTCCACCCAACCAATGGCATTTTAGTCACCTCTCCACATATCATTCTCCAACCACTGGTGGAGGCAATGCATGCCCAGTGGGGGCAGTTGCCCCCATTCATCTTGATTTGGTATGCACAGTCACACTATGATGGTGTGTAAATTAGATGTTTTGGTACATTACACATGTATAAGTTTATCAAAGCATATGTAATGCAGGTGATATATATCAATTTTCAGTTCAAGCAAATCAATAGTCATGTACGATGAATAATTAAAGCATTTTATTTAAATCAAGAATACACAAAATTGTAAAGTCATTTGACAAATAACGTAAATAATGACATGAAAATATAATATGATCCACTTCATTGTTTAAAAAGATATATAGCAATTTAGTGAAGAAGGAATCAAAACACAATATTTCATACTCGTATGCACTAATTCCCATAAACTGGCTACCAAACATTAGTCAATTGGCCTATAGGGGCGCAACTTGGGCTGTTAAGGGTGTGTTTGTGCACAAAGTTGAAGGGAAAATGAAAGAAAATGAAGGAATTTGGGTCAAAGGGAAAGTAGTGGAAAGTAAAAAAAATTCTCTTTGACCAACTTTCAAGATGTTTATGCATGTGGTGGAAAAATTTTCCATCACTTTCTCTCAATTTCTCACCTATGGGAAAATGAAAATGAAAGTTTTTCTCACCTTTTCTAATAAGACAAAATATGAGAGAGAAAGTGATGAAATTTTTTTTTTCCTTGTTTGGCCCAAATGTTAGCTTTTTAAATGGTCAAGGAAAAATTTTTACTTTCCTCATTTTCCTTCACTTTCCATCATGCACAAACACACCATAAAACATAACCCAACCTGACTTTTGGGTGAGCTTGGGTTGGGGTTATATCGTTGAGGTTCAACCCGAACAAGAGCAACCCAAACATAATTTTGGTTGGGTTTGGATAACTCGAACCCTACAGCCGAACCCGAAGCAGCGAATGACAAACTTAAATGTTCTAAATTAAATTTTAAGTGTTTAATTTGTGTAACAAAATTTGAATTGTCCAATTTGTTTTTACCTAAAATCTATCACTTCTATAATTTCATCTATTTGTTCACTAAGACATGTTCTTCATTTCTTCTTTATTATTTCTTTAATGTGGAGAATTGGTTTCTGTAAAGTTCTAATTGTTTAAAACGACACATTTTAAATCGTACCCGAACCCAACTCGAGACCAACCAGAACACAACACGACTCAAATCAAACCCGAACCAAGACCAACAGGTTGGGTTCAAGTTGAGTTTCTCGGGTTTAAGGGTCGGGTTGGATTGGCTTCCTCCAACTTCGGGTTCGGTTCGGGTTGAGCTCCAACATGAAAATACATTTTTGATAATATTGATAATGAAAAAAATTCAATGATTCCTTGTAATGAGACTACATTAATGTTTGGAAACAGGTTTGAGTATGAGCTTTTTCTTTAAAACCGGGTTTAAAACTAAGGTAGCATTTGGAAACACGTTTGAAAAATAAGATTTTGAATAAAGTGGCTTATTAAATAAACTCGATTCCTAGGAAGTACATTTTCGGCGTTTTTTAAAAAACAACATTTTTTTATACTAAAAACTGTAAGTAACATTTTAATTAAGTCTGTTTTCTGAAAGGCGTTTAGTTACGCTTCCTGCTTTATTAAAAAGAAGAATCATGTCTAGCGTTTGGAAACACGTTTGAAAAATAAGATTTTGGATAAAAATGACTTAAATAAACTCGACTCCTAAAAAACACAAATTTTGCGTTTTTTAAAAAACAACATTTTTGTACTAAAAATTGTAAGTAACTTTTTCATTATCTTTGCTTTCTGAAAGGCGTCTGATAACACGTTTACGCCTTTTGCTTTATTAAAAAGCAATTACCAAACAGAGGTGAGTTTGCAGGAAGTCGTCAGATTATGAAAAAGTTAGCTTTTGGTCACTTTTTGCAAAAAAAAAAATGTCTACAGCTTTTAATTAAGCTGCAACTTTTTTTTGTTTAGAAATATGTTTGGAAAACCCAGCTTCCTGCAAACCCAAAAGCACCCTGAACCCATTTTCAAACGGGATAAGTAATGTTATAATCTTGTAATTTAAAAAAAAATTAAATATCAAATTTGATGATCATCTTTTTAAATATGGATTATATGATTTCTTTTGAGGTTTTTTTTTTTTGCTAATACTCATTTAGACATGAAATTCCCTCTTATACAACCCCCCCCCCCCCACAAAGAAAAAATCCTGGATACGCCACTGTCTCCAACCACCTCCCCTCTAGTTAATTTGATGCATGCCCTTCTATTCCAATAATGCACATATTCTCGACTTCTCAGTATTAAAATTTACTCGTCCTTTTTGTTTCAAAAGACCGTTTTTCATTGAGATCCCAGATATGCCAATCCACCAGCCATCCCTATTATGAACCTCTAAACCCATGCTAATAGGAGAATCAATGGGATACAGGTTCCTCAAGTCATAAAAATTATTGTGAAGTGAGTTTGGTAACACATGATGATTTAAATTAGAAATTGGATCTACCGGCAACACCACCCGACTACCAGACTAAATGATCCTCTTCACGGATAATGTTCCAATGTCAAGCCAATATCAACAACTTTGCCCACTCAGTGACAGATATCTGGAGTGCAAAAGAAGCATGTCACTTCAAGATATCTTTTTTCACTCAATGACATGCATCTCAGTTAAATTGTGCTAAATATCACATGTCCTTCATGATATGACATTATGTGCTAGAGAATATCCTGGGAAAAAACATTTTAAATTTTTTGTTGGTGGGAAATCATGATGCATGAGTTGCATTCTCTTTACTCATATAAACAGTGTAAATGATTAATTTTCAAACAATTAGTGGGGGTGTTTCCAAAACCTGATTATTTTTTTTAATGCAAAATTCCCAATAATTGTTTCCAAAACCTACATGAGCCTTAAAAGTCAATAAAGCTTATGCAACCCAAATCAACTGAACATTGATAAAAATCTAAGACATAGAAATATTTACCCAAAAAAGACCACATGCTCCAAGAAGAGCCCACCATATCAATTCTATAAGTTGCACGAATTCATAAAAAAAAGGGAAGAAAAGAAGTAAACAAGCAGGATGTACTTACTCTTGTAATCACTCCATGTGCCATGCGCGAACAAGCGAAGCATGTCAAGGTACCTTGAGTATTGAGTCCCTTCAATCTGCATTTCAATGCCCCCCCCCCCCCCCCCCGCCAAAAAAAAATTTAGCACAACATGTAAAATAAAACCTGAAACCATATAGTGAAATGGCGAGCAGAGCAGATAAGGCTATGGCGAGCGGATAAAGGCAAGCAGAGACAGGCATGCAGTGAATGGAAAGCAGTGGCGAGAATAGTGCGGAGAGCCGTGACTAGTTAATGGACGAAGCGGGTGGCTGAACTACACCACGCTTGATAGAAAGCAAAGCTGATCGGCGTAAACATTACAAGGGTCACCCCAGGAAGACGAAGCTGGTAAAACTCAGTGATAGGATGGAAACTGCTTCCGCCACCTCTGCCCAGGACACTCGGATCTACGAACACCGATTTTTCGGTTTGAATAATTGTGGATGGAGTGCAAGAAGATGGAAGAAAATATCAAGGAGTCATAGACGGCAAATGTCGGGGGTCTTTGAGGGGCTAAAAGGATACCCTTCAAACTACGAAGTTTGAAGAAACAATTGCGGACGTGGAACTGACAGGCTAAGGCCTCCGCAACATGAAAAATAACTAACTTATCAACCCCATCAATTGTTTGGATTTGGCAGAGGCAGAGAAGGTGATTAAGGGTGCGTTTGGTTGC
This sequence comes from Acorus calamus, assembly GCA_030737845.1. NCBI lineage: Eukaryota > Viridiplantae > Streptophyta > Magnoliopsida > Acorales > Acoraceae > Acorus > Acorus calamus. The sequence goes on along the minus strand of CM060877.1, from coordinate 21,660,518 downwards.
GCGATTGCGCTGCGATTGCGATTGCGATTACAGGAAGCTGCGTTTGCAATTGCGCAACCAAACAGTTTTATAATCGCAGTTTTAAATCCAGCGATTGCAGGCAAATAGTGCCCAAAAGCTGCGATTTCAAAAAGCTGAGAAAGTGAGCTTCCTGCAGAATCAGATTTGCAATCGCAGATTCCTGCAGAATCAGTTTTGCAATCGCGCAACCAAACGCACCCTAAACAAGATATCGAAAATCCCGGTGGGCGACCAGTTTATGAAGAGATAGAATCATAGAAACCATAAAAGTGAAACTTTAAACCAATAGAAAAACAAAATTTCAAACAGCACTACACGAACACAGAGAATAAAAGTTTGATTATTAGGAAGAAAAAAATAAACCCTCACAGAGGTTTAAAGACGAATATATGAAAGGCGACATAGCTAGAGAGAGAGAGAGAGAGCAGACCTTGGAGAGGTTGGGAACGGAGAGTATCTCGGAGAAGGCGAAGAGGGAGGGGTGGGAGGTCGCCTCGACGATAAGCCCAGCGAGGGACGGCCCGGTCAGGCTCTCCGCCTGATTCACGTACTGCTCGATCAGCTCCGCTTGCTTCCGCTCGATGTCCATCGTTCGATCCCCTTCACGGACGGTCAGGATGGACACGGAAACCGAGACGCCTTCGCTCTCTCGATCTTCGCTTCCGCTTCCGCTTCCGCTTCTTTTCTCTTTTTTTCTCCGTTTGTATTCGCTTTTTAATCCGGCAGAGATCATTTTATCTTTTATAGACTTATATACCGTGTCCTCTTCGGACTGGTCCGGGCCGGATCGAATTCCTTTAATGGACGGAGCGGGCTGAATCGGGCCGTTGTTAAATCGGACGGTTAGGAGTGGGGACAAAAATCTGCTCTTTAATAGGGGTGATTATATATTTTTAATTAAGCATAAAACTTGTCGATGGAATTTTAGGTATAGTTTGACAAATTGTTTAGAAGTACTTCTACAAAAACTTCCTTATTGAAAAAGTTACTTTTAAATAATGAGCTTCTTGTATTTGGAGTAGAAGCTGTTTGGAAACACATATTGATAAATGTTTTCAAAAAGTACTTTTGTAATAGAAATCACATGAATTGTCTAAAATATCATTGGACAATCATGTTATACAATTATCTTAATAGATCAATATAAATAAAATAATATAATCAACTATATAAATTTCAAATGCTAATAAACTTTTTATAACCACAATTGATTACAAAATCAAACTAACAAATCCTAACAATTAAAATACTAACAAATTTTTTTTTTTGAATAAAAGGTAGATATTACTAACAAATTTATTCTAAAAACTAAAAGATACTAACAAATTTATTTATTTTTAAAATAAAAAAAAAAACCCAAACTAACAAATCTAAAATAGATCATAGATTTGTCCTACATCACCTTAATGAGATAGATGAGAGAAAATATGTTTTATATGGCATCTAATATAGACGCTTATGACCTCCCCCTCTATGCCTTGCGGTAATGATTCCTCTGGCATTACGACCTTTACCACAATGATGTTGTCCATAGATCAAATTATTTTGTGGAATGGATTTCACGGTTCCAAAATAAGGCTAGAATAAATGAGAATAAATAAGAATAATTTCAAAATGGGTGTTTGGAAGGCTCGAATAAATAAAAATCAATACGCCAGAATTAACTAATATAAATTAGTGTATGGATTACAGTCAATCATTGGAATTAATTTATTTCAGTCAAACAAAAAATTATTTTATATTTAGTAATAAATATTGGAATAACTTAATTCTACCCAAACATAGGCAAATGGATTTTTGGAAATTTGTAAAATTTCATAAGAGTATTTTTGTCAAAACATTAACTTTTTTTTAACTTCTGCATAAGTGAAAAAACTCCTTCCACAGAAGGAGTTATTTTCTCCTTCTGGAAAGAAGAGTTTTTCTCCTTCTACAGAAAAAGAAGTGGTAGTTACTAGGTTCCCAAACGCGATCACTTCTCCTTCTACACAAGAAGAAATCGTTCATAAGTACTTATGTACAATTGTCAAACACTGCCTTAATTAAAAAATTACTTTCAACTTTTAATTCAAAATAATTGTTTTTATTTTAAAAAAATACAAAAATGCTTTTAAAATACAAAAATGCGCTTTCTATATATCAAAGTTTATTTAAACAATTTTATTTAAATTATAGGTTTTCAAACATGTTTTCAAAGTGGCCTAAATACGTGTACCTCTCTACTCATCCTAGGCTCTGGGCTCGACAATGCACCACTTGTTTGTGTGGGGTCAACGTTACTGTTATTTTTTTTTTCATTGGTCAGTCCACATTATTGTGACGGTAATTGGGTTGATTTATTATTGTGGTTGGTTAGCAAGGCCCATAATTTTACAATGTCAGCTCAAAAAAAAAAACGCAGCATCTGTTTTTTTATTTTGTTTGTATCATGCATGCATGTACATAAACATGGAGAATAAGATATAACAAAATACATGAGAAAGACAATAAATTTAAAAAAAATGGAATATTCAACGTTGCTAAATATTCAATAACTCAGCAACGCAACGAGCGAACTTCCGAGTAATCCATAATCAACTCCTCCAGGGAGTATTACAACAATGCTCGGGGAACAAGTAACCTCGTGGCGCATGGAGAGTACAGATTAGCCGGGGGCATAGCGTTTCTCCCGTAGTTCCGTATCTCTGGCGAGAGTGGTGGAGTAAGAACGATGGATGTCCTATGAGAAAAGACGTCGGCTATTTGACTTGTACCAGTAGCAGTGGAACCTGGTGAGGGTTGAATGAAGGTGCGAACGAAGTGAGTTAATCGATACAAAGAGCATAAGAGTTCTGAAATGATCAAAAATTAATCAAAGGCGTCTTTTTTATAACCTCAACTTCATTCACATCTTATTAGTCATCCAGTAATATATATAACTCAGGCGTCGATATTGACACCCCATTTTGCAAGAAACCCACCCTTTTAAAAAAGTAAAAAACAGTTTTTGTGTATTGTTTTCACTGAACAGTAAGAGTAAACACCTCAATCTCCTCCCCCTCGACTACTCCAAGGATATCCAAGGATATACTCAGCGACCTCCATGATAACACGCCTCAATCTCCTCCCCCTTCCAAGATCGTCGACCCCTTCCAAGAGATGTAGCCATGTATGGGTGGGGTTTAACTTTTTTGAAAAACACGTGAAATTTGTTTTTAAGAATATTTAAAAGGGTGGGATGAATTTACAATATGGTGGTATATCTCCAATCGTATACCCAAATATTTATTCAAATTTAAATTTGAGTAAAAATCACCCAAAATCATCTCCAACTATTTACTCATACTCTGAGATACCCCATTTTGACTGTTTATGTCCATTACTTATTCTAACAATCCAAATCGGTAACTTGTTCATTTATTTTTCTACTTGATGATTTTACAAATGTATAACCTTATGTTATATATATGTACACACACTTTTCATGCCTCTCAACACAAGTATAGCCATCATATCTCCCATCCAAACTTATGACTTACTCATAAAAAATCATATACATACATGCAATCATATGATATCCAACACCACTTCTCATGGGCACTCCCACTTCTCAACGACCATGCCCATGCATCACTTCCAGTATACAAAAATGCAAGAAAAAATCAAAGAGAGTATGGGTTTGATTTGAGAGGGGATGAGGTGTTCTTTTTAAATGTTTTCTTAGAGGCTAAGGAAATGAATGTGTGGTTGTGGTCATTGAAAGTACATGAACAAAAGGAGAAGTGATGGGGGTGGTCATTGGGATGTTTTCACGTGGAGAAGGAGAGGAAAACAAGGGGGGTTAGTTGCATTCAAGACATAAAAGGATGACTTGGTGGTTCATTTAGAGGGGGGGGGGATCTCAAAGGTTGTGTGTGTTTGTGTGAGAGAGAGAGAGAGCTGAGTGAGAAAGAGAGTAAAAGAGAGTGAGTGGAAAAGTTTTTTTTGCTTGAGAGGGAGTGTAAACAAAAGAAATTCATAAAGATAAACGGGGCTTTCTTTTGTTAACTTGCATTTTTAGTTTACTAGTTAATTTCATGCATCATTTAGAACATTGTCCTCAACCCATTTTATTGCATTTTAAAGGGGTAAATCTTTTGGGGAGGGGTTAGTAAAATCATTACCCCCCTCCCCAAACAAACCAACGCGGTGTGTTCAGACCATTTTAATTTATTTTTTTTAGAATAATTTACCTCTTTTTCTCTGGATCTAATCATTTTGTGGAGGTTGAACTCCGAGTGGCCGGCTCCAAGTGAAGAGAATCCCTCAACAGATAGAAGAAACCCTCTTTTCTTGCTTTTGAACAAGTGGCCCCTCGACTCGGGCGACTCCAAGGATAGCGCCGTGCGCGTATACCAAACTTGTAGGAACAATAACCGACCTCCATGTCGTCAAAAATAACACATACTCATATCAAATATAGTTTTTACCTCACTCAAATCTCAAGGGAGACTCAAATCTTTACCCAAATTTTTAATTTTTTTTTTCTTTTATCTTCACATTTTCTTCCAATGACATTTTTTTCACCTTTAATTTAACAATAATGATTTTTAGGCCCCAATTGTAGACCCCATCCCAAGATGAGGTGGCAAGTTTGAAATATCTTTCCCCCTCCCTCAAAATATATTATAACCGCCCCTATTAATCTCGAGGTGTAGATTTGTGATATCTTTCCGTTTTTGAATTTTTTTTTTCAATTTGTATCCAAAAAATTCACGATTCTCTATTTTTGATTTTTTGAAGATCGACTGATAGGAAAACAAATTTATTTTTTACAAATTTTTGAATGAGGTGAATTCACGATTTTTTTTTCTGTGCGACTTTTTTTGTGAAACAGAAATTGATACATCCAAGTTAAGTTTTTTCGGATCCCAAATATAATAATATTTTATAATTTTTTAGTTTTCAATATTTAAAACAAACATCGAATTTTATTTTTGTTTCAGTTCGATCGATGAAGAAGAGATGAATTTGATTCATTTAGGTTTTATTTGTGACCAGTTTGGTGCAAACAATATCCATCAGGCAGTTCTTTTTCGATCTGAATAAATATGTTGATTTTGATTTTTCGTCATTTATTTGAAACATCATTACATTATTGAATTTGAATTTAATTTTAGATTCAAACATGGCCTTATCTTGATTTATTGCATGTTGTGTACCAGGTATGTTCTGTAAATCATTTATGATTGTGTATTTGTGTATAATTATGCATAATATGTCATTCATGAATTTTTTAGCTTTGTCTCAGCATTATTCGACTCATTCAAATTTAAGATTTTCAAATACATGCATTACTTGTATGGAATGTGTATTTGATAATTCAAATTCCAGATACACCTGTATCTGATTTGATATCAGCCCATTTTGAAGGTTGTTATTTATATTTTCATGGATTTAATTAATGTATAGCTGATTAATATCAATTGCTTATTATATTGTTGATATTTTGAAGATCTTATATCCATTTCTAATAATTGCTTCAAATCAATATATTTAGTTAACAGGTTTTCAGATACAAATCAATTATCAGATACATACATTGTTTACAAAAATATTATGATATTTTCATCAAACCAATTTTTAATTATCAAATTAAGATAAAGATACTTGACTTTTTATATAACTTTCATTTGGTTATTTTCAATTCTCATTGATCAGATTTTGTTTCACTGAATTAAGAAACAATTGCAATTATATACATTTTCAGTACATGTCTCTGACTTACGTATTCGTTCATCATTTTTGTTTTCTCAGAAATGAACTTTAGACGAGAAACTTAAAACAATTGAAGAATGTCAATTTTTTTCTTTAATTCAAATAATTAGACAAAGACAATAACATAAACAATTTCGTTATATTAAGAGATTTAGCACATGCTCCAAACCTTTACAAAAAATTCAGATTTGTTTGGATTCAGATACATGTAACTGAAACACTAATTTCAAACCAATCTTTTTTTGGATTTCAGATACACGTTTAAAACACTGATTTTTCAAGGGATTTCAATTCAATCAGATTAACAGGAGACAGAAAACGAAAGGAAATCGTTTTATATTTAATTTTGAAAACCAAATATTTCGTCTTATAAGAAATGCAAATAATCTAAATTTATCTTTTATATCGACTCCAAAATAAAAAAAACGCGACGGTGAAGTTTCGATTGTGGTAAGAAATCTCCTTTTTTTCGCCATTTGACGTTTTTAATGATATGAAACTTCTAGTATTTTTTTTTTGTTCGTAAGGTTTTGTCCAACTTGGAAACCCTAAGTTTTAAATGCCCAATTTTTTGGATTCTGTTGGGAGGATTAATGATGGAAGAGAGATTCAATGATCCCTTTTTTTTAGGGATATTATTTAGTTAGAACAAATTTTTAAAAATCTTAAAAAATTAATTGTCATTTTAATGGTTTGAAAAAGTAAACAAAGAACTAATAGGAGAGTACCACCTTTGGGGCTCACCAATGGGGCCTAATTTCTGGGGCCCAGGTAGCAGCACTGTTATTTAATAATTAGATTTCTTCCTACCCCCAAATTTTCACCATTTATTGGAAAAAAAAAAGTATTCTTTCTTAAGTCTTATCTTTGGTTTTTAACTTCTTATTTTTACTGAGTAAAAAAAATATTACTTTTATCTTTTTATAAAAAATTAGATGATAATAATTTTTAAATTTAAATATTTTGAAAGAAAGAAAAATTGAGTAGTAAAAATATTTGGGGAAAGACTTTGAAAATATTTATAGGAAATAATTAGAAGAAGATGTGAAATTTTTAAAAGATTTAAGTAAAACATAAAGTGATGGTTGGAGACACATCATATCAATTCAAGCTTTTATTCAGATTTTAAGTGAAATTTAGATATAAGTTTGAGTAAAGGTTGGAGATGGCCTAATAACCCCCCCCCCCCCCCTCTTTTATAGATGATCTTCACTTATTTTATTGATTTGAACAACAACATATTTTAAATTTAAGCTCCCGTTTGGAACGGGGATATGTTTTATTCCAGGATATAGATTTATCCAAATGTGAGTGTAAATAGGGATAAAGTGATTTTGTGTTTAATTGTGTTTTGAATTATTATTGTTGGTAAACGGTTGTTTTGTTGTTTGGGTATTTGATGGATAAAGATTTATAAAAAGTAAAAAAAGTAATGATAGTTTATTTGACAGTGATTTATAAGAGGTGATGCTAGTTGATTTGACAGTGGACCCACATATTCTTTGGGTGGAATAACCTTGGATAACCTTAATTCTAGGGTTTGATTGGAATCCATATACCACTTTATCATGATTTATTCTGACATACTTTATCTGAAGTTATCCAGAGTAAACAAACATATAATTTTTGTTATTCAAGGTTATCCGGATTTATCCGAACTCTTATACCGGATTCAAACGGGGGCTAAGAGGATATCAATTTTGGATAGTGTCAAAACTCGTACCATCTGTCTGGTTTCTCACATATCCAACGGGCTATAAATAGTTCATGATCTCACTTTTGGAGTATTTAATAGTATATAGTGTGTTTGGTTGCACGAATGCAAAATTGATTCCGCACGAAGCTCACTTTCTCAGCCTTTTGAAATCACAGCTTTTAGACACTATTTGCCTACAATTGCTGGATTTAAAACTGCGATTGTAAAATTGTTTGGTTGTACGATTGCAAACGTAGCTTCCTGTAATTACAAACGTTGCACAATCGCGTAACCAAACGCACCCTAAATCTTGATTTAGAGTGATTTCTAACTTGAGTACCAAGTTCAAGACATACCTATCTTCCTCTCCGATGTTACATCCATCTTCCTCTCCGATGTCACTTGACGACAAGAAATGTCATATCATCTTTTCATGCTATTGTAGATATTTTTTACGTCAAAGATCCATAATTATTAAAAATAAAGAAACATTTTCTAAATGACCCCCATTTTTAATTTGGGTTTTCAATTAGGCATCACTAACCGTATCATTTTTATCAGATAAAAACGAAACTGGAGGATGGAGAAATTTACTGTTCATGCTGGTCAGTTTTCCAAGAAAAGGCGTATCCTATCAGTGATTTTTTGATACAACACAAATTAGAGGTCAAAACTTCAATCTAACCTCCAATCCAAAGAGGTCAGCCCCATACCCAACCAACCCCCCCCCCCCCCCCCAAAAACCAACCATCCTGATTTGGTTTTGGTTCAAGTTCTGGTTAGATTCAGGTTTTATTTGGATTGGATTGAGGTCATGCAGGTCGATTTCGAGTCTAGTTTGGGTTTGGTTTTTACAAAGATTTTTTTCACATCTTCACAATTCAAACTCTCTAGTAGTTGCAACAAACAGCAGTCTCATGTTGGAGAAGGAACTCACCTCACAAATTGAAATCGACATATATATAATTTATTTTTTTACTCATGGGTTGGGTCGGGTAAACAGGCTTGTCAACTCAAATCCAACCTAAATTTGGGTTCAGATTCACTCGGACTCAGATTGAAGTGGAAACCATCCGAATCTGCCCAACAGTCAGATTGTGTGCTGCACAACTTGCACAATTAAAAGGAGCAGATATGCTTCTTAGGCTGTCTTAACTCTTTTTAAGATGAATGGGATTTTTTTTTAATTTAGATCCGATTTCCGCCACGGATACAGCATTCCGCCGCAGATTTTGATTTTAGCTTTCATCGTCCCAAATCGGGGACCCTTAGTGTCTTACTCTGAAATGAGATCCGCCTACCAGGCAATGATCTTAAGGGCTAACTAGTAAAACTTTAAAGTGAAAGTGAATTTAATAATATATGATCAATTGCACAGCTCGGAATCTACAAGTTGGTCCATAAGACAAGATGATGCAGCTGGCAAATGGCAACAGATCAGAAGAAATGGTTAGTCTTGCACCTGAACAAAGGGTGCAAAATCTTTTAACAGTATATGTTCATGAGCCGATGAGGTAGTGACAACATAGAATAAAGCGAGGGAAGAAAAGGTTGGGGGACACATTTAAATGGGAAGCTCCACCTAACTTTTAAAAGAAAACAGTGTGTGTGCATGATAGATACTCGCATCAATATTTTTTATGAAAATTATTATCTGATAATGACAGACATTCGCATCAATTTTGAGCATTCATTTTTCATCCTACATAAGATTTTGGAACTATGAGAAGCGTAGGTGGATGTTATTTAATCGTCTGTGATGGTTCCCCAAATGGGTACTACATGCCTTGTTCACTAGGTGAAATAAAATTAAAAAACAAGTCATAGGCCAAAATTGATGACGCTGGAGGAGAGGAACCATCTACCTATATTGGATCTCATCCTGATCTGACGGTTAGCTTCACTCTTTCTTTGAAAATGCGATGACATTGAAGTTGTTTGAATCCGGATTTTTCTCTATCATGCTTTTGATGACTTTGGCAGCATCCTGTCAAGAGACATTACAAAATGATCAATCGACTTAGAGATATGTTCAGATTTTATAATGAGACCCCAGAATGTCACAGCAACCTCACTGATCAAACCTGTTTGGGGGGCTACAATACATCTGATCTAGAAGAACATCCTGTGTGTATACAAGCAAAGGAGATGATAGACTGATTTGGTTTTACTAATGAAATTTTTTTACATGATTTACAACCCTCAATGATTCATGGCTCAAAATGCTCCCAGTTCGTGGCTTAGGTCATCATCATACTTGTGGCATGGCGATTCTGACCCACAAATTCTTATTATGTTGAATTATTTTTATCAATGTGTAAGCAATCGATTAATTTAAATGATTGATTCTAATGACAGGCTTCCCCTCTCAGCAGTCAATGATCAGAAACAGACCTAGAATGACCGCACAATCTGCGCTTCAAAACCACTATTTGTTTAAACCCTTTAAAAATGTTCACCACTAATCTAAATTGGTGACTTTAAAAAGTGTTTTTATTAACATCAGGAGAAAAAATCCTTCCCACCATACTGCTAGGAGGTCCCAAATGAACCTCAAGCCTCTAGAATAAAGTGAGTCAACTATTATCTCATTTATCATGGAAAATCTTGTTAAATACTTATGAGACAATGCAAAGGAAATACAATTTCTTATTCTCAGTAGAAAAAAATATATTCCAAACACGATACCAGAGTATTAAACCAAACAAGCAAAGCAACCGCTACAAACCCACGACAACCACAAAAATTGCACGGCATATGCACATCATTTTATGCACAAATACTAACATTGTCTCACCAAAGTGTACATGAGTATGGAAATGTCCACAGATGATGTAATGGCCAGCTTGCACAGATATATTCATTATAAAAATTATGATGTATTGGCTGGTAACGTGGTGATTAATTAGGATTTGTGTGGATGGGAGTTTGGGGTGGGGAACCCTTGTTGACTACAGGTAGATGTCTCTTCTACCTAGTGGGAGACGTGTTTTGGGATCTTCCTTCCCTGGGGTTTTTTTGGTTCTATTCCTCGCATCTTCCTTTTGTGTTTGCTTTGCTTATGTAATCTTGCCTTTATGAATACAAAGGTGATAGCCTACCCTTTCCATAAATAAAAAAAAATTATGATGTATATCTGTGATATGCAAGAGCAAATTAATCAGGACCCAGTGTCTAGAAATCTTTCTCTTTTATCTTATATGATACACTTATATCTTGCTGCTCCATTACATCAGAAACATACTTTCTTCACAAATACGGGTAGCAGACATATATAGATGTGGTTGTCTGGATTGATTTCCATATAACCATTTCCATGTTTCATCCAAATATGGAAATGATTCCATTCTCCATTTCCAATATAACATCCAAATGTGTGAATTGAATCCATTTCCATTTCAGACTTTCATTTTCTATAAATCAAACAATGCACTATTTTTTTCATGAACACTATAGTCAGTATATCTTGCACAGCTCTGCAAATAAACAGTAAAGGATGCTGAGGATAACTTGAAAAGCAATCAGATACCTGCAACAAGCTTGAGGGTGAAGAGGGACCATGTAACACTGGTTTAGTTTTCCTTCCATCGAGTTCATAGAGTCCCCCTGCAAATTAAACATGAATTCAATTATACCATAATGCAGTACCCTTTACTTTAAGCATAACAGATTTTTGTAAGAGATTAGAATCATGTACCATCAACACATGAGAAACATATAAAATGTGTATCCACATTAGAGTTGATGTCAGGGGCCTGGGAAGCAAAATTATATCAAAATCGGAAATCTTCATCAAATAAGACTATAAAATGTAAAATGATAAGCGCGACAGATGGAGGAGACACAATAGCAAGATAGAAAATTAGGTCTGGCATTGTTCGTAATCAGATATCAGATTTATACGTCTGATTAGGATAAATACATTTTAATTTATAAAGAGCTACCAGGGAATTTTTAATGCAATAGGCACATACTGATGAAACCTGCACAAGACAACATGTATGCATAGGTAATTCTGCCACATTTCATGGTTTTATATTGCATGGAGAAAAACAAGAGATGTTGATCCTTCAAGACCCTGTCCTCATCAATGGATGTTTTTTTTTTTGGAGAAATTAAGGTGGTAATCATCCTCATGAATGACTTTGGCGCAATGTCTGAAACTCTATGCCGGGGGGGGGGGGGGGGGGGGGTGCTGTGTCTCTTTCTGACACACACACACACACACACTCAATAACAAGTTAATGAGGCATGGTTATAAATACATTACAGGTTATCTGCGCATTCATTGCAATGAAATGGTATATACATACTTCTGTATCCCCAGCACTAGCTGCTACAGAATGTGCATCTTCCATCTCTCTGTCCTTTTCAAGAAAGGCAGCACGCTGAAAAGCAATATCATTCATTCAACATGTAGATAAGGCAAATGGAGATCCCATGACTACCAGAGGCTAAAATTTTACACCAATCCAAAAACAAAGACAAAGTCAGCGATGCTTTGATGGCTACCAGCCCATCACTTTGAGAAAGAGGGGCTTTGTTAAAGGGTTTTCCATATAATAAAACAAAGAGGAAAATACCTCCAAGGGATCCATCGCAGCTGTAGATTTGAAAAACCTATCCAAGAACGATTCCTCAACTGAAAGAATACCAGGAAAAAATTGTTAGCTGTGATAACCAACAATTGAAAACAAAACAAAGAGAAGTATGACCCAATTTAATAAAGTAAGCATCAAATACACTAGAAAATCAAGAAACAAATACCCAATTAAAAGGGAAAAGTAAGCATCAAATATACTAGAAGATCAATTACACAACACAGAGGATAATTATTACATAATGAAGCACAATTTGCTTCAGTTAGTTTATATTCCTTGTATGTTTGGTAATCAATCTTCTGTTCATAACAGAGAAAGCAACTCCTCAGAATTCCATCAGTCTACTCACTATATGAAATCTAGCAACGAGCAAGAAAAAATTGATGATTTGCAGAGTCATCACCTATAACCAACAAATATGATACTCAACATTCATGACTAAATGCAGAGCATATAACCATGCACTGTGAACACATTACACAGCAAGTGCATCTATAAGCTGAGCCCAAATAAACCGGGACAACTCAGATGAGAAGTAGAGTACATAGGTAATCATCCCCTTCGCATGGATGTTCTTTTTACATTTGTAGCAGGGGGTGGTTTGATTTCATTCAAAACTCATCCACCCACAATGAAAATAAGATGGTATAACAGTCAAAAGTGTGATTGAGTTGCAATTTCGTTTTCATAAAAATGAAAAATATATCTTTCATTCTAATGTTGAGTTGCAAATTCTATTTGCACATAAAAAATCTTTCATTCTGATAATTTTATAACAGATATCCTTAAATACACAATCAAGTGGAACTCTACTAGCACATGTTACCCTCTCTTCACCAGGGGGTCTTGAGTTTGAGTCTTACACCTGCTTCTAGAATAAGATTTTAACCAGGAATAAATAAATAAATAAACACTTATCTACCATAAAAATCATGATGAACATTGTTGAAACAACACTATCTAAAGAATTAGACGGCACGTATAGAAAACCGCAGAACACAATTGCAGCAAAAATCACAATATCAAATAAGAACACAAACACGAAGTACTTACCGAGCTTGATATGAGAAGTTACGTTTCCAATGGCGTGCAAGAGCCCAATAGTTCCACAAGCATTTCCCACCGTCTGTTTCAGAAAATAAACCCTCTCGCTCGATTCCTAAAACCATTTTCAAGAACCACAAGAACTCAATTTGTTATTTAAAAAAAAATGAACAACATCAATTCAACTCACCTTCTGAGACTGCTCTCTCTCCAGATCCCTCTCCGCCGCTTCAGTCTACAAGAGAGACACCGAACAATTGCAAGACTTCTTCAATTCAACAATAACTAATCAGAATCAGAGATCAATCGTGCAAGGATTCGTACCTCGGGAGTGATGGGGAAGAGGAAGAGCACGGCGAGGACGGGTTTGGGGACCATCTCCAGGAGCTCCTCGTCCAGGCCGTAAACGTCGTAGAACTCCGCCTCGTCCGGCGAAAGCCCTAGACCCCACAGAAACTGCCATCATCAAATGCGATAACATCTTCAATGCTCCTCCATTGGATCTCATATTGGTTTTCTAGAGAGGGAGAGAGAGGGAGAGAGACCTGGTTCATGATGTCGGGGTTGGCTTCGAGAGGGAGCCATTTCTTGGCGGAGGGGCTATCGTCGGCTGCCGCTGATGCCATGGAGAATTTCTTCTTCAGTCCGTCCTTCGATGTCTTTCGGGATTTTTATAAGCGAATGCGATTCCTTTTTTTTTTTTTTTTTTGTTGTTGTTGGTGTACTCAATAAAGAGCAAATGTGATTCCTTAATTTGGAAGCCTTACTTTTTTTTGTCCGTTTGGCCCCAGTTTTAATTAATTAATTTTTTATTTCTTTATTTGCATGTATATCCTCAAATCATCTTTTTGTGTGATCTCCTCAGTTTTTTTTTTCTTTGAAAACTTTGTGTTGTTTCATTATATGATTTTTAAGGATAAAGTTGTTAACATGTTTTATGGACCAGTATAGTCCTTTTTTTCCCTTTTTTTTTATGGAAATGAGCCCCTAAAAAAATCATGGGGACAAGATGCAATATTATGGTAATGGTAATTTTATGTTTTATACATGCATATTTTAAAAAATTAGCTTCAAATCTGTATCTAAAAATTAAACAAATTATCCAATCCAACTACCTAAACGAGAATACAAACATTATAAGATATCAAAACTAAAAATATTTGAATCTGACATATGATATAAATTGACATTTGTTTGAAAGATGTATACATATTATAATATATAAAATTAGTTATTTTGTATGTTAATCATAATCTTAAAAACTTAAATAACATTTACATTCTTTTTTTTACAAAAAAAAAACTTGGTCTCAATTATAAACTTTAATTTTTTCAGTTGCATATGTTTCAAAAAAAAACATATCACTTAATCATTGACATTGCTCAGGATGAAAAAGAAATTGAATTTAAGTATTAATATACCTATCTAAATATTTATCAAAATAATATATTTTTCTAAATGATCGAGGAGAAAATATGGATATTAAAGTATACAAGATTTTATTTTTTAGTGGTAAAGACGGGTTTAAAACCCGCGACCTCCCTTTTGGGAGGGTGCATCTTGACCACTCCGCTAGGGAGTCTGCTGGAGTTTACAAGATTAGTTCACGTAAGATTGGGGTTTTTTGCTTTCACCTGACAATATATCCTTTCACACACATTGAAAGTACCAGACTCTTCAAACATCTCTACCAAAACCTTTAAATTGAGACATTTGAAACAAAAGAGAAAAGGCAATGCAACACACTTTAACAACAAGGAACAACCCAAACACACCAATCTTGAATTCCCCAGTTCAACGCCCATTCTAAAAGAACTCAAAGTCCAGGTACTTCCCGCCCGATTTTACATCGCCCCCAGCCATCCTCTTCCCGTTGCTGCTCCCGACCCCGCCGCCGCCATCGCCGAGGGGCCCAAATCTCCCGCAAAGCTCGGCCTCCACGGGCCTTGGCACCTCGGGCGGCGTACTGCACCGTATGAGCGCCCAATTTACGCCCTCGAAGAACGGGTGCTGCTTGATCTCCGTCGCGCCCCTCTTCACCCGAGCCGGTGCTGCGGCTCCTTCACGAGTAGCCCCCTTATCAGGTCCCTGCTCGAGTAGCTTGTTGCGGGCGCGTCCGGGAACCGCAGCTGCTGCCCCACCACGTTGAACAGGGTCGCGCGGTTGCCCGACCCCTTGAAAGGTGTCTTCCCGTACAGGAGCTCGTGGAGGAAGATCCCGAACGTCCACCAGTCCACCGCGCTCCGTGGCCCTCGCCTTTGATGATCTCCGGCGCAAGGTACTCGTGGGTCCCCACGAAGGACATGGACCGCGCGGCGGTGGGCTCCGCCACCAGCTCGGGCAGGGTCGCCAGGGGGGAGTGGTGGCTGGGCTCCGCGCGTGGCTTCCGGGAGGTTGGCTTTCGCTTGGTCTTGTGAGGGAAGAGTCTGGGCATGAAGCACGCGGGCTGGATGCACACGGAGGAGGGCTCGATGCAGGCTGCAGGCTGGACGCAGAAGGCGCCTGTGGTTCGTCTAGATGGGTCGGAGTCGAAGGAGGTTTTTATGAGGGTCGGGGAGACTGCACATCGAAGGGAGAGGTCGAAGTCGGAGAGCATTATGTGGCCATCATCGCGGACGAGTACATTCTCGGGTTTGAGGTCCCTGTAGACCACCCCCAACATGTGGAGGTACTCAAGAGCTAGTAGCACTTCCGCTGCATAGAACCTGTTGTGATAAAAATGTTGGTCAGTTGTGCTGGAATGTTGTGCAGTCATGGTAAGAGGGGAATGTACATAAGCAATTCCATGTATGAACATGTATTTCATAGCGTGCTTATATTCCAGAACAGAGGATAAATCCAATTAGCACATTGGTACCATAATCCAATGCAAATTAAATAACTGGAAATTTTATCTTGTGATTGCTTGTGCAGTCGAATTATCGGCATAATTAATAAATTTGTGAAGACTAATAGTGTAGCATTGTGTTTTGGGAGATCTGCAACTCCAGCATCTGAACTTGCGAATTTCTCCTGTCAAAGGAAGTGCACTCTACAAGACTACAACCCAAGGTCAAGCCAGTCCTAGAGAACTGAGCCTAGAGCTAGATCCATGATCAATATCTACAATCTATCTCAAGTTCTCAACAAGACTTCTTAATAGATAAAGAAGTGGATTTTATAGAGAAATTCTTTTGTGAGTTATTTTCCCATCGTAAGATTTACATCCAAGAATACAGTTCAACATCTTCAAGTACTTGGATCTGTAGACGAGTCATCCTATGTATGCTTTAAAGGTACTAGACAAAACAGCCAAATCACTGCAGGTTTTGAATAAGATTCATAAAATGATGTGTAAAATGACCAACAGATCTTCAAAGATATATCTCAGATGGTCAGATCAACACAGATTCTGAATATCATCCATATCATTTGTATGCATTATGCAACCTATTTCCTCGTCAGAAAGCATGAACTTATCCTCAGATTGAAAAGGAATGTACTAGATGTTTAATATTGATCCTGAGAACAAAACTAATCAAAGATTTATTTTGTCCTCTGAAGGACATTATATACTTTCACTCATTCGAATTAGTAACTTGATCTAAAACTTAATTGTTCAGATGAGTTTGCATTATATTTATTAATGTAAAGATAAGACAGGGGTCCATAAACCAAATGGAAAGCAATAGATTCATAAATTCCCATCATCAATGTTGAGATTATGGTAAAAAAAAATTAGCTGCTGCGAAGCTAAGATTTTATCAGTCATAGAGAGCACAGTTGAAACAAATCAGCAACATATACATTTATCTTCTATTAAAAGATGGTGTTGCTATGGTCGAAGCTGACTAGCTAATTCAAGTGAATCCTTTTATCCATTCTACTTTCTCTGCGGATCATATGGGACAATTGAATTCCTTTGTCCATTTTTTTTTAGTTTCTTGTGGAATAATCTGGTATGGAGTATGAGCATCTTTACTTTGTCAAAGGAATGTCTCCTGAGATAAAGAAAATTAGTCTGAACTTTTTGTTCCCAAATAATATAACAGTCACACTACATATTCATTCAGTTCGTTACGTTCCCTTGGCAACTATAGTAAATTTTACTGAAATAATGCATATATGCACATTTACTCAAATGAAAAAAGAGTTTCACATACAGATGATACATAAAATGCCTTCAGGTCAGTTATGCTGCTGAAACCAAAACAAACATCCTAGTATCATTTGTGATTATTGTTCAATCAGATAATCTATCTTTGACTGATCTAGGAACATGGATGAACTTATTTTGACACTCCCAATCCCTTGTCACCAGTGTCTGCCTCATCCTAAATTTGAGCGAAAGAAAGAGTCAGCCAATACATGACATCAGGTCATCATGTTGTCTCGGTGTAATTGTGTATGTAGTAAAAGATATTTTTCCATAACCGAGAGTCCAGATTGTTAGTATAACATTAAACAGAACAGTCTCCATTTCAAGCCAAATTATTTATCAGTTCAAAAACAGATCTGCCTACAATAGCCCCTGCCAATTTAAAACCTCCTAGTTGCGTCTCCAGGTTCACCAATTATGCAAAAGCACCAAAACAACAACATGCCTCATAACTATACTTAATTATATACTCTCACACGCACACATATATGAGGATACTAGAAGTGGAATACATCCACTCAGGCATTGCCCCATTGTTTCTCATTCTGACAAGATCAATGGGGGAATCCAAGTAGAAGAAAGGGACATCTACTGTACAAGGGAGATGCAAGTATCCACCACAAGAATGCATGAAGCAGCATGCATAAGACTGTACCTAGACATGCAAGATCCCATCTATCCTAAATAGGAGGCCACCAACCAAAACTACCACAACCAAATTTGGTGCTCCTAACTTGGAATTTCTTGCACTGCTATTTTTGGGGGAGACAATGAGAGGGTTATAGGAAAAGTCATACTTAGAAAGTTTCAAAGTGTAGCACAAAAAATTTAAAAGATTTCAGCCCATGAAAACGCATACCGTGCTGCATATTCAGAGAAATGCTTCCCCGGCTGCCTCTGCCTGAGCGTGTGCAGGTCTCCTCCAGGGCAGAACTCCATCACAAGACAAGAGAACCTATCCGTCTCAAAGTGCGTGTACAACGTAGGCAGGAACGGGTGGTCCAAAAGCTGCAGTATCTCCCTCTCCGTCTGCGCCCTCATGAGCTTCTTCCGAGCCGCAAGCGACGCCTTGTCCATCACCTTCATCGCAAAGTAGGACCGCGTCCCACTCAGCTCCGACAAATACACGCTCCCAATATCGCCACATCCGAGCCGCTTGAGCAACCTGAAGTGGCTCATCCCAAGAATCCCATCCCGCAAACGGACCGCCAGGATTGCCTTCCACCGCGGGTCATTCCCTTTATGGGGCTTGTTGGCGCTCCCAGTGACATTGCTCCAGCTGCTCTCATCGCTGAGTCCGCTGCTATCACTCGCCCTGCTGACGCTGGTCTTCGCGCTCTCGAGCGAGTCCCCTCTGATGCTCCCTTTCGCGCTCTCGCAGTTCCTCTCCACGCTGAGCATCCCGTCGCTCGCAATCCCGTCGCTCCTATACACGCTCGTGCAGCAACTGCTGTTCACGATGCTCATAGCGGTCGCGACGCCCACGCTGTCAACACTGCTATGGGGGCTCACATTCCCGCTCGGCGGCAGAGACGCGTCCCACACGCACTCCTTCTCCTCGGAGTCGGCGGCCGCCGCGACCGGGACCGCGGTATCCCCACTAGCGGCTCCTCGATGACCGCCACGCCGGGTACACGGATCGCGAGGTCTTCGATGAAGGGGCCCTTCATCGAGAGGCCTCTGACGAGGCATCCCGGCTCGGGCTTGCTCTGGTCGATGGCCACGTAGACCGTCCTCATCAGATCGGTGTCCACGGGCTCCGGGGGGTGGCTCGCGCCGGCGAAAGTGGCGGGGCCGTCTTCGTCCGCCGGGGAATCGGACTTCCCCTTGAAGGCGACCGGCTTCGGCGCATGAAACGCTTTTCCTTTCCACGCTTTCACGAGCAGCTGAGAATCGGAGTTCCGGTGTCTAGGGGAGCCTGGGGAGGCGGCCTTGTCTGGGACGATCGACGTCCGATTCGCGGCGGGGAAATGCCGGGGTAACTGTTTCGGATCGGGATTCGCTTCCATGTTTGGTGAGACCTCTGATGCTACATGTGAAGCAATCGAAGAATGTGTGGTCTGTCCAAATCTCTCACTCGCAACAGAGCCTGAGTAAAACCAAAAAAATGGGAACACAAATTATGCTATAAACAGTCAACATATAAAACGATTGTTGACTCGTTTTTAGAAATCATGGTTACAAATATCTCCCAAAAATCCAGGCCGGCCCGAGCCGATCACTTCCCAAAAAACCCTCTCTCACACTTCACAAAATAACAAAATGCCGAGTGTCGTCTGCGATCATTCGATCGAATCGGCCGTAAAATGAGCATGATTGCTCAAAAAATTGAAAAAAAAAAAACACGTTCGAAAGGATCGGATCGGATCGGACGAACCTCAATATTTGTATCTCTCACTAATCTGAAGAGCTCGAGCTCCACTTCTTCCTCAACTCAAGAACAGAGAGAGAGAGAGAGAACTGAATTGTCGGAGAGTTGCAGCGCCCGGTGAGAACTTGCTTTTGCTTTTGCTTTCCTTTTTTTTATTTAAATTAAATTAATAAAAATACAGGCTAAGGTGGGGTCCACCTACTCGCGTAACGCAGTAACGCTCGCTTTATTACATGTGGACACCCGATCAACAGTGACAATAAAAGGTCGCCTTCAATTGCACTGCGGACGATGTTAACATGGGATATCGTTATCACAACCTGGATAAAATTATTTAAAATCAAAGAATATCAAACCTCAAGTAATTCCACACTTGTAGGATTACAATTTTTCTTCTTCTTAAACCTGTTTTTTTAGAAACCGATACGTCGTTTGTTATTGTTTGCGGTAACGACAAGATGTCTTTTCACACGCCTTAAAATAAGTGAGGATTGAAAAGAGACAACACTGTCTCTGTGTTTTATAAACTTACGCCGAATATGGGTTATGACATGTTTGGATGATTAAAAAAAAATTGTCCTGGAATATTATATATCGGCATTGGATCTGGACAACAACGATAGGAATCTTATCGAGGGGTGTTTGGATTTTATTTATTCTATTTTTTGATGGAGTGCGGAGTGATTGCGGAATAAGGAGGGTCATTTTCGGAAATGTGATCGTTGCACGCTGAAAGGGAAGTCGGCATTAAATTCGATTCATGTGTTAGGATGGACACCACACGAGACAACTCACACGTGTGAAGTCTAGTCAAATGAGACGACTGAGAATGACCATTGACCAACCGGGTTTACGCGCGTGGATGTATCTTTATGTCATGGGGTCCATGGGTTGGATGGTCATGGTGGGTGGATCAACTAAGAGGGGTGGATCAACTAAGATGAGGGCCATGGTGTTTCATCATCCCAATTTGATATTAAAGAGAAGTTTAGTAACTTGGATCCAGAAAGAGAATTCTGATTTCAGTTATGCTAGATTCTGTTAAAGTAAAATTTTGTATGAAATATATATGAATAAATACAAGAACGAATGATGTCAAACAAAATTTTCTAGGTGTTCTAATTGAAGGAGAACGAGAATGAACATTAAACCGGTCCTAAAGATCAATTTGATGTTCATTCTCACAATACAGTGAAAATTTGTATTTGCAATTATTTATTCATATATCTATTTCTAGACATTTCAAACAATTTATCCTTCCATGTACATTAGAAGCGGATTTCAACAAAATGAAGGATTTTCCTTTTCGATCAGAGTTATCAGACTGATCCTACGAATAAAAAATGACATTTTGATAGTTATTCTCTTTCTTATAGAGTATCACACATGTGACATTTGAAATCTTCATTTGTGTGGTCAAATGAGTGATTTAGACAAAATTTATTGATTTTTTATTTACTACTTTATTAATCATAACTGAAATCTTGTGGAATGAGGGAATTTTTTTCCTGGACCGGGTTACCAAATGGCCCTAATTCTCAAAGTTATGCTTTCTCAATTAACAAATTAAAAATGAGTATTAACTCCATTTGCAAATGTATTTAATTAATTATAGAATATATAATGCATATATAGAAATTAATACACATGATAGTTTAATATATATATCCCAATTAGATACTAGTATATGTACGCGGATTTCAATAACATTTGCTTGATAATTAATAGTCTAAGATTCAGATTTTTTATCATTATATTATGGGTGATCAACTAAGAGAAATTAGGATAAGTTGCCATTATGCATATTAATCTTTCACAAAATAATTTTTAGTCTTCATAATTAATTGTGCAAATTAAGCTAATAAATAATTAAAATACAGTATAAATATATAATACTAGTGCAAGGTGTGTGTAATGCACACATCATAAATTAATTTGTTTTTTTTAAATATATATGCATGGCCTAACAAAACATATATTTATTGCATACTTATTAAAAGAAAGTGAGCCAGTTTTATATTTTATTTATTTATCCTCCTATAAATTTTATTTGATTAGTCATATCTTATTTATTTAAAATTTAAATTAGATTTACATAAATCATAAATATATTTTAAGATAATAAAATTAAATTTAAGTAAATCACATCAATGTATCGAAATTTTAATAATTCAAAATTAAAGATATTCACTAAATTTATGTTAATTAAATTCTATAAATATTTTTTATGTCACTTAATTATATTATAATATAAAACTATATATAATATATGATATACAGATTTATTATTCTATATGTTAAATGAAATGAGTTTTTGAACGATTCATTATTTTACAAATATTTCATCTATATTATCTTATTCATATCAATATTATAGTTGCACCTAAAAGATTTATGTCCACATACATTGGCACTTGTATATAGGTAGAAACTGAAAATGTCCGATGACCAGAAAAACATTCTATTTAATTTGACCATACATAGACTCAATAGTAGCTCCAAAAGCTTTAAAAAACATCATATGTTAAGTGGACGTAAAGCTTTATCAGACAAAAGTAAGGTAGGGAATCATTAGATAAGACCCCATTTTGGACTTGCTTTTGCTAATTCCAACTCAGCCTGTTCAAAAGCTGCTCTAGAATGGCCCCCCCCCTTTTGTTTAAAAGGAAGAAAAAAAAGCAAAACCAACCCTCTTATTCTCCCTATGTACTCACACTGAATTAGGAGAGATCCGCTAAGATCGGGTGAAGATCCAAAGCCAATCATTCATTCACTATGGCCCTAATCACAAATGATAATTCTATTCTTCATAGAATAGCTAACATTCAATTATATATATAAAAAAACTGTTTCTATCTAAAACCTTGAGAATACCCCAAATTTGTTTTAGAAGTAAATATGTAAAATATCTGTTTTGGAAAAAAATAATTACCATACTTTACAATGGTTAAATTAAACTAGTTTTATTTATGTGCTAATATACATACAAATGTGGAATTAAAAAAACATATCCCAGCTAAATCATTGAGTTTGTTATTAATTCAAACTTTAAAAAAATGTTATAATTGAAAAAATCATAATGACACACGCATGTCACCTCCTTGTATGAATTTCAATACAAAGATGTATTATTGAATTAAATTGTAAATCAATATAAAAGAAATATACGATGAACCATGAATATATGTCACTTTAGTATTAATTCAACAAAAACAAAATAAAACCACAATCATATTTAACTTTAGATAAAACAAAACTAGAAGAATAAAAGATTTTAATTATCATAATTGATTGATTGGAAATTGGATTAATGGGTCTCGTTAATTAGCTAGATCATATAAAATTATTTTCTTTGTTGAGCTATCCAAGTTGAATCGATGTTTTTTATGAAGATCGGTTGATCCACTCAATCAAACCAGGATGATCTGTTGAACAGTAAATTTGATGATGTCAGTAGAGTGAATGAGCATCAACCGATCTTAGTCGATCCACCAAATTGGATCATGGTTTTTAAAACATAGCTTGCCGAACTTGGAGAAGTGTGAATGTGTGACGATACATACAATGATACACAGATAATGACCGTTGATACCACACTTACAAAAGCAAATGACAAAGTTAAGGATAATGCATGACTTGAAGGGTGGGTTTGGTTTAACCAAATGATGTTTTGTGGAATAAAGCCAAGAATAACAATTAACAAGTGATGGCCGTTTAGAACCTATTAGTAGGTCATTCTCACTTATTGATTCTGATGAATAAATAAATGAGATTTTTATTTTAAATTATATTATTTAGTAATCAATCCCCCATTCGTCATATTTTGTTTTTAAATCTCAAACTCGAACGCCTATTTTATTATTAGTCCTTTCGTCAAACGTCCGTTCATGTACTGTTAGTTTATGAAATGAGATTTTTATTTTTAAGCCGCTGTAAACTATGTTATTTAATCATCAATCTTTTCATCTTCATATTTTATTTTAAGTCATCAATATTAAACGCATTTTTCTTATTAATCCCATGACAAAATGTTGATATGATTTTATAAGTATATTGATATTTAGAACTTGTATACAAATGTTTTATGAAACATCTAAAAGAAAATTGCATTTGTACGTATTGTTAGGTGTTCAGTAACATTTTCACTGTTATTCAACTCTGCACATGCCCATCTAATCTGAGATTGCATTTTTTAATAGCCTTAGTTGTCTAATTAGGATTGATTACATAAGCAGAAAAAATTTAAAATTTTAGATGCCGTTAAAAAAAATTGTTTACAGAGACCGATCACTAAATAACATAGTTTACAAGAATCGATAATTAAATAACATAATTTATGGGGACTTAAAAATAAAATTTTTAGATGGTAGTTTAGGAATTTCAGCTATCCATCAACCCAAATAAATATATATTTAACGGAGAAACTAGTAACTAATATGCATTTAAAGTTAAAATTTAAAAATAAATACGAAGAAAGAAAACATCAATTACCCAATAATGTAGTTTATAAGTAATTAAAAATAATAAATCCCATCAAAATTCACTGTAAGACAAATGTGTGTTTGGTGTGCAAAATTATTATAGTGGCAGACCGTAATCAACGGCGGGGAATTCTATAAACATAAATAATAATTTAAAAAAAAACTATGTTTATAAAACCATGCACGCATTAAAAGCATGGAATTTGCTTTGTAACGAAGCGAAAGGGACAGAAAGTCAGAAATACTTGACTTGGCTTGGCATAGGCATGCAGTGTAGACCAACATTAAGAACCTCCCTCTCTCCATCCGCCGGTCCTGTCCGTATCAGTTGCTGATCGATCGCTTCCTGCAAGGGCCACCCCGCCCTACAGTTTACTTGTCAGCACTGTTTTGTACCGGGACCTCGAAAATCAGTTTGCCCTCTATAAATAGGCAGCTTAGTCAATCCATCCACCCATTTGACATTATCATTTACCTGGATAGTCACGTACTTTCGTCATAACTCATAGCAAGTAATATATAAAGTTAGAATATTGTTTACACATTTTATAAAAGAGTAGTAAGACATTTTATTGAACTAGTTGTTGTATATGTGCAAAAGCACATAGACAAAGTCTAACATATGTTTTGATTAATATTTATGTCAAATAATTTAGTTACAATAACATTTTTACAATAATAATTTCAAATGTAAGAAATTTGATGTCTATAATTTATCCATTAAAATAATAGTGTCAAATAATAAAAAAAACAATCATATATTCATAGTAGACAATATCTCATACGCGTTTTTTCAAAATAAAAAAAATAAAAAATAAGAAAATTAAGAAAAAAGCTACCAAGAAAGCAAACCACCCTTAATTGTTAAATACATTAATCCCCAAAAAATGATCTAAGCAAATAAAGTCAATGCTTATACATAATTAATCAATTCAAATGAATCAAATAATCCAAAACTTTTAATGAGAGATATTCAAACTAAAATATAACGGATTGTCTCATGTAAAAATGGAATCAATTTAGAGGATTACAATTTAAGATAACAAGAGAATTGAAAAGAAAAAATTGAGCAATAGAAAAATAAAAAAAATATGATAAAGAAATTTAAATAAATTATATGAAGAAAAATTTTCCAAAAAAATATTGTAAACATATATTTTACACTCTCATTCAATTGAAAAATAATATTGATATAAAATAATTTTATTTGGGAGTGGTTTTACTTGTTTTAAATATACATTTTGAAACAATATAAATTTTATATTTTTAAACACATACAAATTTATTTTTTAACACACCCAAGAAAAAAGATAATACCAAATGGTTGAGGACACACCATAAAAATAGAAGTAAATATGGTAATGAGAATCTGACTAACACATGTAAAAAAAAAAGTATTTGAAACATATATTTTTATTATTAATATTAATATTAATTTTATAATTATAATTATAATGTATTTTTATAGCTTTCACATATATATTAATTTTTAAGATTATTTACTTTGTAGTGTTAGTTTTGTTATTTAATTTTTTTCTACTTATGTTTTTACACTTATGGAACACTTGGTTAGATTATATTTATTTATTTATTTTCTTACAAATAAATTTTATTTATTTATGGATTTATTGGTCTGACATAAATAATAGTTACATTAAAATTTAATTTTTTAAAATTTTTGTTGTAAGTATTAACGTATCATTTTTAAACCAAATTTTCTATTGAATTACATATAAAGGAAAATAAAAATAAAGAGTACAATCCGTTTGAAATAAACCTTACTTAGATAGAATCAAAACAGTGAACCACAGAAATAGAAAAAGATGGAAAATGAGTGAAGTCAATTCTCACAATTTTTGGATTTGTTGTTCGTTGGATTGGACCACTGCCTCGCCTTAGAAGTTGTGATAGAAGGAAAAGTTGTGATGAGTAAGTAGACAATCGTGCCTTATTAAAAATCTTACATGAAAATAATTTAATAGGAAAAAATCATATATCATATAAATGAATCATATAATCATATAAATCAGATGATAATTCATGTATTGTGCAAGAATTGTTAAATCATATATCACAATTAAAGATAACAAACAAGAAAAATAGAGAGATTGTGAAAAATGTATCGGTAGGAGGACAATGAAAAGATAAAACAATCAATACTATGTAATTAACAAAAGAGAAAGAATCAATTTAATGCATTGCAATTAATATATTTATAATTTTTGTGATGACTAAGAAAAAAAATGAATGGCAGAAGATGAAAAACAAACGTTTAATAAGAAGGTGGGGAGGTGATCAATTCATAAGAATGGGGAGGTGAATCATTGAATGCAATTATATACATTCTTAATTTTTGTGATGATGGTAGAAGAGGAAAAAATGCAAACATTTAATAAGAAATTGAGAGGTTATCCAAGGGCATTACATGTGTAAATTTGAACAAATGAATGAATTGAAGATTAGTGAATGATTATTATTGTTAAAATATTAATAATTTTGAAAGTTCAAATTTTTGGTCATTTGAAGACGTGATTTGGATTATATTAAAAAGAAATTCAAACTAATATGCAAATTAAAAATAAAATTTAAACAGATTTCATTATATCTTTTATATATATCCTAAAATCTTATGAATAAAATCATATTATAAATCTATAATCCTAATTTAAAATTACTGGATTAACATTAAAAAACTGTGAAGACGAAATAAAATGCATTTTTCCTAATATAAAACTTACTATAAATATTAACATTAAAAAAACATATAAATTTCCTAATTTAAGGGAAAAAAGATGAAATAAATAGTAGCATTTACAATATTAATTACAACTATTTATATGTTATTTTTAATTTTTGAATTCAAATTTTAATAAATTTTTTTTAGTGTTGTGGTCATTCTTTTATTGTTCAAGTCATATTTTAATTATAAGTTAATAAATATATTAATCTAATTTCAGTTGGTTACAATGAATTATATTTTGAATATCCTTTCATTTTATAAGCATGAGGATAATATTATAATATCTAAATTTAATTATAAGTTAATAAATATACTAATATAATTTAAATTGGTTACTGCGAATTATATTTTGAATAATATAGATAAGTATTAAAAATGGTAAAATCGTAAAATGGCATATTTTTTGTTTAAGAGACTTTAATACAGTAATAATATAGATAAGTATCTCTTTATCGTGATAATATTATGATATTCAATTTTAATTATAAGTTAATAAATATGTTATGCGATGAATTATATGTATTAGAATAAACTATGAATTGATTAAAATGATGTAAATAGATTTTTATGGGATTGAATAAAATGTAGGGGTAAAATGATAAAATGATTATGATTAAAGTGGTGTGAATGGATTATAGTGGGATTGAATGAAATGACAAGGGTAAAATAGTCAAATGGCAGGTTTTTGGTTTAAGTGAGACTTTTATATAGTAATATAGATTATATAATTCATTTTTTTATATAAAATGTAGAGCTGATCAATTAAGATATACTATATTTGAAAATAAAAAAGGGTGGTTACATTTTATATTTCTAAATGATGAAGTTATCATGTTGGTATGTGGGGTTTGAACTTGTAATTTAAGTAATCAATGAGAAATTTTGTGACTAAGAAATCATGGAATAATGTCACAACAAACTTGTAACTTAAGTATGTTCAAACTTGGAGGCTAATGGTGTCATTAAAGATCAATGTATTTATGTAGTTACTATACTTAGAACGCTCGCACAAGATAGACTCTTACTCACTCAACCGAGTGTGTCTTATGCTCAGGGGCACTGAAGACCATTGAACATCCCTTTTGTACTTGCTGAGTGGCTCGGGATTTATGGGCATTGGTGGGGAGACAAATAGGAATGCACTCTGCGTTTCATACAATGGAGGATGTGGGAGGCGGGGAAAGCAATAAAGAGGTCAGATGACGATAGCATGACTACGGTGGTTTTATATTATTTATTTTCGTAAAGGTAAATACTTTGTCACATAAAATATACATATTAAAAAATTAAAGTACGTGGACAAGACTTTTTAAACACTGTCCCTTTTGATGGTTTTACAACTAAAACATCATTTGGATCTGAGATCCAAGCACTCATGTTCTGATAATCCAGTTTTTAAACTTAGCTTGAAAGTTTTTTAAATGACAATGCAAAAAAGGCATAGAAAAATCCAAGCATTGAAAACTGTTTTGGATTCATAATAGGGATTTTATAGGAGTGCTGATACACTCAGTTTATTTTATAACTCTGTCTGCAATCTCCTACACTATGATAGCACAGTATATCATAGTGTATGAGGTTTTATACTGTGTATGACATTAAAAAAATTTATTTTTTCAAAATGAAAAGGATATATTATTATATCTTAATATATACTTCATTTCATATAATAACATATACTTCAATGGAGAGTGCATGATTTAAAAAAAAATATTGTTACACTTAGTTTTTTTACAGTACAAAATACAATCCTATGTATTTCCTTAGAAATCTAATAAAGCATATCCGTTAAATTTTTTCTTATACTTACTAAAAAAAAAAGAGCTTGATGATTGGTCATACATAGAGTCATTATAGCTTGAAGGGGTGCGGGTCTTGTTCTGGTTAAACAACCTTTTCTTTCATTTGAGATGCGCTACAAACATAGAATTCATTCAATTTGAAATTGAGCGATATATGTTTTTTTATCAAATGCATATACTTCGTTAAATGATGTTTATCATTTAAAAAAAAATAAAAACATGTATAATTAGAATTTTAGACTGTAAAAATAACTGAGTTTGACATTTTTCATTTAATAAAAAAAAACAGTGTAGACTATGGATGAAGTTGTAATTGTAGTTCTATATATCATTCTCCATTCTCTAGTCTTTTCCATTCTATATTCTCTAATGCAAAATCCGCCCTCCAAACGGTGCCTAAACAAGCAACATGCATTCTGGTAG
Source organism: Acorus calamus (assembly GCA_030737845.1). NCBI lineage: Eukaryota > Viridiplantae > Streptophyta > Magnoliopsida > Acorales > Acoraceae > Acorus > Acorus calamus. The sequence goes on along the minus strand of CM060877.1, from coordinate 21,631,465 downwards.
ATCTATGCAAGCCTTTTCTAAACTGGGCTTTCTTCCGTTGGTAGTGGTCCCCGAGCCTATACGAAGCCCATACTTCAATTCCAAGTCCACGAATTTTAGGATTTGACGTCGGCCCAAGTCCCAAAAAGGCCCAGGGCCGAGAACCGTCGCCCACCCACCTAACCAAAGCAGATGGCACGTCACACTACATTTGCCTTGGTGGGGACCACCAATGCCGACAATTTCCCCACGATATATCCAAAAGATCTCCACCGGAACACTGTGGACTTCCTTTTCCCACTAATTAAACAATTGTAGCCTCTCCTCCGTCTTCTCCGTTTGACGCCTTTAATTGCATCCGTTGAAACGATGCACCCCTCGATCTTGACGGGTGGATGCCGACACCCCAAAAATCGTACCGACGCGATTAAAAAAGGGAAATTTTTATAATTAACCCCCTGAAATTTTTAATTTCGCTTTTAACCCCGACACGATTTTAATTGCAAAAACTAACCCTCGACCCGATCAGCGCTTCCACGTTAGCGCTGACTGAGTTTTTTTATTTTCTTTTTTTTACGGAGGCTCCTTTGAAAGCAGGCAGCGTGTTATATATAACACGTCTTCCGTTTTAAAAAAATCCACTCATTGCTTTTTAAAAAAAAACTAAAATTCAAATGAGGCGTGTATATAACACGCTCCATGGTTTCAAAAGAGGCGTTTTATATAACACGCCTCCAGTTTTAAAAAAATCGTATTTTTTTAAAAAACATGAAATTCAGAGGATGCGTGTTATATAAAACACGCCTCCTTAGAAAAAAGGGAGGCGTGTTATATATAACACGCCACTTTGTAAAATCTAGTGAAACACACATTTCATATTTTCCCCCTTATCTTTCTCTATCTCCCCTGTTTTTTTCCTGTTTTTGAATATACTAGAACTGAAATATCAATAAACGCAAACCCATATTGATGGTCAGCACGTATCCGATCTATAATCTCAATCGGACTAATGCGCAAATTATGCCGGATGGTGGGCATGATAAGCTCAGAGATGTAGTCCGAAGTGAATTGTCTGTTGTTCGATCTGAGAAGTGGATCTATACATGTATGGGGGCCTCTCATTGTAGAAATCTGAATACTGAAGAATGTCCCGCCTTCTTCGCATACAATCTCCAAGGACACTGGGGCTCAATGCATTGCACAGTGTACCTATCTACCTCAGATTTCTTCACCATACACTATAACATCTCTTTATGCTCCAAGTTCGCACGGCACTGATCAACGCCTTTTTATCAGTGAACAATTGACCAACTTTAAGATCGTCTGAAGAAGATCCAATTTCATAAATTATTTGATGGACATTTTCTGCCACAACTTGTGAGATCAACTTAGACATGGGATACATGTGCGGAACTTCAAACTCGGGTTGAGCTACATCCTCCAAATTAAACTCTTTCTCAGTGTCATCTCCTTCAACCCAGTCATCTTCTGTTTTTTGCCATTCTTCTTCCTCTTGTACAACTTCTTGAGTTTCTTCATGTATGTCATCGAAACCCATATTGCGAATTGGAGATCTATAAGTGTAATTATACGATGATTAGTAGGTATCAATGACAGTTGATACTAATTAAGGCAAATATATCAATCCCGTGTATACAATACTTACAATTGTTGTACATCAACACTCATGCAGATTTGATGGCTCTGGAATTATACCAATCAAGTCATCTTGTGTGTTTGGTAAAATGGAAGCACACATGTCATCCGCATCATATGGAAATGAACATTGATCCCTTTGTATGATTTCTTCTTTCTCTATCCACAACTCGATGCTATGTACATGCTTCGGATATAACTTCATCATCACTTTCACACTCACATCATCTTCGATGGGGATACTCGAGCTCATTCCAGGACGTGTGGGGTGCATGACAATCATCGACAATGTGTGATAACTTGGATTCGTTCCCGTTAATTCAAACATTTTTTGAAGTAACTTGATATAGGAAATCTTCTTATTTACGATAATGACTTTTCTAGAACCACCTTCGGATATTGAAGTCTCCCCATTTTGAATGATTTTTCCATCGAATGAGTATAACAAAGGTACATCGGATTTTTTTTCCATTTACAAACAAATCACACCACTTCAAATACTATGCATTTATATTTAATTATTTGGGTTTGAACCCATACCATTTTCGTGCGAAAAAATAGAACAAACAATTTCAAGAAAAAAATGAAAAAAAAATTACAAGTGAACACAATGACATGCAAAATAATTTATTTTTTGAGTTTCAATGTGTACAATTTTAATTTCAACTCAAACCATTTTAATACAAAAAAATAGAACAAAACACGTCACAAAAAAATGAAAAAAAACTCTATTTTTGGAACTCAAATCATTTTAATACAAGGGATCACAATGTCATGCAAACTAATTTATTTTTGAAAATTTAATGTGTATCTTTAAGATTGGGAGAACTTTAAAACCCTTTAATGATCCTAGGTTAACAAAATGGAGTGAGGGATATGGGTATTTCAGGTGTGAGGGAGAAATGAGGGTGAGAGAGAGGATGTTTTCGGGTTAGACTGTGTATTCATACAGATGAATAGTGGAAGCGTGTTATATATAACACGCCTCCTTTGAATTTCAGGTTTTTTAAAAAAGCAATGACTGAGTTTTTTTAAAACGGGATAACACGCCTCCATAAAAAAAAGAAAATAAAAAACCCAGTCAGTGCTGACGTGGAAGTGCTGACCGGGTTGAGGGTTAGTTTTTGCAATTAAAATCGTATCAGGGTTAAAGGCGAAATTAAAAATTTTCAGGGGGTTAATTATAAAAAGTTCCCACTAAAAAATTGGTTTCGAAAAACCCAAAACCGCAAAATAACGTCAATCGAAATCATTCGGACACCTACCCCTCTCTCTCTCTCTCTCATCGAACGACATACTCGTAGGCCTTCTTCGTCGTCGTACGTCGTTTCTATTTCGCTTGGGCGGTCTGTCATGGCGGTCGCGTCTCCGAACATGGAGGACTCCATCCACTCCTCCCCTTCCGCGGCGAAACTGGACGCCGACACGGCATCGGAGACCTCCTCCGCCGGCGGCTCCGATCGGAACTACCAGTCCGACTCCTCCGTTCAACGTAGGAGGGACGTTGAGGTACCGTGGGATTGATGCTTTTTTTTTTTGCCTTTCGTTTACGGCGATTAGTATTGCGGTTGAAGTAATTGTTGCGTTTGTTGTGGCGTGATTTGTTGTAGCCGCAAACGATTTCAAGAAGCGAGGAATACAGGCTTCTGTTCCACCTGCCGCCGGAGGAGGTGAGCGAGCGATTCGATTGATTGATAGACTGTTTGGTTTGACTGATTTGGAATTTATTTATTATTTATGACAATGGAATACTTCGTTGGATTTTTTAGTTTTTGTTCTTATTTATATGCTGATGATTTTTTTTCTGAATTTGTTTGAAACTCTTATCAAAATTGGACTGTTTTAGTGTTTCAGTTTCAAATTTTATTTTTATATATTATATCTGCTTGATACCTTGGAATGGGGGAATTTATTTAACAATTTATCAGTTTGTAGAGTTAGTGCCATTTCTTTTTGGAGGGTTATATCCTATGAAATTAATCAACCAGTTTTTTAGATGCCCGATTGTAAACAACAACATGAAATATGAAAATGACATCTATGGATTTCGGCATTTTTTAAATTTCCTATCTACTTATCTATGTTGACTATTTCGGGAATATATGATCACCGTCCAGAATCTTCCAATATGTATAACCATATACATTTTTTTTTTTTGACAACGTGTGTCTATTGATCTTGATATTTATGGTTTTCAGTCCTGTTGAATCAGATTATGTATTGCTTGTAACCTTTGAAGGATGTATAAATAAAGCTCGAGAGTATTGGATGAAACTGGAAAAGGTGCATAGGATAATTTGGTTGATATCCACAATGAAACAAAACATGACAGGCAACCCAAATAGCTGGGAAACTCTGTTGCTGCATTATGTTTTGATACGAGAGAAGCGACCTAACATGAACAAGGGCCTATCTGATTCCATTTCTTGGTTAGAAAATCTCTCAGCTTTGGGTTGATGTTGATGAGCATGTGCAGAATGCTTGTCTTATATGATTAAAGTCTTGAAAGGGTTAAAAATCTACTAAATTTGGGAAATTATAAAAATATGATTGAAGAATCAGGTTTCTTTCCAAGTAGTAGCATTTTAGAAAATAAAATGATGATGAAAGAGGCATATAGAAACGGTTTTACGATGAACTTCAGTTATTGTTTCCACTGGTGTCATTTGATATATCAAATCCTGGTGAGTTTCCTGTTCGCCACGAATCTGGAGAATTACTGTGGGTTTAGCCTTTGACTTTCTGAATTCGTGGATGAGTCTACCATTTGTGGAGAAGAGTGTAGGTGGGATCTTATTAATAGAAAGCCCCCTGAACTAAAGGTGACAAGGGATCTCTGATAAAAAAAAGTGAAAAAAAATTACGAAGATAAATAATTATGTCTATTAAAAGAAAAACTCCTCCACAGCGAACTGAAAAGAAAGAAAATTGTTCCCTCTTGCTACCTGAACCAATTGCTTCCCATGATGGTGGAAGGAGTCTCAACTCCAAGAATCTAAACGATCCATGCCTTTAGAATTGATAATCGGAGCCCAGTTATTCTCCATATATATCCTCTTGTGTTGGAAAAGAAATTCATTCTGGGTTATCTATATACTCCAACGTATCGCATGAGGAACAAGCCATTGAAATTTGGCTATATTACTCTGATTGTTTCTTTTATGTCTTTTATGGAACCATTTCCACATGCCATTGAGTTCTCCAAAGGATGGCAGTAATGCCTTCCCGACCTTCTTCCAATTTCGAACATTAAAATTGCGTAAAAAAATGATCATCACTTTCAATTATATTATATACTTGTCATTCAAGTTCTTCTACAACTTTGATTTATTACCTCTCATGTATCTTTGTTTATTTATTTTTTATTATGAGAAAAAGGGACATACATGTTATTTATGCATGATTTTGTCCTTTAAGTTTGCTTCACACCCATTTGCTTGTCTTGTTTGTTCTCCCATCAGGACATCTACTTATCTACTTAAACCCCTGAAAATTGGAACTTTCGCTTATTTAAGCAAAAAATAATTATCATGTCGCTCTTATATGCAGGTTCTCATACAGGACTTCAACTGCGCCTTGCAGGAGAACATTCTTCTTCAGGTACTCCAATTCATTTTCATGCTCTTAGCTATTTCTGCTTTAATTTTATTGAAGTATAATCCTTGATTCAAAAGCAACAAATGAGTTCTTCCCTTGATTCTCTTGGGTATAGTTAAAATATGAAAGAAAAATTTATATTATTTTCTTATTATATTTTGTTTTTGATGACTTGTCTGCTTGCAGGGCCATATGTACTTGTTTATGCATCATATTTGCTTCTACTCCAACATATTCGGTTATGAAACAAAGGTATTCAAACCAGAACTTTGGCTAGGTTTTCGAAATACTTGCTGTGTTTTGGTTCCTATTAGGAGTTTTGAGAAAAAACTAGTTGATTTCTTGTATATCCTTATTGTAATATGATTGATGATGATATATATGCCTCATTGAAATTCCCTTTTTATTGCTTTTTTCCCCTGAATCCCGCTTGTCTCCCTTTTATTTTTGGAGGAGGATGGCTCTTTGTCTACTCTCTTGTTTGGAATTTTTTCCAAAGAAAGGTGGACATTGCCACAAGGCTTTGTTATTTGGAGTTTCACCTTACTTTTAATAAAATTCTTGGATGATGTAATCCCACTTTTTTATCAAAGAAAAAAATTGATTCTGATGAAACGTCATAGCGGTTAGAGAAATGTTACGCACATGGGATGTATCAATTAACAATGCTCTAGTGCCATGTGTTTTAAAATTTAAATTATGATTTTTCGGCCCCGTTTGGAAATGAGTTTGAGAGTTAGCTTTTCCCCAAAAGCCGGATTTAAAACTGAGTTTATAGGAAGCTAAGATTTCCACAGATTATGAAAAAGCTATCTATTTATTAAGCTGCACCATTTTTAGTTTGGAAATGATTTTGGGAACTCAGCTTTCCTGCAAACCCAAAAACACCCCAAACTTGTTTACAAACATCGCCTTAGTCAATGATACGCCCTATTATCTTGCAATCACCAGCTTTGTGGATTGGGGGATATGTAGCATTGCAGGAGGCTAAGATAGAAACCTGGGATGATACAAGTTCACTTAATAAAACCTGAGTGTCTTTCTGTCTTTCTAATAATTGATCCCAGGAAATTAGTTCTTCTTTCTGTGAATTAATGTTTTATCCTCTCGTGGATGATGAACACTATAACCAGGCATTTGCTTTTGATTATATTCATACATTGATATGTGGAATTGATTTATCTTATTTATTATATTTCTTTTTATCTGATGGATGCCATCATTTATTCTCTTATTTTTGTGCTTTTTATTGCAGAAAGTAATTCATTTTTTTGAAGTAACGTGTGTACGGAAAGCCAAAACTGCAGCGATATTTCCAAATGCAATAGAAATGGTGGCCGGAGGAAAAAAGGTAATTTAATAATCTTGTAAATTTAGCTGTGGTTGTGTGCTTTTGTGTCTGTGTCTTATAGCAGCTTTTCTTGGATGATTGTTTGCAAGTTATGTATGTCTCACTTTCTGCATGTCAAGCTTCCACAAAGCCTTACTCTATTTTAATTTGGCAGATCTTCTTTGCATCTTTTTTATCCCGTGATGAAGCCTACCGGCTCATTGTAGATGGGTGGTCCCAGCATAATGGTGATGTTAAAGTGTCCCCAGATAATCAGGTATGCCATTTCATTCTTACATCATATGCACAATCAATTTTGTCATACCATCACTTAGAAGTCAGAACCGATTCCTTCACACTTATAGTAATTCCTAAATTAATGGATGCCATAGTAGTTATAAACAATTAATAAAGAGGGTTATGATTCATTTGGATATCTGTTAATATTGGAATGATATAGGGAAAATTAGCATGGCCCCTGGGTAGGATGACATGCACAAATGGAGAAATGGTCCAAATTTTTATCAACCAAAAAAATAAAGAATAAAGATGGGTCTATTTGATAGAGAGAAGAAAAAACATAAGTAGAAAAGGATCCATACTTGCTTATATTTAAGTACACATCTGCCTTATTCCACACTTCTATGCTCCTTAGCTGTTTGTTTTAACCTTGACATGCCTTATCATGTAGAAATTGACTCCCACATGACAGATGCCTCATTGAATATGTTAGCAAGTCTTTATGGGCCTTCTAGTGTAGCTACCCTGTATGATCTCATTGTCATCTTTGAATACTCACAAACATTATCAGAACCCTGTACGATCCAGGCCGCCTCCATCCCCATAGGTGGACGTGCCGACCTCTGCCCCTGCCAAATTCACCACCCTATGGGATCACCGTTTTTTATTAGCATAATAAAATGGTGTGCATATGTTTTTTTTTCATTGATCAAGTTTGCCAAATTGGTCGTGAAGAATACTTGATCTTCCAACTGTTGTTTTTCCGTCATGTCACTGTTTCAATTTCACAGATTTTTTTTTAGAAGAGTTTCATTTTCACAGCTTATTGCGTAAATGGTTTTTTTCATTGATTATCAGTACACCTCAAAGTGTGACTCTTACATTATTCAAGTAATTGCTCTTGCTGATTTGGTAATGCAGAATATTTAATATTCAAGCTGTTGTTTTTTCCTTTTTTTTTTTGAGTTTTTTCGTTGACAATTTTAGGCCCATGCTTTGGATATTGTATTTCACAGCTTTCTTTTTGAGAAATCAGTAAATTTAACAGCTTATAACCAATTAGTTTAGCAAACTAGAGAAGGTCATTCCATAAATCGTTAAATGAATATCTCCAGTGTATTTGGATGGGTTTCTTTCGGTGAAGTTATCCCCGTGGTGTATTGGGCTATACGTCTTTCTTGCAAGTTTATCTTCAAGGGATCTTCTATCTATTCTTAAAAAAAAAAACTGGGAGTCTGTTGTAAGGATAATCAAAGGCCAGGGTTGAACTGTATATGGGCTGAATATGTCACTCTTTCTGGGTAAGCTTATAGAAGGATAAGGAAGTAGATGTTGTAATCTCCCTACCTATCTATGTAATTCCTTTTTCTTTTCCTAATCTCTAGCAGATGTCTCATCTACCCCTCGTGAGTTATATCCCCTTAAGAAAATTTGGTGGTTGAGCTCCCACCTTTTTCTCCCCAAAAAGTGTAAAATGAATAAATTCTCTCTTATATCTTAACCTTTTAAAATTGTATACTCTATTTTAGAGCTTTTTTTTTATATTGGGGTATAGCTGTGGACCTTCAGCCTGGATATTTTAGCTCATGTATTTTTTTAGAGCTGCTTTCTACCTCAGGAGTTAAAAAGCGAGACTGAAAGCATGGATAGTGTTCCTGTTTTGTTTGAAAGATCAAAAGTCTCCAAAGAAATGACAAATGGAGTATTTTTAGAGGACAGGTATATCCATAGTCCTCAAATTTTTACATGGAGAAGAATTTATTTGGAAATTGACCTGGATGTTTTCTGGTTTTAATTTGTCAGGAACAAGGATATTCAAATTTCAGAACAATGTAAGGCTTTGACCAATGGAGAAACTGACTTTGGTAGATTAATAAATCTTTCACCCCAGGAGAATGGAGAAGAAGAAATTGTTAATTGTCCCTCTCCCGGGGAGCTTTTGAATTGGGAACCAGAGGATGTTGTTGCTCCAAGGGGTTTGTTTCTCTATACTGCTATTGATTTATGAACTCTGAGTTGTGTGTGTGTGCTCCAAGCAGTTTATATGTATGAATTTCAGTCATTGGATATCTCATCATAACTCCTTTTATCATTCATCAATTTCTACTCAAGTTGAATTATTTTTTTCCAGGTGTATCTCTTTCTTCTTGTTTATCACTTATATCTTTTTTTCCCCTTTTTACTGCAGTACCTGAATATTATACACCAGTGGCTGAGTCAAAATTTTGGGTAATGTATAGTTGTATATTGTTCATCATACAATATTTTATAGTTTCTGCAGATAGTTTTCATTAATTTCGAAATTACATAGATTATGGTACATTTTTGTGCATTTGCAGGTTTCTGTGGAGGATTTCTTTTCTTTTTTTCTTTCAGATGCCGACTTTATTGGGAAGTTCCATCAAAGATGTGGGGACAAAGGTAATGGAAAAGTTTGTGTCTATGTATGATATACTTCTATCCATGTCATATGAATTTCATTATATATTTCAATGCTGTTAATCTTTCAGATTTTAAGTGTTCTTCTTGGTACAAGCATGAGCAATCTGGAAATGCTCGTGATCTGTCATTTCAGCATCCAGTTAAAATATATTTTGGTATGTCTATATATGTTAATGTTCTAAGATTTTTTTTTTGTAGGGATGGTATAGTGATCGAAATTACTACATTCCTTTAAGCTATTTGAGGTTTCACTTGATCTTTTATTTGATAACTTCTAGTTGTATTTAAGGTGCAAGGTATGGCCACTGTGAGGAGGTGCAGAGATTTAGAGTATACAGAAATAGGTAACCAACATTTGCTTTCCTTTGCATTTGATCATGGGCATCGAGATGTACATATAATCATATATGTTAAACATAGGTCACTTCCTACCTTTTGCATGTTGCCATTATTTTCTTAGCTTATTTAGCATGAATCTATGGAATTGATTGATACCCAGCTTAGTGATGCAATGGCATTTTGCCACTTATGAATACAATTTAAATTTTCATTATTTAAAAGGAATGTGTCATCATCACTACATTGTTGTCTTATCAATGGATGTTGAATTGGAATATGACAAATTATATTCAAGTTGGTTGGTCTGTCCTTGCTCATTGTATGTGGGTTGCCTGTTCCATACAAAGAGCTGGTTTTGTTGGATGCATGCTAAAAGTTTAATGGGTGATATAAGTAACAATCAGTAGAAATTGACATTCATACGAGAACAGTAAAATTTTCTGCATTCAAAGCATGTTTGTGAAATGGTTAACGGTTATATTAGTCAAATGCAGAATCATCCATGGTTCATTACATTCTTAGACATTTAAAAATGTTTTGGCCATATAAATGAAAATTGCTGGAAATCGATATTTACTTGAGAGATTATTATGGATGCAGAACATCACAGTTAAGCAGTGTTACTGCATTTCTTCTTTTTTCAGCTTAAGATCATTAGTCAGCCTTTGAAAATCCCGTGCATGCTTACTTTCCATTTATACGTGCTTTTTTTTTATTGTTGTTCTTCATATTGGCAATATGTAACAGCGTATGGTGTGCATGTTCTTCTTGTTGACATCATATGACAACATATGCTGTGGTTATTCACATCTTTCTGATGATTTTTAATATCATCAATTAATAGAAAGACATTTTCATCCTGAATTAATTTACAGGCAGCTTTTCCACTCAGTTTCTTTCCCCAGTCACCACCATACCTCACTGTCTCTTTTGCTCCTCTCTTTTGTTCATTTAAACCTTTTCACCCCTTGTTCTAAGGGAGGTGAACTGAGTTGATCATGTGGAAAGGAATGTTCTTGATTATGTGAAAAAAAAATTTCAATGTGTGCGCGTGCATGAAGAGGCCGTCACAAATACGGCCATGGCCCTGACAGAAATCTAATTTCTTATGCATTAGGGTATTTGTTCTCTCTCTGGTAGCATGAGGGGAGTTAAAGTTTCTGCAAATTATGTAATTTTTGCTCTTTACACTAAGGTGCATGTGGCAATAATATGTTACTGATGATGCTCTTACCTTGGCTTATTTGTTTATAAGAATTTATTGTGCATTTTACTCGCTGATGTTCATGATTCTCTGAATTACAAGATCATTAAGGAAGGTTGTGACAAGTGATATAAAGCTATTAATGTTTCTATTTTTATTAAATTATAAGCACATTTTTATTAAAATTATAATGTGCATATATTTGTAAATTCTTTATGTTATTATTGCAATGCATGTCACTATTCGATACATCTACCAGACTATTGCTGCTGGATATGCATAAGTTTGGCCTCTGATGTTGATATTTTTTTTTACCCAGCCATTTGGTGGTTGAGACATTGCAAAATGTAAGCGATGTGCCATATGCAGATTATTTCTGTGTTGAGGTAATACTATCTAAACTTATGCTCTGCTATAGACATGGTACCTCTGGGAATTTATATACTTGAGTTTTTATAAAATTGTGTGTATTTTTTGAATGATGGATTAGGCATAAAGATATGTAATATTTGTCCTCATGAGTTATTTCCTTAGTTTATCTGAATTTAGAAATGTTACTTTGTTGAGTTATTTACACAGTTAATGTATCTCAATTCAGGAATGTTAATGGGACTGGAAATGGATCCTTTGTGGTTGAAACACATAGAAACCATGTTATCTAATTAGTGATCGCCATGTAGATGATATAATGGTTTAAAGTGTGCATGCAGTGGAGATATTTTCTCAAAGTGGGTTTTCTTATGAATAGTGCAATAGTGGGGACATTTTCTTGAATTATTTTTTTGCTGCCTACGTGGCACACTGCTATTAGATCACAGTGTTCCTCTGTGTTTCCCACACTTGAGGATCCGGCCATGATGGGACTTTTAAGATGATTGTCCCAGTCTTACAGATGGTGGTTTTGGTTTAAATTTTTAAGGGGAAACATTTTTATGTAGAAATGTTATTATGGGCATTCAGGTTATTTGTATACAAGTTGGATAAGACTGGACTAGCTTGTGCTAAGAGCATGCTGCTACAAATGCAAACAAACAAATGAGAAATAAGCAATGTCTCATATAACTTATACAGTAGTAAATGGATTGTTTGTAATTGCAGCGTATCTTTGTTGTGTTTAGAATTAATTCAAATTTTTATCAAATTACTTTTTCCTGTGCTCTTTACCATTCCTTTATGGAAATATGTTGCAGTATAAAATAAATATTCTTTTATAAGGGTGTTTTGATCGTTGTGTAACAGGGGATATGGGATGTGGAGGAAGATATCAGTGAAGAAGGTTCTTGTTGCATTCTGCGGGTGTACACAAATGTGGCATTCTCCAAGAAAACCATGTGGAAAGGTAGAACTTTGAAATCACTTTCCTTCAGTTTTTAGAATGTGCCTTGTGTATGTAGACTGTTTAGAGAGCTCAACGGAATTTGATAGTTTTAGTTGGTTTAGAAATTAAACCGAGTATTTTTGTGATTTTTTTTTCTTTTCAAAATTTTTATCTTGGATTCGACGGCACTTGCATAAAAGAATTTGAACTAAATGTATGCCTTTGATATTGGACATTTGTATTGTCAGTTGACTGACATTAACTTCTACAGGAAAAATTGAGCAGTCTACAATAGAGGAGTGTCGTGAAGCTTATGCAGTTTGGATCAACATGGTATCCTCTTCTCTCGATGTGAACCATCTCTTATATTCCGTCTTTTACCATCGTGCTGTGTGAACTTTACAAGGAAGCTTATCTGAAGCTTTTGAATTGTTACAGGCTCATGAGATTTTGAAGGAAAAGAAACTATCAAAATTAAAAGGTTTTGTCTTTTTAATAATTTCATGGTTAGATGAAACAGCATGTGAGATCTTTTTAGATGTTCATTGGTTCTCATGTACAAACATCACATATGCAAAATGCAGGAATATCTGGTCATGCTGCTGATTTGGTGCAAGATACTGATGTTACATTGAATAGTTATGTTGTGGTTGAGGGACCTTCACTAAGGACAAACAGTATGAAGAAGTCTCCTAGGAATCCTCGGTCTGATTCTGTAGATCTTGTTTCACAGTTTGAGGATCCTGCAGGAATTGGATTGGGCACTGTAACCTCCATTGTTACTTTTTTTAGAGGACAGTGGGCCAGATTATGTTCATATTGGAAAGATCAAAACCACTCTTCTCTGATCCTGATAGTAGTTTTTTTGTTTGTCGTCCTCATGCAGGCAAGTGTTCCCTGTCTCTACACATAGTAAATGTTTCTTTTATGAGATTTTGCATGTGCATTATTTTTGCAACTGGAATTATTGATTAAATTAAGTTTTTGTATTTACCTTATAAATTAAGTTATATTTTAGGGAAATCATATCCATGCATCTGCTGCTTATCAGTCTGTTCTTTCCTAACATTCCTTTTGCTTTGCAGCTGAGCATCATTGTTCTGTTAACTAGAACCCCAGAAATCAATATAGTAGTACCCCGGGAGAACAATTTTAACAGTTTCAGCAGTGACAGAGAGGAGGCTGTCGCTTGGTTGGAGAAGCGTGTTTACCACCTCAAGGAGGATATGCTAATGGTTGAATCGAGATTGGAGATTATATGCCATGAATATGCTTTGTTGAAGGACCATTTGCAAGCCCTCTAGCTGAAGCCTAGATAATGATTGGTAACATTTATCTTGCTGTATTTCCTGCTCGGCTTGTAAATTGCATGGTATAGCTTTGTTTGATCATGTAGAATACAAATAAGTATCGATCCACTGGAAAAGAAAGTATAGGGAAAGTTTTTTTTTTCCCCCCCAAAAAAAAAAATGGAGAAGAAAGGGTAGAAAGGCAATTAGACTAAATGGTACTCGTCCATAAGTTATTCTGGCACTGTATTTTTTTGGTCAACTAACATGAATTAAAAAAAGGCCGAAATACTGCATACGTATAGTTGGCCATCTAATTGGCTCATTGGGCAGAATAAAATGTGTTACCTCTTTATTTGGTATATATATAGTCGAATCATAGAGCTCAATTAAGTGAAATATTATCTTGACGCATGGAATTTCATGGAGGAGCAATGGTGATCGAGTAGTTTTTTGGACTTCTTGGTGGGAGTGAATGGATTTCTCTTCTATTCTTCCCTTTCCACAGTTTTGTGGTGTTGGTTTTTATGTTTCTATTGATTTTTATGTTTTTATTGTAATTTTGAAATCCATCAATGAAATCGAGGTAGCAATCATCTACCTTTGCCTAAAAATATCTTATCTTGACTAGCGGCTTTTAGAATAATACATTCTTGTGATTTGTGAGATTTGTTTGTAGAATCTCTTGGTAGTTGGTTATTTTGGAGGACATATTTAAGTTTAATATAATATGAATTATGAGCAATGAGAATTTATTATATTAACTTGCAATAATCATAAAGAAAAATGTTAGGGTAATTTATTCTAGTAGATATGTATATGCTGTATACATATAAGCTAGGTGTTGATCAAATGAAAAAAGAAAGTAAAAATACCTTACCTCATAAATCAATACCCGAACCTGCACTCAGTTTCAGATCCAGAACTTGTAAAAAAATAAATGTAAAAGAAATGGGATAATTAGAGCGTTCCTTATCATGATTCAGTATTTTTAACATCTATATCGGTTGTTTCTCTCGTCCAATTTGAAGTGACAAGGGTGTAACAATCTAATTAATCAAAATTATTTTTTTATAACAATGGATTTTTTTATTATAAATGTTTCTGTTCAAAATTAATTATATATAAAAACATATTGTATACTTTGAAATTTTTGCTTTTGTAATTCGAGTAACTTTTCAAGTCTTTTCCTAATGAAAATTCTGGTCCGTCAACAGATTTGAGTATTTCAACGCATATTCAATGCTAGCTCTCTACAGGGCCGCCTTTATCAGACGGATTGCGCTTGACCTTGTTTCGACCGAAACGACGGTCCTTCATCCATAATAATTTGATTAGTTTCCTTCACCGCATGCAAGTAATAAATCGCAAACGTCCTCGTCTCTCTCAATATAGGTACCTCTAAAAAAAAAAAACAAAAAACAGAGAAGTCTAATTAAGGGTGCGTTTGGTTGCGCGATTGCAAAATTGATTTTGCAGGAATCTGCGATTGCAAACTTGATTCTGCAGGAAACTCACTTTCTCAGTTTTTGAAATCGCAGCTTTTGAACACTATTTGCCTGCAATAGCTAGGTTTAAAACTGCAATTACAAAACTGTTTGGTTGCGCGATTGCAAACGCAGCTTCCTTTAATCGCAATCGCAGCGCAATCGCGCAACCAAACGCACCCTAAGCCATAGGAGAGACCCGACCCCGAACCCTACTCCTCAATATAAATACTCTCTATAGAACAATTCACTCTCTTTGCCCCCAACACAATGTATAAAACATACAAAATCATGTCCCAAACATTTTCTACGTACACCTTCATACCATAATGCCACAATGCCCATGTGAGATGGTTTCTAGAGAGCCACAATGCCCATGTGACCGTCAGAATGATGGACCGAAACACCTTAACCCGCATGCTCTCGTCTCCTCTTCGAACGACAGCATGACCTGCCTCTCAAAGGCCATGGAGAGAAAGTACATCCACATCCACATCCACGATCGCCCGCAAGAGAAGCCATATTTGGCGATAGTAACTCAAGCAAGACAAACAAGAGGCTCAAGGTGTCCTCAAGGGGCACTCAAAGCATAATACAAGCAAGACAAACAAGAGAGTGTGCGGCTGTCGTTGAAGCTTTAGCGGGAGATGTGATTTAAAACAAAAAAAAAGGTGGCTGCCAAATCAGCCTCTTCATTAAAAGCAAGTTCTCCCCCAACCACAAGAACAGTAAAACCACTCTCCGCCCAACTGACAAGAGAAATGCATGGCGTGCCCCTAACAGGAATCACCCATCATCACAAACCAAACAAGCCTTGGGACTTGTCCTCTCCTCAAACCCGGAAACCACTCCTCCAAAACCAGTTGCTACGAAGAAGAACCCACAAAATCCACCTAAACAAAACCCCTTCAATATCTGATAAGAACGGTTTTCGCTGACTCTCCCCGCCCCAATACGTCCAAACAACACAGTCAATTAAATCTCCCCCCCCCCCCTCATCCCCTGCCCAACACGTACTCAAAATATCTACCTCACTTTTCATGCATGCGAATCTATATATACGCCCTCGTATCTTGCTTTATACAAAATATCAAACAATTTATTACATTGTTCATTTTATAGTCAATATGGTCCCTGGTCGCTACGTCCAGCCGGTTATGGACCGTCCGACATTCCAAGTCAATGAAGCGACCGTCCCCACCATAAACATATCCAACCTCAACCAGTCACCCCATGCGAGGTCACTTGTCATCAAAGACATCGGCAAGGCCTGCCGCGAACACGGTTTCTTTCAGGTATGCATCATGTCCTCCCATGCACGCACGTCATGCATGCTTTCAAATTTCAAGATTTCTAACTATATATGATCATCTGTTAAGGTTACCAATCACGGGATAGACCGGTCCGTCATCAACGGCGCCATCGACGCCGCTTCCCGCTTCTTCGATCTCCCGGCCAACCAACTCCAGACCTACAAGTCCAACGACGTCTGTGAGCCGGTGAGGTACGGCACGAGCTTTAAAAACGGTGAATGTGAGAAGATCCAGTTTTGGAGGTTCTTCCTCAAACACTACGCCCACCCCCTCCACAACTACGTCCACCTCTGGCCCGACAACCCCTCTGACTATCGGTACAAGTTTAATTATCGCCTCACATGTTTAACACGAGAAATTTATATACTCTAACACTGACTGAATCTCATACAGTGACAAGATGGGAAGGTACGCGGTGGAGACGAGGAGGGTCGCGTTAGAGATAACAGAAGCCATAATGGAAAGTCTCGGACTCGGCCCGACGTACCTTCAGAACAAGTTCGAGGAGGGCATGCAAGTCATGGTGGTGAACTGCTACCCACCCTGTCCACAGCCAGAGCTCGTGTTAGGGTTACCAGCCCACACCGACTATGGGTGCGTGACGATCCTCCTGCAGAGCTGTGAAGGACTCCAGGTCGAGGACTTCAAGACGCGCGAGTGGTCTTCGGTGCCTGATCTGCATGGGTCGCTGTACGTGCAGATCGGAGACCACCTTGAGGTGCTCAGCAATGGCAGGTACAAGAGTGTTGTGCACCGGGCGACGTTGAACGCTGATAAGAGGAGGATCTCCATTGCTAGCATACATGGGTTGGGGCTTGATGAGAAGATGGCGTGCGCGGAGGAGTTGGTGGACGAGGGAACCCTAGGGCTTACAGGGAGAGCAGCTTTAGAGACTTCTTGGAGTACCTGAAGAGTACTGGGTGCACTAGGGAATCCAGTTTTTTGAACACTTTGAGGATCCATGGGCCCTGAGTGGGCATTCATGCATGGGCCTGTTTTTGTGGGGTCCATATAAATAAATGGGCTCCTCATGTTGTACCCGAGAGGGTTTTTTTTCTTGAAAGCCTACCAAGTTTTTGTCGTGTTGTGACGTCACTTTTTTTTTTTTTTTAATCTTCTAATAATAATGCAATTATATTTCTCCCAAGACTCCTTGTTTGATATGATGAATTACATTACAGCACCTTGGATGTATGCACGTTAAAAACTGTGGCAAATGACAGTTTAATCCAAGGATGAGATAGAAGGGACTGACATATGACATTACACATAACACACGCGTTTCTTAAATAGATTCTGACCTTAACTAATAAATCCCTCCTTGTCTAATAATAATATTTCTTGCTATTGAACGTACGGTCCGTTTAATGGTAGACACTGCTATCACCGTGTATATATGCTGATTGTGTTTGTGTGTGTGTGTGTGAGAGTATACGCAGTGTATTTATACATATAAGGGCGGTACACATGTACGTATTGCGGGTGATAACAGAGGCGGTATCTACACTCTATCCCGATTAAAAAAAAAAAAAAAATTCACACATTAACACGTCTAGGTTCACATACGAATTCATGCATGCGCATCCGAAGACTTCAGCATGCTCTGGTTCTGGTTCTCCTTCGTTCCAACCCATCATGATTTGTCTCCCATTCATCAACTCTTGCTCCTATTAGTATAGTAGCAACAGTACTGCAGAAGAAACACTCGTAAAAACTTACAAAAGCATTTCAATTCTACACCTGCTGTTGTTAAACAAAATAAAACTTACCAGAGAGAGAGAGAGAGAGAGAGAGAGAGGGAGGGAAGGGGGGGGGGAGGGTTACATGATCTTTATCAGTGTGAAACCAAGCATGAAGGGGAATCATTAAGCAGAGATCGATTCATTCAAAAGAAAAACACAAGCTTCCCACAACACGAATTGTTTTTTGTGGGGGAGGGGATGGGGTGGGGGGATTTATAGGATTAGCAAGAGCAACATAGGATTTCTTGCAACATAGGATTCAATACATACAGTGAATGATGTTAGATGATGGAGAGAGCCAGGTACGTTGAATTAAATTAATGGAGGCTCTAGAGGACGGTGTCGTTTGTCTCTTTATGGGCAAGGATTCAATGTACTTGATCTGACGTGGCAACGAACGTTCCAGAAATCCTAGCCCCGCTTTGTTTAGTTCTTCGCACCGAAATCCACTACCAGCCGGATTCAGTTAGGGCTGACATCACGTAACGTAATATCTTAACCCCTGCTATTTTTTTTTTGGTTAGATAGTTATCAGCAGTTCTATTACCACCAACCAATTGCTCTTTGTCCGTTTCAGTAAAAATTTAAAACATATCACACATTTTATTTTAGACATTCCTCCTATGACTCCGCTTAACACAAACTCAGTATATTGATATGTCTTATATGATTTAAGGTGTGTCATTTAGATTTTTCAATTACAATATTTTAGAAGTGACATGACACATCTTGAGTTACCGTAAATTGTTCAGTTTGACATACTCGAGTCAAACTTGAATGTCTAACCTATCATGCACATTTACAAATCTAATACATTATTTTTTTTACAACTAAAAACATACTATTAACATAACAGTTTTCCTTGATTAATGCATACATCTAAATTCAATTAACCAACACATCCACATTAATACCTTTTTTACTCATACACATTGTTCAAAAGCCAAAATTAATGCGGATGCGTTGGTTAGTTGAATTTGGATGTGTAAATGTTGAATAAGGAAGACTGTTATATCAATAGTATTTTCATTTGTCATGTGTTGGATTTGTAATGTGCACGATAGATTGGATATGTGAATGTTGAATTAAGTTATGTGACTATGTACGTGAATATTGTTTATTTATAATATTTATTTGTTGAGTATTTATGATGTTTATAATTGATAAAAAAAATTAAATTATTATCAACTTGATAGTGTTAGGCGACATATCTTGGATCACAGAAGACACAACGCTTTGACTCAGAGTGTATCAAACTGTACAACTTACAGTGACACAAGGTATGTTGCGCCACTTTTAAAATAATGTAGTTGAAAATTTTTGGGTGACACACCTTGTGTCACATTAGACACTTCAATATAACTTTGTGTCAATTGAGGTTGGTGGGATGAGTGTCTAAATTAAAGAGTATAATATGTTTTAAATTTTTATTGGGTGGGGGGGGGGGGGGTTAAATTTGGGGTTGGTGGTGATAGATGAGCTCTATCCAGATACTTTAATAGCAGTATTTTGTCTATTTTGCATATGTTATTGTCTACAATCCTATACAGTATTATAATAACTCAGTCTACATTGTGTTATTATAGTGTATGAATTTTATCATAGTTCATATATATTCAAATAATTACTTAATATATGCACTCACGCGGGATAATAAAGATGATTAAAATACATAGATGATTAAGTTGTTTTCTAGATATATTTTGATTAGTATGAAAATTACACGTGTGTCAACATTAATTGACCTTTACCTAACAAAATAATATAAACTATCTAAACTAAATTGAATCAAATATAAATTATCTAAACTAAAATAAATCAATATGATGCAAGACGAGTGGTCTAACGCATTTATAGAACGATTGAATCACCAGAAATCAGTGGCGGAGCCAGGAATTTGTCTTAGTGGGGGCAAACTTAAACTGGAGTTAATTATAACAAAAAACGATATTAATTGCCTCTTTTAAAATTATATATTCAAAAAATAAAAAAATAATATATAAGCTTCATTTGTAGTTTCAATAAGACACACCATAGAAAAAAAAATTGATAAAAAAACATAAAAAATGAAAATTTAGCCAATCAAATAAATGAATAAATCATAAATGAAACTATTGATAGCAGAATTTTATCCATGAGTCAATAAGAGCTAAACAACATGAAATAAGGATTAATCTTATGAACATAATCATAAAATAATTTAATCAACAAACAAAATTACCTAATACATGTCTTAACAAATTTAAACTACAACATATATAATACACACACACAAGACACACACTAATTAACCAAAAAAAGCCATGCACACACGTATATAATGGTTATTGCACACACACTGATTAACCAAAAAAAATCATGCACACATAGTCACATATATATACATATTGATTATTACAAACCGAGTGGGGGCAGCTGCCCCCACTCGGCCCCATGTGGCTCCGCCACGTCAGAAATAGTCTATATGAAGTTAAATAACAATAACACCAGCTGACAAGAATAAAATATGATGATCTTGGAATCCCATGAAATTTAATATAGAAGTATATTTCATGTTGGAGGTTAATAATAGTGGATATGCATATTTTAGCTGAATTCCACCATTAAAACAATTAATAAACAAATTTTCTATCTATAATAATGATTCACATGATTCTTTTCACAAATGTCACAATTGATTGCCATCAATTACGGATTTCTAGGACCTGAAAATAAGTATATATTATGTTCAATGATTAATTTTAATTTTAATAAATTATGATTTAATTTAATTATGATTCTAATTGAGTATAATTAAGTCAAGCATAACATGAGGGCAAATTAATCTTTTTCATCAATAATATGAGAGTTATTTGAGTTTTTGATTCTCTTTTAAGACCTGCATTATATTGTGAATCTTGATGTAGATTGGATTTTTTTATTACTCTTTTATTGCGTTACAACATCTGAATTTTGAAACTACTTGAAATACAAATACGGGAAGTGTCCAATTACAAAAACATGCAATTTGGAACATAAGGTGTACATGTTCCTTACTCGGAAACTAAGCGAGCATCTAATTCCAACTATACCAGGGTCTATACACCATAAAAAAAACTAAATGAGGGTTTACAAGTCAGGATCATTTCTCTACATCGATTAAGAACTCTGATTATGTACGGTTTAATTTAGATCATTGACCTTACTTAGGGTGAGATCTATAATTTCTATTCCCATTTTCAATTGAAGCTGCGCTTGGTTGCACAATTGTAAAACTGATTTTATACAAAAGAAATGGTCTCTCCACAACTTCTGAAAAGCTCAAGTTTCGAACATTTTTTCATGTGTGTAATTTTTTGTCTCAGTTTTTTCTGTTTAACCTGTTTTCAAACCTAAAAGCCGCCCAAACCTGTTTTCAAACTAGCCCTAAGATCATTTTTATTTCATGTAGGTATCATAAATGATTTCATATATAGTTGAGGAGGATATTTTTCCCTTCAGTTAAACTATCGGTCCTCGAAGCATTCCTTCACGAATTTGGCCCGATTGGAAATGGATTCTGCACTCATAAAGAAATCAGGGGGACACCGGCGTGGTGCCAGCCAAAGGGCCTCCGAAGAGATGTATCAGTCGGGGATTCAAAACAAAACTCACTTAAATTTTTGGTGGCTTGGGAGTAGTAAATTAGATTTGATTCGATACCTTAACTTTTTGGACTATCTCCATTTTTATAGGGTCATCTTGGCTAGATGGCCGCTTCCACTCTCCTTTGGCTGTTATAAATTTTTTCCCACTAAACATTTAGTGGACACTTTATGTGGAAACTTTCATGTGTTAATGGGACACGTTGTGCCACTAATTACTCACATTTAATGAGCCTTAATTATCTTTCATCAGTTACGGGTGTTACGGTTCTCTAACCGTTTCTTCGGTTGTACTCGTGGCTCGTAGCCTGATCGTTTGTCTGTTATGTCTTCGAATGTTTCCGCAAGGTGAAAGATCGTCCGACCAGACCTCTCGCCTGGTCGTGTCATTTCTGCTCGTTCGTGATAAGTAAAGTCGTCCGATCAGACCTCCAATCTGATCGTGCCTTATCTATTTGTGGTGATATTCGCCCGTGAGGTATCTGACTGCCCGACTAGACCCTCAATCTAGTTGTGTCAACCTACTCGGAAGTGTCATCATGACACTTTGGATTCGGATTTGTGGGCTTTGGTTTTGATGACCTATATCCGCCTTGGCTTGGCACGTGTTATGATGCAGATTTTTATTTTCACAATAATAATTTTTAGATTTTCAATAATGTTATTAAAAGTTGTGTAATAAAAAATAAAAAAGGTTCATGTAACGAAGTACACTACATACATTGTGTTGGTAAAAATAAAATTAGGCCCTGGTAGTGTGTATGGGTGGTAAATGACGAGTCGAGCTTTGACCTGCTCAAGCTCGGCTCATTTAGTATCAGACTCTGCTCTGACTCGACTCGATTTGGGACTGAGTTTAATTTCGTGTTCAAGCTCGGCTCATGAAAAACTTGGTCGAAGCTTGACTCTGATATGTTTCAGTTGTTAAATGAGTCAAGTCGAAGCTCGAACCAAGGCTCGATTCAAACTCATTTAGTTAAAATTAAACTTCTTTAGCATTTGAGAAATCACATTTCACAAATCACAACATCTTATATACATGTGAAATTGACATAAGGTTGAGCTTGGACTCAGCTCGGATTTTTTGTATTCCCCTTTTATGTTAAGTAACGAACTCATATATGTAAGAGCTCGACTCAATTATAAATCGAACTTTAAAAATTGTTCAATCTCAACGAGCCCTGACAAACTTTAATCTAGCCAAACACGAGCTGCTCAACTCATTTACCATCAATATTAGTGTGGATTCTACATGACTTATATGATAGGACATGATAGGACCATTACCCCCAATCCAATAAAAAAACCCACGTCTGCATTGAGATAACAGAAATAACGTTGTTAAAAAAAGCCCAAACATCACTAGATAATCCTGCACTTTGTGTATTTGATTGTAAAATTGGATAACTATCATGATTAAGAATTAATTTTAAAACAAGCGTGGTCGCGCAGCCAAACCCACTTGAAACTTTTTTGTTTTGTTTTGAAGATTAATGATAGATATGTATTCATCTTGAAACAGAGAGCAATGTCCAAAGGAAATTACAGATTAGTGAAACAAAAAACATATAAACGACTCACGGAATCATAGACCCAAAACATAGAAGAACATTCTACGGGATCCACAACCAGAAGATATGTGTGATAGACTAAAGAAGGAAGAACAAATTTTCCCTCGGTGAAGTGGAAACTGTCCACCCCTACGCAGTGTTTTCCCCGAGATAGAATCAAACTGACCCGAAACTCAATTTAAAACGGGGTGCGTCTAATCCCACCTTGCAATTTTCTCATCCCACCTCTTCCCTAAACTCACCAACCTTACTTTTTCTGATACCTAATCCCATCATTCTTTATATACCAAACAAAGAAACCTCTTATCCCACCACTCCCTACTCTTTCACATATTGTCTCCCTTTTTTCTTTCCCTCTTCTTTTCTCCTCTCCCTCTCTGTTGATCTCATCGTGGCCCCGCCGCCGTAGTAACTTCCACCATAATACGGCTGCACTGCCATCCTTTCCCGTAGATTCATCCGTGTCGAACATCTGTCTGCGCCGTATCATCATCACCACAACCCGCCTATGTCAACCATTGTTTCTTATTCTTCAAGAATCATCTTAACAATAACCTTATTGTTTAGATCTGGTTCTTAGGGTTTATGAAAACTAAAATGTTGATTAAAAGATTGGTTATTCCAAAAAAAAAAGAGTTGTAAATAGGGTTTTGGATAGAAACCCCCAAAACATGTGTGTGAATGTTGACTTTTTTTTGGAATCTTCATGAATGTAATGAGATGTTGATAACTTGATATGTATGGTGAAGTGATGTACTGTTATTGGTCTTTGGTGATTGCACGAGTGTGAACTTGTGAATGAAACAACATGCTAACCAACAACTTCTAAAAATATGGATCGACAAATTCAGTGTCGACCGCACCACCCCAGGTCGACAGAACATCAGTCGACCCTTCTTTATAGTTGTTGACAGTCGACTGACATTCCAAAATTTGAAACACTATTCGACTATAATTGGGGTGATGAAGTCAAACCTAATATGTTCTGAATATATATATATATATCAATAGAAAAAAGGAAGACAGATAAATAAGATTATAATTGGGGTGATGAAATTTCATGTCATGCTTGCTCTTCCATATTTGGATTTGATTTGCATGTTAGAAAAAGAAGATGATTGAGAATTTAATGTTTGTACTTGGAAGGTGATGAGTGCATGTGACTAACCACTTGTATTCAGATGTTTGACTGATGAAGACAGAGCAAATGAATAAAAAGACTGTTTATTTATTTCGTTCATTGGGTGTTTGGTTTAGTGAGGGAGTGGTTTTTTTAAAAAAGTATGTGAATGTGAATGTGAATGTGAATGTGATTGTAGAAGTTTATTATGGTGGTGGTGGTGAAATTATACTTAGTGTCTTTTAAAATTTGATTAAAACCATATGGTATTCATGTTTTTTGAATATACAATTCGACACTTATACAATCGAACAAGCCCGCCCAGGTCGACAAACCAACTGTCGAACGTTGTAAAAGAGTGTTGACATATATCTTATTGAATATTATAAACAGTGATCGACAGAATTATTGTCGAATGTTTTAAACAATGGTTGACAAAGACAATTGTCGAATGTATCAAATAAAGGTTGACAGAGTGATTGTCGATTGTTCTAAATAAAAGTTAATAGAGTGATTATCGAATGGTTGGTGGGATTAACGAGGTTCAAGTTAGTTCTATAAGGACCCGTTTGGATAGAAGCATAAGCTATTCTGGGGTTTATACCTATTCAAGGAATTGTTGACTTTATCAATGGAATAAGAGATTTTGTGTTTGGTTGTGTTTTCTGTTATCATTGGAAAACGTAATAATAAAGGTTGGGGTGTTTGGTTGATGAAGAATAAGATGTGAATAATGTATAAAAAGTTGATTTGACATGTGGGTCCCATTGATGTATAAGAGGTGATGACAGGTGATTTGATGTGATGATATGTGATTTGATAGGTGAATTTTCTTATTCCAGTGGAGGAATAACACAATTCCATGGGTGGACTTGGAATACAAATACCAGCTTATTCTCTCCTTATTCCGCATTGCTATACCTCCTTATTCCGCCTACCCAAACACCTATTTTACTTATTCCTTCCCTATTCCACTCCTATTCCACCTTAATTCTACTACCCAAACAGCCCCTGAATGATTTTTTTTTATCTTAGGTTTGTGGGGAAAGTGAATTGGTTGGTGGAAATAGATGCGACTTTAAAAAGAGACTTACCAAACGGTAACAAAGTAAGTACAATGCGAAGAGGTACAGTACGTTGTGTTGGTAAAGGACAAAATAAGTGCGGAATAGTAATTATTATTCCTCCACACAATTCAAGACACTGGTCACGTAACCCGAGAAGATGTATCAGGTAATAATTATCCCCACATGCATGTGACAGAGAGACGAACCGACCATATCAATCTCCCCTCGCGTCCTTCCTCTTCCCCCACTCGTGCACACGGAGGTGCATCTCCGCCGCCGCGATCAAAAAATGCACCGCCTGAAGCGGCCCGAGCTCCCCAACGATCCCCCTCAGCGCATCCATCCTCAGCCCGTCCGCCTCCGCAAGCGCCGCCTCCAATCCCTCCCTCTTCGCCCCCATCGCCTCCTCCATCCGCGCGTCCCCCACCCCCTTCTCCACCTCTCCCTCCGTCAACTCGTGCACCAGTTCCGCCACCGACGGGTCCACCGCGGTCTCCTGCGCAGCCGCCACCTTCTCGCATATCGCCCTCTCCCGCGCCACCGTGCGCACTTTGAGCGCGTCGAGCCGAGCGAGCTGTTCCGGGGAGAGGTCGCCGAGGTCGCGCGTGCGGACGCCGCGGAGGAGGTCGTCGAGGCGGGCGTCGAGTTGGGACCCGGACTTTGAGTAGAGGAGGAGGAAGGCCATGGAGGGCCTCCATCCGCCGACCCAGATGAGGGAGTCCTCGGCGGAGCTGGTCCAGGAGGGGGAGAACATCTGGTAGACGTTACGGCGGGCGTGGAAGGACTTGTGGTTGTAGTAGTGGTCGTAGTGGAGGAGGACTCGGTCGACGAGGGGACGGAGGCGATCCTCGTTGGAGGGGGATGGTGGTTCGTTCGCCTCCTGAGGAGTTGCTGGAGTTGGCGGTCCTGCTCCGCGAGCCAGTCTTCGTAGAAGTCCGGGAAGGACTCTCGTTCGAAGCCGATGTGGGTCTGTTGGTCGGACAACATGGTATGGGCTTTGAAAGGGAAAGTGGGTTTTGGGTGGGTGCGCGAGAAGCGGTGGTTCGTTATATATGGTGTCAGTGAAGGTCGGCTTTGGAACCGACAAGTCTCAATTATATTTTACCAGTGATCATGAAACCGTTCATTTTTTTTATTTTTCATTAAAAGAAGATTTTAAAACATTGGAAATGAGACTGGGTTAGTGTTGAAAAATTCGATTTAAATTGACATATTAAAAACAATTATATTTGAGATATTATATTATTAATGTTTTTAAATCAAATTTAACAATTAATTAGATTATAATTTTTTTTTTATTTAAAAAACTTTTTTATTCCTTTCTCTTCTCTTTCTCATCTTCTCCTCTTAGACTTTTCACCACCTCCATCAATCCTATGACTTAGATTAATTGCCACACACTTCTCTCCTCCCGCTCAACCCTCTATTGATGGGTGAAAATGTTTTTTCTTAAATTTTACTATCAATCAATCTGATTCGTGAGGGATTAATGGAAGTGGAAATATTAAAATGTAATTTATGGCTTGATTTAGATTCTTATCAACTTGGAGCCAAATAAAATTTAAAACTAAATTTGTTATTTAACCCATAAATTGAAACAAATATATTTTTATCAAACCAGGATATTAAAAAAATGTCAATTATTAAATTAAATGAAATTCATTAGAACAAAATCGTGAGGATTGATGAAAGTGGTGAAAAGTCTAAGAGAAGGAGAAGGAGAACGAGAATGAGAAGAGAAGAGGAATATAGAAATTTCTAAAGCGAAAAAAATTGTAATCTAATTAATTTCTAAACTTGGTTTAAAGGCATTAATTACATAATATCTCAAGTATAATTGTTTTTGATGTGCCAATTTTTATATATTTAGATCAAACGGTCCAAAATGCGTTGGACCTAACCCGGTCCCGGGAAATGGAGACATCTTTTGACACGTGGCTACATTGTCTTGGACATCGACTTGGACGCAGACATGGATTTTAGTTTAGACATGGGCCTCGCAGGGGCTTACATGGTTACTGGGCTTTAACAAACTCTGTTGAGTATGGACTATGGAATGCTCTTATTCTTGAACCCCTTGTTTCAGATTTATTTATTTATTTTTGATAGGAAAGGCCTATAAGGGATGGATAATGGTACATCCAGCCTCATTTTCAACCTTAATTCCAGTCTATATGTGTTTTTAATTTTTTTAGAAATAGTATATCTCATCTAATGAGATACATACTTTTATAAAAAATGAAGCACAAATTCTAACAAATTACATGGATGCATTTATAGAAAATGTGAGCATATGTATCGATATAAATCTGTCGACACATATAGAACTAGAATTGAGACGAAAAATAGATCTGGGTGTAATAACGCCCATAAAGGATGGGTACAATGCAATAGGGCACAAGACTTATGTTACAACATAGAAATTATTACTTCTATAAAGGGGTCATACGGGGGATTGAATCCAATTCAGCGGCGTCAAGTGGTGCAACTCTACCACTTCGCCAAGCGAGGGGTTAATTTTCCCCATTTCAGGACTTGGCATGCGTGCAATTCATCTATATACATATGGGCACAGTCACTCACAGTCCTCACGCCGGCATCTCATGTAACTTGATAGTTGTTTGACAGGTTGTATATCTTATTAAATGAAATATATATCCTATTAATTTTTTTTTACTTCTCTTAAACATGGGTTCAAATATATAATTAATTTCTAATAACATTATATAATTCATTAAATGAAATATATCATCTTTAAATTAGGACCTGATATAATCTTTTCTAAGTTATAAAATGTCTATTTTATCTAATAAAAAAATAAAATATAATATATATATATTATTTTAAAAAGTTGTCAATTGTAGATGCATAGGACTGTAAAAGAGACTCTTTTAACGTTTTGATTTCTTTATATAAAATAAAAATATATTTTTAAAAATTAAAATACGTTGAGGAGGGCTACTAAAGTTCAAACATTTTACTGTGGACTTCGATATGTTGGCATACTTTGAAGTTTGAACACGACTCTTTTTTAGTGCCTGATCAATAAGTCATCGGCTTCTTCCATTAAATTTTTTTTTTATATTGGAGGGACTCTCCGTGACTAACTTTACGGTTGAGCTGAGAAAGCTACCTCCGCCTGTTTGTCCCGGTCTCACGGAAAATTCTTTCGAATAATCGCCAACAAACAGGTGGGTAAGTCAGCGCCAAGACTCAAACCCAAGACCTCCCCTTTAACCAGGGAAGCTCTGAACCGTTACGCTATAGCCACTAGGGACTCTCCGTGACTAACTTTACGGTTGAGCTGAGAAAGCTACCTCCGCCTGTTTGTCCCGGTCTCACGGAAAATTCTTTCGAATAATCGCCAACAAACAGGTGGGTAAGTCAGCGCCAAGACTCAAACCCAAGACCTCCCCTTTAACCAGGGAAGCTCTGAACCGTTACGCTATAGCCACTAGGGACTTCTTCCATTAAAGTTGTTAAATGGTTTTTCAATTTTAAAAGTAAACTCAAGTTGGACAAATGAATTTGGCTTAATTAAGTTACTAATAATACTTAGACCCTATTTGGAAATGGGTTTGGGGTTGCCTTTGAGTTTGTTGGAAATTGGGTTTCTCTCACCTTTTTTTTTTTTATAAAAAACCTGCAGCTTAATTAAAAGTTACACACATAGATAAAAAAAACTATAAAAAAAAACTAATTTTTTCATAACATGTGAAGATTTAGCTTCTTGTAAACTTAGATTTTTAAACCCAGATTTTAGAGAAAATCTGACTCCAAAATTGTTTTCAAACGGAGTCTTAATTGGTTAATCCATCATGATTTGAGTGGGTTAAATTCAAAGCCTTTGTTTCGTTCGAGAATTGGTTCAAAATAAGTGAAAATTACTTGGAATAATTTTAAAATGGGTGTTTGGAATACTAGAATAATTGTAAATGTGTATGTCAGAATTAACTAGTATAAAATGATATATAGATTCCAATTAATCCTTAAAATTAAGTTATTTTATATTATTAAACTCAAAAGAATATATGAGTGCCCACTATTGAATAATTTGTTATATATCATCTCTTATAAATTAATCGTCAAATTAACTGTCTTCATTTTTCACGTTTTATAAATTCTTATCTACACCTTATTCACATTTTATTTAAACAAGAAAAATATTATTATTACATTTCAATAGGACTGCAAGTCTGCAACTCGAACGGTTTAGATTCCAACCCGAGGTTGAAATATTTAACCCGAACTCATCTCTAACTCAATTTTCAACCTGGTGATCCCAACCTGAACCCAACCCAAATTGAGAGCTTGAGAGATAAAAGCTTCACAAAAAAAAAAAAAAATTGAACAAGAAAAACAAGAGAGGAAAAACAAGAAACACAGAGGAGGTGGGTGGAGGAGATCGAGAGAGAGGCCTGCTGTGAAGAAGAAGGAAGGAAGAAAAGGGAGTGATGGCTGAGTTTGTTTGGAGTTAATAAAACAGAAGAAATTAAAACAAAGAGGGGAGATGATTTTGGGGTCTCGAGGAGAGGGAGGGGGAGAGAGGGAACATGGAGAGCAGAAGGAGATGAGGGCGGTTAGTTTTTTTTTTTTACTTTTGTATAAAAGTATGATCAACGGGTTGAGATAGAAAAACAAACATCTAACGGGTCAATATTTAATCAAAACTACTCACACTTAGGGTGTGTTTAAATGAGAGTATTGGGTGGTTGGATTGGGAATGAGAATTCCAATCCAAGTTAATAAGTTGTTTGGATAATTTTTAAAAAATGGATTATAATTAGAAGAAAATGATTGAGAATCCTTAATCAAAGGGATTGATAATCTTACTCAAAGAAGTGGTATTCCTTCCATTAAAAAAAAAAAAGATTTTTTTACCGAGGCTTTACATCTCCTTTGTTTTAATCATAACCGACTCCCCCCTTTTCTAATAATAACTGACTTCCCCCTGAATCTTAACTCTAGCCTAATATTTTTTTAAAAAATTGTTATGATTAAATGTGATTTTTTAAACTTATTTGATTATTTTTCTCTAATTTTTTACCATAGCCTATGAATAATTTATTTTATTTTACTGACAATATATTGGTTGTTGATGTTATAATATTGAAGAAAAATTTATTTAAAAAAAAAAAGAATTTGGATGCTATAACATTGAAAAAAAAAGAATCTTTGGTAGAATTTTATTAAATAAAATGTAATTTTAGAAGATGTGTGTGTTATAAATAATGTAAAAATTAAATCTGAGTTAATATATATTAGATTTTGTAAAAATGTATTTTTAAAAATATATATTTTTTATATTGTAATCCAGGTGTTACCAAACACACGTTTGGGATTGAAAATCCCAATTATGTTTTCTGAATCATGTCCCATACCAAACAAAAATTGGCATGATTCTCAATCCCAATCCACCAGGACTTGAAATCCCAGGATTCACAGAATCTCAACCCCACTTATCAACCAAACAAGCCTTTATTGGGCTAGGTTGGGTCCGGTTATTGGAGATATCAATCTTAATCCAACCCAAACCTGAACTTGGACCCATTTTTTTCTAACTCAACCCATCTAAAAATCGGGTTCAACCTCATTTATAATAGAATAATTTAAAATATAATCAAATAAAAAAATCACTTTATCCTTATTTATACTAAAATGATTAGAATAACTTAATTCTCTATTCAAACGGAGTGAAGGCTCTTGAATTTTCCTGGAAATTCTTAGGTTTCAAGAAACTTAACCAAAATTATCAATGTTTCTTGGGTATACCAAGCCACGAAAGAGGGAAATCAGGAAGAATTTCTGAGCCTATGGTTGATTCCATGATCATTTTGAGATTTCTGCAGGAAGGCATAATCATTCAATAATATCTTAAACTGTTAAACATATATCGTCAATTCGTCATAGACATCTTCTTCAATCCTTTTCAATTAGTTCAGTATATAGACTCGTTTTACTTTTTTTTGTATAATATTTCTTCATCAAAGAATTGTGTTTAAATCTTGGAGGCATGCATTATATTATTACAAAATTTATATATAAATAAACCACACAAATTCAGAGACTCACATTACACCTGGCATTTGTTGCATGGCAACGCTTAATCTGTTCTTACACACGCATCATCAATTAATGACTCACCACCACCTTTAATATATAATAAAAACAAACCACCCCAAAATCCAACAATCAATACTCCCACATTTAATTAAGAATCCCCTCCCATAACCCCCCAACCCAAACCCCCTTCCCAACTCACTCCACCAACTCGTTCACCCACTCAAAGCCCGGCCACTCCTCCTCCTCGTCCTCCTCCACCCCCTCCCCACCACCACCACCACAACAACCCACTTCATCCCAAACCCTCAACCCATTCATCCCCTCCACCAAATCCCAACAACTCCCACCCCTCCCTCCCTCCTCTTCCAACATCCTCAGCTGTTCCGGCGAGTGCGCGAAGAAGCAAACCTTCCTAAGGCACCTCGGCCCGGCCTTGCATGCCCGGGTCCTGTACCGGGCCGGGTGGAGCCAGAACTCGAAAACGCCGTGAGCGAACTCACACCGCTGTCCCCTCCTGCAGTCCCCGGCGTGTCTGAACTCGGGACACGCGACCCCACTGTAGTTGAACTTGCGCGGGTCCCTGCGCCGCGCCTTCTCGCCACGATGCGCGTACGGGCACTCCGTCCAGTCGTGGCTCTTCGTCTTCGCGCACCTCTTTATCTTGAACGCGTACATCCTGAACTCGTCCGTCTCGTACACCGACGTCGGTTGGCCCAGTTTGGATTCGATCGTTTTCGTTGCCCACTCCATAAAAGCAGAGAAAGAAAAGAAAAGAAAATTTGGGTTGTCTTTCTTTGAATGAATGTAGATTTGGGTTGTTCTTGGGAAAGCCATACACAAGAAGGAATGATTTTTAAGGATCCATGAAAAGAAAAGAGAGAGAGACTTTATATGAGAATGAAGGGAGAGTTGGCGAATTTATAGTGAGATCAGAAGTAAATTAAATAGTTTTTTTTAATTTTTTTTGGATTTTTTTTTAAATTCAGGACCTTCATATCTTGCTTTTAAGAATAAGTCCTCTCTATCGATATCTTACTTTAATTTTTTTAGCTCCCTAATCATTTAAATGGATAATTTACTTTAACATAGATTTACTTTACTTTTAGTTACATAGATTCAATCTAGTAATATTTAACAATAAAGATATTTATTTAATTTTTTTTTAGAAAATAAATAGATAAAGATATCAACAATATCCAGATACTCAAACGTACAGTAAATTAAGTAGATGGATTAAGTTTGATATCATTTTTCCATCCAATATAATAAAGATAAGTAATTAAATGTTCTTTTTACACAAAGTACCAATAAAAAGTCCATATCACTCTTCTTTATATTATATATCACATGTTCCACTTAAATAAAGTTGATACAGAGAAAATGGATGTGTACAAGTTATATCAAATTAAGACAAACATAAAAAAAATTATTTAATTGTATAAGAAGAATAGCTTATTTTATCTTCAAAGACAAAGGTGAGTTAAGTTCATGGA
Source organism: Acorus calamus (assembly GCA_030737845.1). Lineage (NCBI taxonomy): Eukaryota > Viridiplantae > Streptophyta > Magnoliopsida > Acorales > Acoraceae > Acorus > Acorus calamus. The sequence goes on along the minus strand of CM060877.1, from coordinate 21,598,592 downwards.
TAATACAATAATTTACATTAAAAAAAATATCTCCTTGTTAAAAAGTTGTTAGATTTTAGGGTGTGTTTGTGCATGATAGAAAATGAAGGAAAATGAAGGAAAGTAAATATTTTCCCTTTGACCATTCAAAAAGCTAGCATTTGTGCCAAACAAGGAAAAGAAAAAATTTTCCATCACTTTCCCTCTCCTATTTTGTCTTATTAGAAAAAGTGGGAAAAACTTTTCCTTTCCCGTAGGTGAGAAAATGAGAGAAAGTGATGGAAAATTTTTCCACCACATGCACAAACACCTTGAAAGTTGAAAGTTGGTCAAAAGGAAAAAATTTTACTTTCCACCACTTTCCCTTTGACCCAAATTCCCTCACTTTCTTTCATTTTCCCTTCAACTTTGTGCACAAACACACCCTTAGGTTTTAAAAAATGAATCAAATTTCTCATTATAGTCTCTAACAAAGGGATCTTAGATATGAGCAAAATTAATGTCTAGACACATGAAATAGTAATCCTTAAACTATGGTGAATTGAGGTTTATATAGTTGAGGTAGAAAGCAACATCAAGGGCTCCAACCACACTAATGAATGAAGTTTATAAAGGACAATAATAAAATATGAGAACGTTTGGGTTCCTCAGCAAATCGAAACACTAGGTACTAAACGGACATTTTTTTTCTTTATAATGCGTCAAAAAACCGCATCTGATCACACGTGTCGGGGACCTATTGCGGCGGTTGACATAGCGACAAAATCCATCGCGGGATGCCCTTGCACGCGTGTCGGAAGGGACGGTTTCGTAAATGTTTTGTATTCGGAGGTCTGTTTTGTAATGGGCCTTCAAAACGGCAAGCGTTCGCTGCATGTGCTTCGCACGTGTCATCGGATTACCAAAAGGAGGGTATTTCACGTTTTACTTTGGTTTTTTTTTTTTTTTTTTTTGAGGTAAGGTTGACCTTTTATATCTTGACAAAACAGCTTACAAAAGGTCTGAAAATACTAAAAGAAGAGAGAAATAAAACAGCCCCTGGCAAAGATTAAACATTGCACAAGGGAAAGAAAAACAGAACAACAGGGAAAGGGAGAGTTCGCAAAGGAAGTACTATATGTTTACATATCCCATTGGCTCTGTCAAAGTGAACAAGGTGTTCCCCCTCACAAAACCAGCCCACTGAGTTGCGACCCTTATGTCTCGATACGGAGTTGGTCTCCCTCCCAAGCCACTCTGCTTACCCCAGCAATGTAGTAGCCCCATTGTTTAATCATGGATATCACCTTTGTTCGAAGATTTTCAAAATAAAAGGCTTGATTTCGAAATATAACTTCATTCCGAGCTTTCCAGATCGCCCATAGGCCCGAGGGTATCACCACCTGCATCACCCCAGCCCTTACAGACTTGTCGCCTGCATGCACACTGCGCCCCATCTCTTCCCATAGTTCCTCGAAGTCCTGACAGTTGACACGAATAGTGGAAAAACTTGCCAACCATACCCACAGCTGGGTTGTCTTTTGGCAGCTGAGGAATAGGTGTTCAACCGTCTCCTCCGCGTTGTTGCAAAGAGGGCAGCGGAGATCCTCCAGACCTCTCCATTTCCCCCTATAAACTTTCGTAAGTAGCCTTTTTTGAAACAGCATCCACAAGAAGATCTTCACTTTTAATGGTATCTTCCATCTCCACATGACCAAGGTCTTTGCTTCCATTCCTAGCACCGCCTCAAGATCTTGACAACACCACTTATATCCCCTCTTGACAGAATAGCTTGGGTTGGACCCCTTCTCCCATTGTGCTGTGTCGGCCCTCTCCTCCGCCGGAGAGAAAGACTGGATTAACTGAAGGAGAGCTGCTAGTTCGCCCACCTGGGTCTCGGTTGTAATCCGGTTGTAATAGCTTGGGTTTTTTTTCCCCCCATAAAAACCAAAAATGTTGATTTGACTCAGTTTATGAGTCAATTGTAACTCGGTTGGTGTGGTTATGTTAACGAAGGCTCAGTTTAAACAGCTTTTGTAATAAATAACAATTTTTAATGGAAGGGCTTAGTTTAGTTTAATTTTTGTATACTTCAATGATGGCAATGTCAGTTACACTGTGGATCTTCATTGTGACTTTAAATAAAAAAACTCACTTGTCTAAATCACTTTTGTTATCTGAATAGTAGTTTATATAGAAAGTGATTTTTAGTTAAAATATTTTTATTTTATTTTATGAATCAGTTATTTTGAGTAATCTCACTTTTATGCATTAAAAAAGTTGAATACCATTCGGGTCCTTGGATTTTTGTTTTTAATTGAAGAGATAGCGTTTGGGATTGAATTTTTAAAATTGATTTTTCTCCTAATCAACATCTTTGGAAAAATCTAACATCATAAGATTTTTGTGAAATCTGTATAAATCTAAGTTTTGATATTTTTTTTTTCAAAGTTGTACAAGGATGAGATATTTTCAAAAGGCAGATTTTCATTCAATGAAAAAAAATAATCTGATGTGATCTTTTCCAAGGCAGATTTTCACAAAATTAAAATTTATCAAAACAGTTGCAAAATTCAAATCCCAAAATCAGTTACAGTCGTTATCTATGAATAGTTATTTTTTGAAAAAGACTATCTATGAATAGTTGTAGAATGCACCTGGAAAGTTCACTAAAAAAGGCGGTATATCTATCTATTCAATATTTAATTGGATTGTGGTTGAATGAATATTATTCCAAGAATTTCACATATTTCCAAGCAATGCAGATACTGCATGCTACTTGGGAAGCACCAAAAAGCTCCTAAAAAACATTGAATGAAGCATATGTGTGATTTGACAGTCATAAAAAAATTAAAAAATCATCTCAAAAATTGATTTTATGACTTGTCCTCCTGTGATTTTGCCAAAAATCCTGGTTTTTTCATTCTGTTAAAACAGCAAATCAAAACAGTTTCAAAATAAATAAAAAAAACAGCAAATCAAAACAAGTGAAGAGTTCAAGGCACTTCCTTCCCCACCTTGGAATTTCGATCCAGCAAATTTCAGTGTCAATTTTTTTTTTTTTTGAGAGAACGTAGACTTTTTATAACTTGTTAATAAAAATTACTAGAGTCAAATTGTTATTCAGCATTTCTTATGGCAGAGACAGGTCCAGGCAATATCACAATGAAAAGCTGATGTCAAACGAGTTCTTAACTAGGCAATTATGTGCATATTGCAGTCTGCTTATATTCTGTTCCAATTTCTTATAGGAAAATGTAGATATTCATTCCATTCACTTTTGCAGTCGCAACATGTCATGATCATTTTTAAGGTGTATATTGTTTAATGAAGTGAACACTTTCACAAGAAACAAAATACATACTCAAATTAGTTAAATTCATGCATGTATTCAACTGCAAAAATGACTGTATCATCCATCACCTTTCACCATTCCTTTTATTCTGCTGATACATGACATCTCCAAACATACACTCAGGAGAACGGAAATATTGAAGAAAAATAAGAAAACACATCCTAAGTTGTTACAAAATATTATTCTTTATCAAGTTGTACAGTATTACATTGAAAAATGAAGTTACCTGTGGCTCAATGGTGTAAGAGGGTGCGTAGAGGACTCCTGTGCCTAAGTTGAGACCACCAAAAAGAATAGAAAAATTTACTATGTCGCATTATACAAGTACAAAGAGAGAGCTTTTAAGTTGTTAGTTTGAATCCCTTGAGAAAGGACATTAGCCCTCCCTTCTTCCTTTCTCAATACTCTATAAGAAAGAATGCAGTCACAGTAGTGGTGAAGAATGAAGACTCCCAGTCTGTGACAGAATTCATAAGAGCTGGGATTGGGGGGGTTAAACGTCGGCCAATGCTCAGATAAGTTCATATCAAGCCAAATTATAGATCAGCTTTTCTTCACATCTGAATCCTCGTTTTTATATCTTTCAAGAATCAAATTACAATTGTTCATTGACCGACCATCAAGAAGGCTGTGATTCCATAATTTTATCATAAACAACCTCCAACACCTGTTCAAATCAATGAGCAAATTAGCAATGGGAACCTTCAAAGATTGACTATCATGGTTGGATTGGAGATGTACAATATTGTACTGTATTAAGTGTGCTAATCATATGTTCATATTGCCGATCATAGTCACAAACACACCACACGGACAGGTCGTGAATCTAAGGGGGGCATACACATTTATAAGTAGCATCACTAAATATATATAACTTGTCAATGGTCAAGAGAGCTACCATATAAGAGCTGGCGCCCGAACAAGATCCTGCCCATGCAATCGTGAGAATGCCTCACATGCCCACGGAATGTGACCATCTGCCAATACCCTGCTTACAAGAAATGAGAATTCCAAGTGAAGACCGTAAAAGAGTTCGAAGCTCTCATAATGTAAGGATTGGAAAAACAAGAAAATAACTAGATGCAATATGATAGAACATATATAGACAAAAACCATGTAATATAGTCATTGACATGAAAACACGAATTAAAGAGAGTTTTGAGTCAGTAAAGCAAATGGGCTAATCAAATTTACCTCTGTTTCCTCACAAATGAATTCCAAAGGTGCATCATATGCTTCTCATCATTTGTCACATCCACAAAATCATCAAGCATCTGCATCACATGTTAGCTTATGTCAGAATCCATACTTAATTATCTTATAAGATTGCTCAATGGAAAAGAAACTCAGGTTCCTATATAGCATACAGGTTTGTTATGGTAAAATGAATGTGTTGAATAGGATTGGAAATCACTATATAAAAAAGTACACACACAGTGATCCTCATCCAGTGCTGGATGCCAAAGTAAAATAGAACAAATTAAAGCATATGTTCACCTATTGTAGCTACACTATACAAGAAAAACCTATGTGCAAGTTAATGTAAATAAATAAATCATACCCTTCGGTCTTCAAAATCTGCAATGTCATCATCAATTTCATCCTCACTGTCCCGATCTGACAATACTTGCTCCAGGGTCATTGGCTTCAAGTGCACAACATATCAGCATTTCAATCAGTCATGTAAATTTAAATTGACCATCCTACATACCTCTTTTGAGAATGATAGCATTTACCAATTCCCAGTAAAATTGTATAAATTACAGCAGAACAAAATATCAAGAATTTTTGAGCAAGTGAAATTAGTAATATAAGCCTTTCAATATATCCCATTCAAGCCACTGAATTTAAAAATAGGGCATGACATGGACTAGGTTCCTGGCACATTACCTACACTCGTCTTATGTGTCTGTCATATAATACATCCATAGTACATGGACACTGAAGTGGAAATGTTCACATGATGGTCATGCAGGTCAAAATGCATATGATACATCCATAGTACATCTCCCAGCACGCACACACGCACACACAGTTTTATAATTCTTGTTACACCAGATATTCCTGCGATAGATCACTCCCACAGTAAATTGAGTACTTCCATGAACCCTAACTTACTTTTCTCATTCCACTCACCCATCTCTTATACCAATACATGAGTCATGAAACTTGAATACACTCATGCCTCGTTTGGGAAGCAGAATAGGCAGGTATAAGGGTAGTATAAGAGTGGTATAAGAATGGATAAGGAAAATTGTTATTTGTTTGCAGAGTATAACTTGGTATTACTAAGCCAGTTTAAACGAGTATAAGAGAGTATAACAATTCTAAGTAACCCCTAGGATAAGCTATACTCACTTTATCTATTCTCATGGGCTCACATGTCAAATCAACTTTTTACATCTTATCACATCAAATCACCTATCAACACCTCTTATACATTAAAGGGCCCACATGTCAAATCAACTTTTTTACACTTTATTTATATTTTATTCTTTATCAATCAAACAACTCAACCTTTATTCTTACGTTTTCCAATGAGAATAAAAAAAACACAACCAAACAGAAAATCTCTTATTCATGTAGATTTGTTATCTATACTCACATAGTTATCTATCCAGAATAACTCAATTCCGCTATCCAAACGGGGACTCAATGATTAAATGAGTGTTTCAAAAGGCAAAGGTAGAATCCCCAAGCACATTGGTCATTGCAATTTGCAAGTGCCTGATAAAGGTGGCAGGCCCAAATCAAGTTAGATTGCTCATACTCCCATTTCTATTCTAAATTAAGCATCAGAATCATAGGCTCTCTTCAGCCAATAATTTTGAGTCAGTTTTATAGATCCATTAATGCTGTGAAACCTGATTCCAATTCATCTAGGTGGGCTATTACAAACTTTCATGTAACTATGACTTCCACCCATTCTTTTCAAGTCTTTATGTCCTCTCTAAGTACTGCATCTGAGGCTTTTGCAGTGAATAATTGGTCATATGATATGGTACTTATGCCTTTAGACACATGATATGGTAATTTTTGGAGTATCCTGTTATGTACAATCTATGGAGCAGAGATACTGATATGGACACGGTGACAAGAAAATACTGAAATAATCCTATCACACAGACATGACTTCAACATGGCATCTAACTAATAAATAATGCATCAATAAACCATGCATTAATATAATATATGATGTTCAACTATGAAATCCATTAAGAATTAAGCTCCTTTAACTCCATGGCACATGAACATTATAACATAAGCCTTACAATGTAAATATTGCAAATTCGAAGAAACATTACAGGGTCATCTTGCACCTAGTATTCGTGGTATCCACATGTGCCAAAATTAAAAATATGTATATATTGGAATTTGGACACGTATGACATCTGATATGCGTTCGACGCATGTCATGTCGTGTACTGTGTCAGATACATGTCAGACATGGATACAACCAGTCAATTTAAGTATCTGTGCTTCCTAGCCTACTCTTCCTGAAACCTAGACATATCAAAAAAAAAAAATGGTATCGCATGCAACCCCACATGTAGTTCCCACATGCTTACATTTTTTTGAAGGTGTATACTTCATGTAACAAAGCATGTACCTTCATTAAATTGAAGTGTATACTAAGATGAACTGCATGGACCCACTTATAGGAAAAGTGATTACATGCTTCGTCTAACAGAGCATATACCTCGTTGTGCATTTGGGACTGCACGTGGGGCTGCAAATGAGGACCATGTAACAGCGTCGTTATCTAAAACCTCCAGCTGCACACTCAGTATTATACTTCCTAGTCTAGCAGGGGACTGTAATAGCAGAATTTATAGAGATTGTAAAGTGACTTCTCTGACAATATAAGGAGAAGCAACAAGATTAAATTGAATATAGAAAGATAGGATACTGATATTTAACTATAATATGATTACAATACTACATTTCCCCCCTTATCCTGCATGCCCTCTGAAAGAATATCATCAAATGGACACAATAGACCAGCACAAAGGATGCTGTCTAAAACAAACAAATGTACAAATAGAAATCATACATGTATTAAGAAACATAAGTTCTATATTTCACTTTAAAACATGATAAAAAATAAGTGATCATATAAAGAGTCATGCATCACCTGAGCTCTATGTGAGTGGAAAAACTGGCGCTTTTGCAACAGAGCACGACTGAAATATTACAAGATATATAAGTTACAAGAAATATTAACAAGAAAACTATTTTAAAAAAGTACCAAGATAACTAGAAAAATCTATCTTTGCATCAGGGCAAGGATCAGGAACACTCGTAAGATGTGTAAAGGAAAAAAATTGTGGCTGCATGTGAAAATATCATGATAAGAATTTTGAAAAGAACGAATTACTTTCGGGGATCAGATCTGTCTGCAGAGAGCTTCTTTGTCTTCACACACAGCTGCCCAACAGGGACAAGATGATTACCACACGCAGATGCAGGGTGAGGATATTCATTGCCAGAAGAAGCCTGAGCAGTGGCAGCACATACACCTACTGTGTCTGGGCTTGATGCAATGGGTTCAGCACACTCAGTGGGACAAGGATTTTCTGAACCATAGCTCTCAGACTTACGTCTTGCAGACTGCAAATGGCTTTCACCAAAAGAAGCCTTTGCAGTCTTTTCTGCTCCTTTATTCAGAACTCCATCTAAGGAATTACAACTGAGTTGTTAGTTGCACTCAAAGGAACTCAAAAGGACACAAATTATGAATACCAACCAATGTCAGATTTTCTACGATAGGGCCTGTTTGACGGCTCTGCATCTGTTGGCGGTGTAATAGGTGCATGGAAAGATGTTCCAGTATCTTTTTCGTGGTAGCCCTCAGGAGGATCTTCCCCACCTACTTCCATTGAGTCCAATTTTACATGTGGATGCACTGGATTTGCATTATAGACCAGGTCATTTTTCCTACGCCGCTTGAATTTTGAGCTACTGATACAATACAGTTCAGTGTTAATTACAAGTGCAGCCTTCACCCGAAATACAATAAACTATAGAAAGTTTAGATAAATCACCAGAAGAAAAATGTTTGCAGCCTTGGGTCCCTTCCATCAGCTGCAATCTGAACAAGGAGGAGGTTAGATGAAACTAGAAGGTATCCTTGTGTAAATAATAAAAAATATTTTCTAGTATTCAATATCAATGCTAGTTTTCGAAATAGAGGTGAAGGTGGAATTTCACCTCTGATGTCCAAGTATCAGTCTTTACAGAAACATTAACTGCCTGATACTCTTCAGTAACCTGGAGAGAGCACAAATTTTACTTGAACAATCAAAAACTACATAATAAGGATAAAATAAGACAGGAGATTCCTGACGTTTACCAACCCAAAACTCAAAATTGAACAGGTCATGACAAGACGTCAAGTGATATCGTAGACCCTACAAACCACAAAGATAAATCTCAATCAATCATTTAGCTCAATCACAGAAAAATACCACTGTAATAAAGAACGGTAAAAGGCAGCTTATTCAAAACAACATATATGGAAAGATACATATGTGACCACTACCTTAAAGCTGGCACACTTCACCAAACAAAATGGGCAGGAGAAGTCTTCAGTAACTGTTGAGTAAAAAAACAAGAAGGTTAGCATTATATTGAATCTCCATAATTAAATATTGCAAACCCATTGAACATGCACCACTTATATGACATACAAAAACAGAGCACCTATTGAATGCCAACGACAATTGAAATGAGAAAACAGAAATAGAGATTAAAAAAACTATTTAAAAAAGGAAGCATGCCAAACCTTCAGTCTTCTGTAGTGTGTTGTTGTAATATTTATAGTTGAAAACAACATTGCCAGCTCGCAACCTTCAGCAACACCCCCCGGCCCCCCAACCAAACACAAAAAAATAACAGAAATTAGAAGAAATTAAACTTAGCAATATAAAATACTTCACAGAGGGAACACTAGATAACAATTTCCTGAAATGTTCTGTTCACTTTGACAAGTGATGAGAAACAAAAAAAATCCAAAAGAACAGGAAGTTACCTTTCCTGTTTTTGACAAATACATCAACGTGAATTTCTCAAAAGGATGAAGTAGATGAAAAATGAAAAACTAAACAAGAAACATTCAGAAATATTAAAATTCATTTGTAAGGGAATTTCATTGACAATTCAGGAAATATATTGTGGCAATGGCATGGAATGATCCACCAGGCACCAACTCATTAAATGCAATAGATGAGCAATATTTCTCCTATGATTTCTATGAAAACAAAGGTCATGTACCAAGAAAACACACACACATTAAAGTTCCAGTTCTCGTAGATGAACTAAGATCTTTCTCTAGTGCATGCAGAAATTTGATAGAACAGGGGATGGTAAATTGGTACACTAAATTAGGAAGATTACATGTAATATTTCATTATTAATATGTATGTTCCACCGAATGAGATGAGCAGACAAACAAGTCAAGCCTGTTCATCCCTTCAGTTGCATTGGTCTAAAGTATGAGTACAAGTATAGTTTCTGAATACCCACTAACAAAGGATGTTACAAGCTATGCTAGCAAATACACATCAAATATCAAATATTATAAACAGCAAATATTGACTGAGAACAGAAGGCACTATGATTTAAAAAATAATAATGACAGTATTCTTACTGGATGATATGAGGCAGTAACAAACTAGGAACATTGTCATAGGTGTACGAATCATAAGGAGATCTTTCTTTTGCTCCGACCTCTTGTGCGTGAATATTCACTTGCACTTGCCATGATGAACACTGGAAAAGGCATAGAATTTCAATCAATAATACTTTCTTTAAAAAGAAAAAGAAAAAAGGAAATCTTTGAATGTTGTTTTGCATCCTAGTTACATACATGAAAAAAAGAGCATACTTACCATGGACCCTGAATTACGAGGGATCTGGAAAGCTATACACTTGTCCTGCCCTTTGGAACTTGACTGCAATATATGATAAAATCAGTATCACATGAAATTTTGTTTGAAACAACTGGTACTAAATGTAAAAATCTGTTGAATAATTCTAGAACCTCACAAGATGCATAACTCATTCAGATGCATAACTCATTCAAATATTATTAGATCAAAATCCTTTCTGAGATAACAATTATCCAAAATTTACTTGAACTGCATGTCACACTGCAAAACATTCCATCACTAATCCAATTAACTTTGTTGCTACTTATAAGGTCGCCTCATCATAAGCATCATCAAATTTTTCAACCAAAAAACCGTTAATATATTTAATAAATTGTTCATTATCATTGATAGTAGTTTCTCATCATCCAACACGTAATGACATATAGAAATCCTCAAATTTCATGTATTCATAGAAGCAATAACAACCATGAGGACAACTTTATGTGACAGCTTATCAATTCACACACAAACAGAGTGACCTTCCTCTTTTATAGTTCATAAACTACGTAATTTCCAACAAATAATTAAAAAAGATAAACCATTCATGGGGAGAAACGTTGCATGACATACTCGACTATAGGACCATAATTCAGTTAGGATGTTTGCTTGGTAGGTTTGGCCAAAACCATGGTAGAACTCTCCTCTACCGGGTGTAGGCCAAATAATTAAAAAAGATAAACCATTCATGGGGAGAAACGTTGCATGACATACTCGACTATAGGACCATAATTCAGTTAGGATGTTTGCTTGGTAGGTTTGGGTCTTGGTAGATTTGGCCAAAACCATGGTAGAACTCTCCTCTACCGGGTGTAGGCCGGGGTTAGGAGATTTGTCACTCTTGTGCGTTTTGTGATGTAAGTTTGGTTTGGGCATTCTCTTCCATTTAATAAAATCAAGGTGAATGCCTACCATTTTGTTTCAATAATAATAATAATAAAAACTCAGGACGTTTGTTGATTTTGGCCACTGCATGTTTTGGACAGGTAAAGGCCCATCTGACCAGGCTATTGTTCAACTTTTAGACTCACATAATTCTTGTATGTACTGAGACCTAGGATAACAATGAGCTCATGACAGAGGCCAGTTCAGTCACAACTTTGACTAGGCCTACCCAATTGCCAACTAGAATAGCCATTGTGTAGAAATATAATCAGAAGTAATATCCACATACAGATTTCATTATTCAAGTATTTATCTCACATTTTCCAATGCACTACATCAACAGCACAAGATAGCATTCACAAAAAGCATCAACAACATACCTGCAAAACACCAGGATGCATATCAATAGTTGACAGCATCTCAGATTTGTGCCCCATACTCAAGTTGACACAGTTCTCCAAAGACAAATGGATTGTTTCTAATGGCAGATTGCCCCATGTGCAATTTCCTTCAAACATTGCTGGTAGAAAACACAGATAAAAAATAAAATGGTGAGCAGAAGCTCCAACAACAGAAATTCTAATAGAGCTACACTATCACATGAATTATCTACAACAGCTGTTTAAACTACAAATATGGTAAGCGCACTGCTACCTTGAAGCCACAAAACAGAATTCTGTTCCCAGAAATATAGACTAAAATAATCAACGGTCAATAATACATGCAGAACAGATTGACGAACAACATAATGTTAAACTCCATAAACATTGGGCACAGCAAGCTGATCACTAGGCCGATGCTAATAAGTCCTAGACTCCTAGGCTTCAATCAAAACATTTAACCAAAAAAAAAATCATTCTTGCTTTAAAAAAAAATCATTCTGGGCAAGTAGAAAGATGCTAAGCTGCTACTTGAAAGAAAAAAACCCTAGACTTCAATCAACAATTTCAAAATCCCAAAAGGCCATCTGTGAGATCCAAAGACAACAAGAAAGGGGAAAGATTTTGTGTGACCTATATCCCTCCATCTAACAAATGCATTGCCGAAAAGCCGTTCGCTTTTCTCTCTCCAACCTATGCTGATCTAAAACTTAGCAGCTTCATTTCCACTTTACAAAATTTGATGTCACAATGCAATGGTTCCATGAATCAGCTGTGTACAGGGAGTTTGAGTAGATCATCTAAACTCTTCCTTGATATGAGTCCATCTGCTTCCTACTATTCTTCAAGAGAACAACCTTCGAATTGCAATATCTCAGAAAGATTCATTTAATCAACACATGTTTGCTTGCATTTTTTCAGTTCTATAAAAGTGGAATGGTCAAGAATATAAATAATGTGTGAAACAATTGCCACTGATATTTAACTGGAGCAGCACATGGATCTATGGCTTTATAAAAAGTTTTGAATTCAAATGAAGAAACAACATGTACTTTTCCAGTAGGTTATGTATATTTCCTTGATATTCTTTCTGGGATCTTCAAATGTAATTGCATGGATGAGGTTGTATGAATCCATCAAGCAACAAAACAAGATCAATGAAAAGGTAAGTGAGATGAAAAGCGTGAGTTGAGTAAAAAGTATCTGTTTAACATTATGATTTACATTGGTGTGCTCCACATACAACTACACGAACTATACAAAATGGAGGAAAAACATAAATGATTCAACTTTGTCTTTATGTAATAGGAGAGTGCACACAAGCAATCCAACTTAAACATTTGTCATAAGTTTTTTTTTAAGAATATTATGAACAGTAACCCACAAGGCAAATGATAGGAACATATGTAATTAATCAGACCATATTATAACTCAGTATGATCCACTAAGATATTTTACATGGAAATGACATGAGCTCCACATCATCTTTCAGCGTGTCACTTTTATGGGATGAACATTTTGCTTCCCCTGCATAAAAAACACAAAAGCATTTAATAGGCACACTCATGGCACACTATTACAAAATATTATGTAATTAACACACATGCACACAGATAAGGTCATACCATGGCTTACAAACAAGATAGTAAGATTGCCAGCTTTGGCCTCAGATGACAGTTTCATCATCTCGGGTAGAATGAAACTGGCTTCTGATCGACTACTCTCCCCAAGTCCGCTATAAGACGTCAGCAGACATGCTCTACTGAGTTGATAAACTGCAGTAGACTGTTGTGGCTACCAATCAGTGAAAGTACATCGAATATTAACACCCCCCCCCCCCCCCCCCAAAAAAAAAAAAAAAACAGTGGCTTTAAAATCAGCATGTTCATACAGGAATTCTTTTTACTGTATCATACCTCAGCACCTGTAAAATTAACAACAGGTCTCGCCAAAAGAATATACAAGGGGAATATCTTATGTGACTGCACTTCATTTGCATTCCTCTGTAGTGATATGGACAGATGTATTCTACAAACACCAAACCACTATTATCAAAATATGACTTCAAGTTTATATGTTTACATGACCAGCAAAATTATAACAGAAGATTAATCTTTGACATTTGATGGTCAACCAGCCCATAAAATTAATATTTACATGTACAATTACCAATGTGAATAATATTGAAGAAATTATATAATCATAGATATCACCAAAAATATGGGCATATACTACAAGAAATATCCTACAGAGGTGAAATAGGAATCACTAAAAGGATCGTATAAGCACCTTCTTTTGCGTCTTGCTTGTATCTTGTAGTGCAAACTACGCTGGAGAAATGATGGCTGCAGAAGCAGATGTTTACATTAAGCATAATCAAAACAGATAAATAAATAATTAATTAAAAAAATCCAGATTCAACATAATCAACATAATATAAAATACAGCCCATCGATACATGAAGAATTTTGGAATATCCTATATGAAAAAAGTATCAACACCTCTATTCTCAATTGTTACTCATATTGTATAGTATGAATGAAAATATGTGTGCATTAATAATCAATTGAAATCCTGAATTAAATGAAGTATTCAAATGATGTATGGGCTTAACTCTCAGCTGCCTAGGAAATGTAAAATGTAACACTAATATCATTCCATCAAGCAATATCAACTATCACAACCTGTTGAAATATGGCAAATGCATTATATGAGATTCTCCTTCAATTGCTATTACTTCTACCATGGTTAAATGGATCTGTGAATTGAAATCTGCATTGTGAATTTACAATCTATGTGGATTAAAATATCCATGATTTAGATTTACATGGATTTCTTCCAATTCTTATTTTTCCATTGTAGGAGCAATATTAATTTGTTTTATACCGACTAATGTAAACAATACAGACAATAAATATCAGGTTTAAATTCAAAAATTGTCAATACCAAGGTTTGTTTTAAAAATACACCAACTCAAGGAAACAAGAAAACAAAGAGGAACAAAATTGTACATTTTGTGAAGCACGCCGTTGAAGAATATTATAAAGCTCAACAGGCTTGCAATATATCGAGAGACTTTCTTCAGCTGCAATCGCTTCTTCCACGCCTAAGTGGATGCTTGAGTCTTGACGGCACATTTGATCTGCAGCTCTGGAAAAGCTACAACTGCAACCAAAATTCCTGCATCGCAATTTAAATTAGTATGTGATCCTTCCGGGCATTACGCAGTTCAATGAATGTCTCTGGAGAGTCCAGGTCATCATGATTATGCCAATCAAATCATACAGGACACATAAAATTGATTGGGCTTGTTTGTAAGTCAATAATGTAAAGTAGCCTGTTTTTTATTAGGATAAAATAGCCTAATTTGTTTAATGATATAACTCAAAGTCCACTAGCTTCAGTAATTCACAGCTAATTATAGAAGCAGTAGATGTGGCCATATGCATGTAAGACTGATGATATTGCACAACAATATTTCAATTAGCATGCATATCGTATTAACATCTTACAAAAAAAAAAAATTGAATAAGGTTGAAGCTTAGTCTAATATGAAGAACTGATTTAAGCATGTTTCTGCAGACAATGACCTAAAATCTTGGACATTGAACTCTTATAATGCAACAGGATAGAGTTGCAGAGCAAAAGCGTTATCATCTACTAGATGCAGCCCGTGCTCTTCTCACTGTCAGGGAGGTGTGCATGATGAAAGTTACTGATTATAATAAAAGTAGCAAATGATGGATCATAAGAATCACAAAAAAAAACCACCCAAAAAAAAAGATCCAAATCAGTAGTACATACGTAGTGTCATGAACAACCAGAGGTAAGCCTGGCATTTTTCAAGAATGATGCACAAACACCAAGAATCTTCATGGTTCTCTGATCATGCCCTGGACGGCCATTGATGAGTTTAGCTCTCAGCTGCATAGGAAATGTAAAATGTAACACTGATATCATTCCATCAATCAATATCAACTATCGCACACTGTTGAAATATGGTAAATGCATTATATGAGATTCTCCTAATATGAGCAAGCTCCTCAGTCCTCATCATTCATTGATCCGGAAATCATGCATTGCAAAATTTAGGTTAGAAAAGTCTCAGTTGTCCAAATCAATTAAAAGTTAATTTATGTTGTTTTTTACTTTGGTGATGAGGAACCCACCATTAATTTTTCCAAATGTTGGAAAAACCCTGGATGCACATAATCACCCAAAAAACCCTGTGCATCAGGTATTTCTGGGAGAATTTAAACTTGAGACCCATGGGGAGCATACCCAAGGCTCTAATCAAAGTGCCAGACCCGTGTGGGTTATGGTGAGCATACCCATGGTGTTTTTTTCCCTTAGGTAAATTATGATGTTTTCTAAATATTCACACACATTATTTTGACACACTAGATTACAGACCCTGAAATCTGAATTATCATCTAGATCAGCTGATCTATGGCAAAGGTGCGATTTCTTGGAACAATGTTGAAGTGTTCGGGCTAATAGGACAAAGTCCTGGATTGGAGTATTGAGAGATATCAGCTTGTGCAAAAAATTGCCAAAGAATAAAAATATATGCAATCTCATTGCTCCCAGCACCCTGCTACATGAAGACTGGTCTGAGTAATGGCCTCTCTATCGGGACACCCTCCCCACAACCACAAACAGAGAAAATGAAAGAAAAAAGGTCCATCTGACAGTGAGAGAGAGGCAGGAACAAGAAATATGCAAGCCAAAGTTATTCTGATTTTTCACATTGGAACCTAACCAGACCTCATCAACTTTACTTAAAAAGGGATAAAAAAATGAAACCAATGTACCACCATTGTAAAATTGTTCCCAAAGAATACTCCCCTTTAATCAGTGTACAATATACTGAACTCAGTCCTTCAAATTCCACATAGTGTTTCTTTTCAAAACGAAAAAAAGACCCAAATATTAGGAAAGAAAAAAAAAACAGCAACTGACGCTATATATTGTGAGCCAATGATTCCCGATTTTACAAAACCCTTACATTTCAACAGAAACGATTCAAATTTTGATGAGGGGATCAACAAAAACACATCGACGCAGTCAAGAAATCAACCATCGATCATGACCAAACCAGCTGATCCAGCCTCGCCATCGATTAAAAAAAAGATTCGTCAAAAGAAATCACATGAGCTGCAACGCCTGTACGAGGAGCTCGTCAAGACATCAGAGCTTCTTCTAATACAAAATATTGCGAGAAACACGAATATACATCCAGAAAGACAATAAAAACCAAATCTTCACCACAAAAACCCTAATTTTGGAGGAAAGATAACCCGTACCGATTAGATCTAACAAACAGATCTAAGAAAGAATCATCAAAACATACCAAAAAAAATATATAAAGAAAAGCAAAGACAGGAGAAGATCGTGACCTCTTTTGCAGCTCAGACGGGTTTTTTTTTTTTTTTTCGTCTTGAAAAAAATGAAACGATCGTCCAATCAATCGAACGGCATAAACGGCGGAGATAAGAGAGGAGACCAAGCGCCCGTTTAAAAAAAAAGTCCCTAATTTTTAATAAGTAATTAATGCTTATATGAGACGTGCGTGCACTTATCAAATCACTGAGACGGATTTTACAAGATGCTACGCCCTATGTATGGCTACTCCCTAGTTCCGCAGAGTTGACATATTAAGAGGGAAAGAATCATTCAATCCTGAACGTCCATTTTAAGTTGATGTTTTTTGGTTGGGACCGTAGCCCGGGTTATCGGACCCTCCGAAGGCCATGACCGACCCGAAAAAAACCACAAGACTGCTCGAGTCTTTGTTTGAGTCTAGATAGAGTTAAAACTGCTTCGATCAGTCCTGTGAGTATCAAACTGCATAGTCCATTAATTGAACTACACAAACTATGAATTGAACTGCACAATCAATTGTTAAATATATATTCAATCTCCTATCGGATATTGATGATACTTATGAATCTATGTTTTGTCCAATAACTGATTGAATCCAATAAAAGAGTGAAAAATATATCCAACAATTGGTTGTGCGATTTGATTTATAAGCCGTGCAATTTGATTAATTGATTGTGTAATTTGGTACTGACAGAACTGATTGAAGCTAGTCATGATTGGATCGAGACTCGTCTCTGTTTGCACACCTCACATGGCCCCTTTTTTCCACCCCTCCCATATATTGGATTTCTAATTTAGAAGATACTTAAACCCGAATATGAATTTCTTTGTACACCCCACATCATATTCTCTTTCAGCGGGAGCAATCGTGCATCTCTCTCATATAAATATTTTTCTTCAAATATATAATTATATAGTAAGTGAATATCACCATTAAAAAACTATCATAAAATAATTTTAAAATAAAAATAAAAAAACCAAAATATATTTTAATTAAAGAATAAATTTACACATAAAACAATATGAAATATAATGTTGATGCACATTTTATCATTCAAAACCTTAAATCCTAAAAAAAATTTACCAATCAAAATCCTATACATTAATAATATTAACCTAAACTCTTGATAAACTTTGTACCTCATATATGGTGAAGAAGATGTCTTGCTCGAATAAACCAAATAATAACAATACACGTAATCTTTCTCCTCATTTTCTTCTTTTTCGCGTATGACAGACAGAAGAAGAATATTTAATTGTTCGGAGATGAGTGGGTGTGCAAATTAAAGAAAAATTAATAAATGTAGTTCTAAAAAAAGATGTATGATATCTAAATGAGATGCGTGCAAATCAAATAGATCTAAATAGATCATATGTGTCACAATCCATATAAGGGACATGCTTATAGATTTGAGCGGTGCAAATTAAGTAGACTTTCATTTTCAGAAATGTTTAAAATTATGTATTTTTTCTAACAAAATATGTATATATTTTGTTTGGGACCGCATGCAGCTAATGCTTAATTTTTTGTTAATTGAATTGAATTTGGGTATGCGTCCTATTTGAATTGTTTTTTCATACTCATCTTAATTTAAAAAATAAGTCTTAATTATTGTCAACACATTCACTCCTACTACATAATTTAAAAATCAGTCTTAATTATTTGAATGGAGGGAACGAACAAGGTCGGCAATTCAACTAGGTATCTTTCTATGATCATTATTTAAAGGTCATCGTATCCTCGAGAATCACAAAAGAATAGAGCTGGTAAACGAGCCGAGCAGCTCGGGCTCGGCTCGGTAAAAAGCTCGTTCAGGCTCGTTCGATTAGATAAACGAGCCGAGCTTGAACCAATTTTAAAGCTCGGTTTGTAAACGAGCCGAGCCTGAGCCGAGCCCGAGCCTCAACCGAGCCTCGTTTACCAGCCCATGTTTAACCCATTTAGCCCAGGCCCAACCCGAGTACCCGACTGGCCAGCCCGACTACCCATCTTTTCTCAATTTCTCCTCGACCTTGATTTGATTTTCTCTCTCCTGACTCTGATCTTTCACTTAATGAAACCCTAGCCGTCTCTCATCTTTCACTCAATGAAACCCTAGGCGACACCATCTCTCGGCGACACCGTCTCCCTCTCTCGGCGATCTCTCTCTCTCTCGAAAGCCTCTCTCGGCGACCGCTGTTCGAAGTCCCTGCAGAGGTTCTACACTGGGGGACCCGTCGCCGTATCGTCGGACGGCACATTCATGGCCTGCGCCTGTGACGAAAAGATCAACATCGTCGATTCGTCCAACGCTTCAGTCAGGGCAACCCTCGATGGGGACACAAAGCAGGTCACCGCCCTAACCCTTAACCCCAACGGGAAGCTCCTCTTCTCCGCCAGTCACAGCCGCCTCATACGTGAGGAAATCAAATCCTCTATTCATTCATCCTCATTTTCTTTAATTTTTCATAGAATCGGTCAATCTCTTCTTTGTTTCTCGTCTCCCTTTGTATGCTAATTGTTTTGATTCTAATTTTTGTTTTGTTCTGTTGTTTTTTTTTTAGGTTTTTGGAGGAGATATGATTTAGGACATCGCGAGTCCGTGATTCATAAGCTGAGGAATTCTGGTGAGGAAATTAAAGCTTTGATTTCATCCTTTCTTTCTTTCTTACTTTCTTTCTTCAATTTTTAGGAGAATCAGTGAAAATCTCACTCTCGTCTCCCTCTCTGCTCTTTGTTCCTCGTTTCCCTTTGCATTCTGGTTAATTATTTTGATTCTAATTTTTCTTTCGTTTTGTTTTTTTAGATTCTTGGAGGAGATCGTGAGTCCGTGACTCGTAAACTGAAGAATTCTGGTGAGGAAATTAAATCTTTGATTCCATCCTTTCTTTCTTTCTTTCTTTCTTTCTTTCTTTCTTTCTTAGGAGAATCAGTGAAAATCTCTCTCGTCTCCCTCTCTGTTCTTTGTTTCTCGTTTCCCTTTGCATTCTGGCTAATCTTCTAATTTTTCTTTCGTTTTGTTTTTTTTAGGTTCTTGGAGGAGATCGCGAGTCCATGACTTGTAAGCTGAAATTCTGTGTCAGGTGAGAAAATGTAGCATTGATTCATCCTTTCTTTCTTTAATTCGGTGAATCTCTCTCTCTCTCTCGTCTCCCTCTCTGTTCTCTCTTTCTATTATGTATTTCTGTTGTGTTTTTTATGTTTCTTTTCTTTTGTTTCTTTCAGGTTTCTGGAATTGATTATCAGGTGAGAAGGTGACAGTGGAAACCCCAAAAGTTGAGTTCGTTTTTGGGGGTTTTTGTTATATTGTTCAGTTGTTTTTTATTCCCATAACATTATGTAGAAATGAATGCTATTTTCGTTTAAAATCAACTCATCTGTCTTACCTTTAGGTTACAACCATTTTCATTATTTAATATATTGTATATGCTATTGTTTTTATCATCACCATTTAGTTTCTAACGAGCCTGAACCGAGCCTGGCTCGAGCTCGGCTCGGCTCGTTTACTTCAGCCGAGCTTTTAACGAGCCTAACGAGCCGAGCCTGAACAGAAAATTAAGCTCGTAACCGAGCCGAGCCGAGCCCGAGCCGAGCCCGAGCCGAGCCTGAGCAGGGTGAAGCTCGGCTCGTTCGGCTCGTTTACCAGCCCTACAAAAGAATCTCATCTTGTTTAACACAATCTAAACACTATAATCCATGGTATCCCATTATTAACACCATAATCCATGCCATCCAATTCATTGAATCCCACATTAATCTTTGTAATCTACGCCGCTAACAATGCCCACATTAGCTTAAATCACAACATACATACCTTGGACCAAATTTCCATTAATTAGAGTGACCTCAAAATGGACTTAGAAGCACAACACGTAGAGTCACTCTCTTCAACACACAACAAACTCTAAGTGAAGGACTTCATATGGTCAGAGAACGAGTGGTCGATGGTGGCGCACGACGACTTTGACAGCGGCGACGACATCCCCATCATTAGCTTATCAAACGGGTCTCGAAACGACGATGAATGTTATGAGAAAGCGTGCAAAGACATGGTGACGGCATGCGAGAGGTGGGGGTTTGTGAGGGTGGTGGATCACCGGGTAACGCCAGAGATGGTTGAGAACATGAATAGGCGGTGTTCGGAGATGTTCGACCTCCCGATGGAGGTGAAGATGAAGGGGGCTAGGTCGACGTGCATGCCGTTAGGTTACTCGGCTAGTAACCTTGATTATGGGCATAACCTGCCTTGGGCCGAGATAAGTGCCCTCAACATGTTGGTTTTGCCAAGAAGGTCTATGGAGACAAATACCAACTTTTCAGGTGATTGATCAATGACGCATTTCATCTATGTAGTTAATTTGATTTGGAATTTATTTAGAGGTAGTGTTTTTTGAGGAAATGGTAGACAATATATAATCATTGTAAACAAGTTACATTTAGTCTGAATCTTACCTCAAGCAAGGAAGAGAAAAGAGGAGAGGAAAAAACATTTCAATGATTGAGAAGATAAGGTTACCATACAAGGGTGTGACTTACTCCTCCTTCCTCAGACCACATGAGGACCAAAGAAAGACATAAAAAACATAATAAAAACATAGAGACTCTTTGCACCAACTACTTCCGAACCATTTCAACCCGGGTCGATCTGTATTTCCCCATGTACAATCCGGACATCACCCACGCCCGCTAGCGCTCTTCCCTAAGCAGCAACAAGCCCCATCGTGTCCTCCCATATATTTTCCACATATAAACGGTGTCCGGCAAAGATACGCTTGTTTCGAGCCAACCATATCGCCCAGAGGGTAGCGGGGATCACTATCTTCAGAACGCGTGCTTGGAGCCTCGAACCGCCCGGGCGAGAGTAGCTCTTCATGAGCTGCCACATCTCGTCTCTGCTGTGGAATACCGTATGTATGCCCGTGGCAGCTCCGATGAGGCCCCACAGTGCAGACACGGCCGGACATTGCCCGAACAAATGATCCACCGACTCCGGGGCTGCGTTGCAGAGCGCGCACGTCGTCCCCTCCGCTGGCCGCCACCTCGCTTTGTATACCTTCGTTAGTAAGCGATCTTGAAACGCCAACCACATGAAATTTTGTGTGTGTGTGACATTTTGTGTTGATCATGCACTTTTGAATCTCCACTATGGTTGCAAAACAATAAAATCATAGTATAAATATTGATTATTTGTTTTGAAAGTCGAGGATATAAAAGAACAGGAAGAATTTGAAGAATGTGGAAGAAGAAGATTGCCGAGGCTATGATCTCCCGGAACTGTAGCCAAGAATTAATGTGTCTTTTGTATGCTTTTCTGATTATATTTTCATCTTTGTCGATATGTTTTTAATAAAATATAATAAATAATAACATAATAATATTTCATATACATATATCTTTTCAGATACGACTTGTGGTTGTTTTTAATAGCGTGCAAAGACTTCAATGCAATTTTTACAACTTTTTTTTTAATGCTGCCATTTAATGATCTACTAGTTAATGCACACGTGCGATGCACGTGAATTATTATGAAAATTATTTAAAATTATTATTATTTAATTAAATATTAAAGTTAATATTATCTTGTACATAATATATATATGTATAATATATAAATATGCAAATGTATATCTTATAAGGGAAAAACTACTTAAATAAATAAAAGAATTCAATAGATACATAATAATAATAATCGTGATATACAAATAAAATATTAATGTAAATTTGTTTGTGACATTAATTTGTTAATAAATTATAAGTAAACATAAATATAAATATTATTTGTGACATTAATTTGTTTTGATTATTATAATATTTGTTAAAAGCATATCTCAAATAAAAACATAAATATAAATATTATAATATTAATAACATAAATAAAAATTAAGTATGAGCAATTGAAAAACAGATCTTGGATCAATTGATAAATTTAAATTCATTATATCACATATTCATTTAACAAAAATAATAATTAAATTTATATGTGTAAATTTCAATTCCTAAATTTTACATATAATTTCAATTTTTTCAAATATAAAATAACATTAAAATATAATTTTAAACAGAAATAATTTTGTATTTGCAACAGAGATATACGATACATATATTGTTTGTACAATTATTTAAATCAATTTCACTGAATTGATGTATATATAGAAAATTTAAATAATATCAATTATAATTTAAAGAAATTAATTTATTTCTCCGTAATTTAATAATTTAAATTTTCACCCATTTTAAGTTATCCATACGAAAATCTAAAAATTGTTATTTATTTTGAATCATAATTTTATATTTAAGTTTAATTTAAACTTATTCAATACAAATAATATTAAAATTATCTATCTAAATTTAATATATGGATATTATCTTATAATATATTATTTTATATTATCTTTTTAAATTAATTTTTTTTATTTTTGTCAATTAATCCATATTTTTGTCAATTGTCTCCATTTCTTAATATTTCAATTTTTATTTATTTAAATAATATTTATAAATATCTCATTTATCCATATGTAAATATAAAATTTATCTTAATATTATTTTATTAATCCATATCTAAATTTTTTAATTTAAATCAATCTTATAACATACTTTTCATCCATAACTTTTGAATTTTAAAGATGTAGTTATATCAGTTTTAAGTTACATATTTGATCAAATATCTTGTAATATCAGTTTTACTTAATTATCTTATAATATGTTATTGATCCAAACTTATCATTTTTTATATCAAAATTTAGCTCTATTTCTTATTGATTTTGAGTTACATTTTCTAACTAACTTTTGAAAAGCATTACTTACACTTCTACTGTGTTGAATTCATGTATGCACTAATCAATTCTCCTAATATTTAAAAATATTCAATCAAACGAAGATTAAAACTTTTTTTTATTGTTATGCAATCCCAACTAAATATATTCAAAATTATTAAAAATAAAACACACTCATCATCCATAAAAACAATCACATAAAAGCAAATGAAAAAAAAATATTATTGAAATATAACCAAACATAAACAAAAAATTATAAAAATAAAAATAAAAATCAAAGTCATTTTCTAAATAGACAAAGACTTAGAAAATAAAAAAATAAAAAAATCGTATTCACATATATAAAAAATAATGATAATTAAATAAAGTAATAGATGTATATTCTTATGTGCTTTTAACAAGTATGTAGAATGTTATATATAATTTTTATAAATACAATATTAAAAAGGATAAACACCTGAGAAAATCAATACTTATATATTAAAAATAACATATAATAAAAATATTTAAAAACAACATATTACTCTTTCGATCAAACTCTAGAAGATAACTCTTATATGTATAATTCAATTCTCCTAAAATAAAAAAAATCCATTAAATCAATGATTAGAATATCCAAATAACATATTCAAAAATATTAAATATGACAAAAATTCATCATCCTTTCAAATAATTATTAAAAAAAAACAAAAACTCCAAATATTTGAAATTAAATATTATTGAAACATAATCAAACATAAAAAAAATAAAATCCTCTTCCAAAGACATAAAGACCAAAGAAACTAAAAAAAAATGAATTGAATATGAGAGGTTGGGTATTTATATAGTATTTTTTTTTTGAAAATGGCTCATCCGATTTTTATATATAACCTGATTTTTTTATTTCTTATGATTCATTTTTATCTATATTTTGTATTAAAATATAAAAAACCAAATTACTCAAAATCAGATAATTTTGAATTGAGAAAATTAATTATTTTAAATTAAAAATTAATTAAGACTGATTTTTTTGTTTTTGAATATCTACTTTTATCTATATGTATTTTGAATTTCTAAAAATAAAAAATTAGTTATTATATCTATTATATATATATATATATTTAAAAATAATTAAAATCAATTTTTATGTTTTACAAGATCTAATTTTACGTATATGTATTTTGAATTTCTAAAAAACAAAATTAGTTTAAAAAATCATATTTTATGAGATAAAATCTAATTTGTGAGATAAAATCTATCATATTAAAATCATAGATAAGAATATTTTGTAGATATAGATGTATTTTTAATTAATTTTAAGTTGTAAAATCGGCTAAATGATTCCCCTTCAACTAGTACTTCTAATAGATGGGGGTATAGATATAGATTTTTTTATCAAAATTCTGAAATAAATAAATAAATTATATTAAGTCATAATAAATTCTGTTTAGATAATAAATTTGATCAAAATTAAATTATTTCTAAAATTCTTTAATTTTTAAAATTACAATTTTTCTAGCATAACTCTTATTTGGAAGAATAATAGCTCATTGAAAAGATGTTTTCATTGTATACTTGCATGTGAAATAGATTTTTCAAAAAAATATTTCTAAAATTGTTTAAAAAATTATTAATTTTCAAGCATAATTCTGATTGCATGATGAATATATCACTGGAAAGATCAATTCGATATATATTTATGCATGTATAATATAATTTTCTAAAAAATGATTATTTAATAATGAAATTGAAATTAAATATGAAAAATTATTTTGAGCCAAAATTATTTTTTTATCATTTAAATAAATTATAAATTTATTATTAATATTAATAATAAAATGAATATTAAATTTAACTTATTTATGATATTTTATTAAATATAATGTTCAAATATATTAAAAATGAAGCATATTCATCGTTCTTAAAAAGAATTATAAACAAAAAGCAGATTTTTAAAAATAAATATTATATAAAAATAAAAAAACATATAAAATAATCTTCTAAAGATATAAACAATAATCGATATAAGATAAACTAAAAGATATATATTCCTATATAAGTCTAATAAGTATGTAAAATAAACTAATATATGTATATTAGTTATGTACTATTTATAAATACAATATTACAAAGATGGAATACATCAGAAAATCGTTGATAAATATTAAAAATAATATAAAATATTAAAAAAATAGCATCTTACTCTTTCGATGAGCGTGTAGAAGAGAACTTTGTATGTATAATTCAATTCTCCTTAAATAACAAAACATTCAATAAAACAAATGATTAGAATATCCAAATAAAATTTTCATAAATATTTAAAATTTAAGAAAAATACACATTTATCATCCTTGAAAACAATTATTAAAAAATAAACATAAATTTTAAATATTTGAATTTTAATATGATTGAAACACAATAAAGCATAGACAAAAAAATAAAAAAAAATATGAAATCATCTTGAAATAAAGACCTAGAAACTAAAAAAAAATGAATTTAGAAGGAGAGGACGAGAGGTAGGGCATATATATATATATATATTTGGAACCTTCTTTTCACCCTAAATAAATGGCAATTTTTTTTATAGATATAACCTTTTTTTTGTTTATTTTGATACATTTTTATCTACATTTTGAATTGAATTTTAAAAAATTATATTACTGTCAATAAAATGATTTTTAATTATGAAAAATAATTTAAATATTCTAAAATAATTAAAAACGAATTTTTTATTTTTGAAAATAAAAGACCGATTATTAGATCTATTATATTGTTTTTTCATAAATTAAATGATTATTATTATATTTTATATAAATAACCTATGTTTTCTTATAATACACTTCTTTCAAATTTAAATTTAAATATAAAAACAATTATTAATATCTTAGTGTATTTTGAATATTAGAAATCGAATCTTTCAAATTTGACTATCATTAAAACTTTTTTTTAGTTTCATAATTAAGATCCATTTTTATCTATAATTGTTTTGATCAATTATGATTATTAAAAATTGAAATTTTTTGTGTATAACTCCGATTGGAGTTATAAAGATCTCGATGAAAAGATATTTTTTGATCAATTATGATTATTAAAAAATTATAATTTTTCGTGTATAACTCTGATTGGAGTTATTATGATCTCTTTTAAAAGATATTTTTATTTATACATGTGCATATGAAATGGATTTTTTCAAAAAATGATTATTTAATGGTGAATAAGATCAAAAGTTTAAATAAATAACAATAATTATTAAATAAAGTAATAGATATATATTCCGATGTACTTCTAACAAGTATGTAGAATATTATATATATTTTTTTATAAATACAATAATACAAAGAATAAACACATGATTAACCTCTTGCTCTTTCTATCAATCCTTAGATATTAAAAATAAAATATAATAAAAATCAATCCTTAGATATTAAAAATAAAATATAATAAAAATATTTGAAAAGAACATCTTACTCTTTCGATCAACCTCTAGCATTTTACTTCTAACCTTTTTGCATGTATAATTCAATTCTCCTGAAATAAAAAAAAACATTCATTAAATCAAATGAATAGAATATCCAAATAAAATGCTCAAAAATATTAAAAAAGAAAAACATTCATCATCCTTACAAATAATCATTAGAAAACAAACAAAAACTCTAAATATTTGAATTTAAATATTATTGAAACAATAAAAAAAACATATAAAATCATCTTTCAAACACATAAAGACCCAAGAAACTAAAAAAAAAAAGAATTGAATATGAGAGGTTGGGTATTTATACTTTTTTTTTTGTGGTAATGGTTCATCTGATTTATATAAATAACCTGATTTTTTTATTTCTTAGGATTCATTTTTATCTATATTTTGTATTGAAATAAAAAAAATCAAATTACTCTCAATAAGATAATTTTGAATTGACGACATTAATTATTTTACATAAAAAAAAAAATAAAACGGATTTTTTTTATTTTTTTGAAGATCTACTTTATCTAAAAATAAAGTATTTTAAAATTCTAAAAATAAAAAATAGGTTATTATATCTATTATATATATACATTTGAAAATAATTAAAACCAATTCTTTTGTTTTTCAAGATTTGATTATATCTATATGTATTTTAAATTTTTAAAAATAAAAAAATGCTTATTATATATGTCATATATTTAAATTAAAAAATAATTAAGACTGATTTTTTTTTTGTTTTTCAAGATCTATTTTTATCTATATGTATTTTGAACTTCTAAAAATAAAAAATAGGTTATTATTTATATTATATATATAAATTCGGAAATAATTAAAATTAAACCAATTGTTTTTGTTTTTCAAGATCTAATTTTATCTATATGTAATTTGAATTTCTAAAATAAAAAAAATTGGTTATTATA
The DNA here is from genome assembly GCA_030737845.1 of Acorus calamus. Taxonomy (NCBI): domain Eukaryota; kingdom Viridiplantae; phylum Streptophyta; class Magnoliopsida; order Acorales; family Acoraceae; genus Acorus; species Acorus calamus. Next base: position 21,570,585 of record CM060877.1, on the reverse strand, counting down.
TCTAATTATATATATATTCGGAATAATTAAATGCAATTTTTTTATTTTCAATATTTAATTTTATCTATATGTATCTTGAATTTCTAAAAATAAAAAATAGGTTATTATTTATATTATATATATAAATTCAGAAATAATTAAAATTAAACCAATTGTTTTTGTTTTTCAAGATCTAATTTTATCTATATGTAATTTGAATTTCTAAAATAAAAAAATTGGTTATTATATCTATTATATATGTAATTTATATATTAAATGATAATTATCTTTTTACAGGAATAACCAATTTTATTTATATATATTACTTTCAAATTTTAAATTTAAATATAAAATATGATTATTATTATTATCTATGTTTTTTTAATATTAAAAAAGAATATATTAAATTTTTTATCATTAAAACTAATTTTTTAGTTTCTTAAGATTCTACCTTTATCTATATGTATTATGATAATTTAATATTATTATGATATGTATTAAATAAAATCTGATAAGATTTGTTAATTAATTAACAATAAAATATTTATTTTTTAAAAAATAATATTTCATGAGATAAAATATAATTTGTGAGATAAAATCTATCATATTACAAATATAGATAAGATTTGTTGATGGATATAGTTGTCTTTTTAATTAATTTTTAGGGGTAAAATTGACTAAAATGTTTCCCCTTCAACTCGTACTTTTTATAGTAGTATAGATAGATAAATAAAAAATGGGCGCTCTTATACCCTTATCTGGATCGAGTCTCAATTTTAGTCTTATATGTGTCAATAGAAAAATAATAACGCTCACATTAACAAAACATATGATTCGAAAGAATTTTTTTGCATTCTTTATAAATGTATAAATGCAATTTATTAGAGTATATGTTTTATTTTTTTATAAAAGCATGTACCCTATGAGATAGTATACTATTTTTAAAAAATTCAAAACACGTGTAAACTAGAATTGAGACTGGAAATGAGGCTTAATGAAACATTATCTAAATAAAAAATCAATTAATTATTTTTTTTGCTTTGTGAAAAAAAAAATCAGTTAATGTTGGAAAGGGGTATAACCATTTATGGGTTTAATTATCCATATTACTAAGAGGATATACACGATAGCGTGCGGTGCAAGCTTATACGATGTAAAAATAAACAATAAAAAGAATACATACCGTCTCAGTGTATATTTAATTCATATAAAATATATAATATACTTCTCTAAACAAATACATATATTTTTTTTATTTTAAAAAAACAATGTAAACAGTGTAAAATCTAAATTGAGCTATGAAAAAAGATACACATAGCCCCCATTGCAGTTCATCTATTTTTTTTTATAAATCATAAACTCACATTTTGAAGTGTATATTGTTATATGAAATAAAGTATATATCAAGATACATTAGTGTATTTTTTTTATAATGAAAAAATTTTAAAAAAAATTTAGGTCATACACTATAATAATGCAGTATATACTATGTTATCATAGCATATAGAACTGTAACATGGGTTGTAAAAAGGACTGCGTGTATCATCACTCGCTATGGAAAAAGATACACACAGCCTGGATTGAGCTATATAACACGGCCCAACCAACGTTATGGGTCGGCCCAAATGAAAGTATGACACCGACGCGAAAATATTTGTTCCAAATTTTAAAGTGACAAAAAGAAAAATCTGGTCGGTACCTATGTCGGTACCGACGTGAATTTGAATGAGATGAGTACACATATACATAGTTTAGAATTAGTTGTAACTTGTATTTCTTCTAATAAAAGCGTTTCAGACTTCTTTGCGTGCCACCTACTTTTTAGTCTCTAGCGCCCCCAAAGACCAGGTCCCCACCTTAATTGCTTGACATATATATCAGTCAAAGATTTGGGATTTTAAGCACAAAAAATTAAGTCACATTTGATAGTGATATAAGCTACAATAATTTTAGTATGGATAAAAAAATAATTATTTGTTTTTTTTAAAATAATATATATAATTATAATTTCAAAAAATAAAGTAAAAACTATGAATTGATTTAGAGAATTTTTCGTGATTACAATTAATATGATAAATAGTTTAAAAAAAGAAAATGATCCAATTAAATTTATAGATCAAATATAAGTGAAATGCAATACTAATAAAATAATAAAAACAAAAAAACTATAAAAAAATAGAAACTAATGTATGGACGAGTTCTTTAAAAAAAAGAAAAAAGAAAAACAAAGCAAAAAAATCCCAAAAATATGGAATAAAATAGGATTTTAGAGCGTCGTCCCATTAATTATTATATTATAAAAAGAGAGACAGAGAATAAAGAGAGCAAGAAATAAATTTATAACAAGAGTTACATTTTATTAAATTATAAAACATGAATAAAAAAATAGAATGCACCATTCAAACAAAAACTTTCATAAGAATAACCTACTCGTTTTTATACATATATATCATATATATGTATGTGACGTAACCCCAGATCCAAATGTTTACATTAGTTTCAACCGGACTCAAAGGCCAAAGCCCGTTTTTAAGTGAAAATTAATCGAAGTAATCTTAAAATTGGTATTTAGAATTTTGAAATAAATGAGATTTTATATGTCAATATAAAATAATACATGGATTTCAATCTAAATCATGAAACTCATATATTTTAGATTATTAAATAAAAAAGAATATGTGGATTCATCCAATATCATTATTTTTCATATTTTATAAATCTTTATATAATTCAAAACACAATCAAACAAAAAATCACTTTATCATTATTCACACAATAGTAGTCATAAACTTCGTAATAACTTTTAGGAGATGTTTGGTTAGAGGAACATGGAAGGAATATGTGAGAATAGAGGAGAATAAGAAAAAAATAGAGGAGAATAAGAATAGAGGAGAATAAGGAACATGGAAGGAAAAAAAAAGTATTTGGGTAGAGAGAATAATTAAGAAGGTATAGCTATGTATAATTATGTGGAGAATAAATTGATATTTGTATTCCAAGCCCCCTTGGAATTGTGTTAATTAGTTATCCACTGACCCACATATCAAATCACATGTCATCACATCAAATTACATGTTATCACCTTTTATACATTAATGTGACCCACATGTCAAATAATTTTTTTACACATTATTCACATTTTTTTCATCATCAATCAAATACTTCAACCTTTATTATTACATTTATCAACGAGAATAACTGAAAACACAACCAAATACAAAATCATATATTACATTGATAAAATCAACAATTCTTGAACCCCCCGTTTGGGGTGGAGAATAAACGTCGGATAGGGGAGAATACAGTAGAATAGCCCCCAAATAGATGTTTGTTTGACAAGAATAAACCTTGATAGTTATGTTTGAATAATCTAGGATAAGGGCTGATAACTATTATCAGAAAAAGCTAGAATTGCTTATCAGGGCTTATCTATACCAATGGATAAAAATACCCTTATCTGTCATTTTAAAAAATTTATCTTACCTAACACTCTCTGCACACATTTCAAAAACTATCACATCTATCATATCACACACACATCTCTCATACTTATTCCCAAACACAAATAATTTATGCAGGGGTATAATTGTCATTTAAAAAGTTATAAACTCTTATCCATCTCTTATCTACCACTTATCCTTACTTTATTCAAGGTGAACCAAACAACAAAAAGATCAATTTTACGTTTCCCAATGAGAATAACTAAAAAGACAACCAAACAAAAAATTACCTATTCAACTTCAACATGGATTGTTATTTATCCCAGTATAGCTATGAAGTGCGAATAACCTTATGTCACACCACCAAACGGTCAAAAATAAATATAAATCCCAGAATAACTTATGCCGCTATCCAAACAGGCTCGTTTTCTATCCAAACGGATCAAAAGGAAAATGATCACACGTCTTCCTCACCCACCAACACGAATCGTTGCCACCTTCGCCGCCAAAGCACGGCAAATTGGGCACGTCGTCGGCGATGCTATCAGCCACGTAACGATGCACTCGTCGCGGAACGTGTTCTCGCATGCATGCACGCAGGCAGATCACGCATTCCGAGGCGGTGGTACCGTTGTCCTCGAGATCCGTGCCCAACAGCCTGACCTCCTCATCGGGATAACATAAGCAGCGAATCAACCAGGCTACATTCCTAAATAAGCAGAGACCATAACATGGTTTACCAGGATGTTATGCAGAGGATGATAAATTAAACATGATGTTATGTTATCCGAAAATTAATTAATTCTTAAATAAACAAACATTTACACACATTTGCATTTGCAGATTCTGTGGAAAACAAATCTTAGGCTCTATTTGGTTCGTGTCTTCCATGTGAGATTATCAGAAAAGTGTATAAAATTCAGTATTTGATTAGTGGTAATCTTGATCCAACTGAAATTAAAATCCATACATGTGGAAAAATGAGGTGAATATCAAATTCTCACCATTTGTAGTGATAATCTCAAATTCCATTAGGAATATTAAATTAGATTATTATTATACCTTTTACAAATTAATAAAATTACTAGTACATCTCTTCTAAAATAAATAGTTTCCTTTTACCTACCACCCATATAATGGGTTTATATAGTCATTTTGATTTTTTAACTAAAAAATTTTATTATAATTTTTATATGTGATGTGAAAAATCTTAACTATGTATTAAATATTAATTTATATTTTTAAATTCAGTCTTTATTTTTGTAGATGAGTTTAGATATTATTATAATTGATATAATATGTGATGTGTGATGTGAGTTTAGACTTAAAGCAATATATCTGGATCCGTAACTAATAAAAATAGAAGGTGTAAGCGATTGTTAGCAGAGACGGATCTTGCCGATTCAACATAAATTAAGCCTCCCGTTTATTATTATATGTTTAATTATATAATCGATTATTTTATTTATTTGCATTCACTAAATATTTATAAAAAAAATTACTCTTTTTATTATTGTGATATGGGTAAAGAAAAAAATTTGCAAGTATATATATATTAGGAAAGATATTTTAGACATTTAAATCAAATTCCTTATTATTTTTCATGGATGAACCAAACATTGGAAAATGATTCTTCAGAGAAATCCATTAGTGAGCCAAACAGTCTGATGGAATAAGAATCTATGGTAAAATAATTCCTGCTAAACTGATTCTTGATAAAATAGTTCTACCCAATAAAATGACACAAACCAAACGGGCCTTAATTATGATGATCAGTTAGGATAATGGTGTTCATATAATCTCATATTAATTAGCCATATCTTGTTTTTTTAAATAATCAAAGATTGACACATGCTTACATTATCTAAATAACCTTACCAAACATTTTAAAAATTAAATGAGACCCAGTGCAACAAATTAATTCCGATGCCCATCCTCTGTTTGAGATAGATCCTTTTCTAATAAAACCCAAAATATTAATTTTAAGGGATTTGGATTAATTTGAAAATGATTACTACATTACGAGGATATAAATGGGTTGAAAAAATTGGGATTATGATATCTTTTTCAAAATATATTTTTTTATTTGCAAACACGATGTATGGATGAAGATTAGTTTTTATCTAATAAAATAATGCAAAATTATTTGAGCACGTCTTAAACACAAAATGTAGGCCTAAAATGGGGGCAAGGCTTGCACTGTACATAAGGGATCGGGTTAGGTCCCGTGTGGACAATTTGATTGTTAAACCGGTTACGATCTTATAATTTTAAGATACACAAATTAATTAAATCATAAAAAATAGAGTTTTTCATTTTTAAGTCCACGCAAACTATATGATTTAGTGATTGATCCCTCTCTTTTTCATATTAATGTTTTAGTCCCTGCAAAAATCTAGGAACTTAAATATTAATAAGAAGAAAAGAGGGATCGATCACTAAATCATATAGTTTACGGGGACTTAAAAATAAAAAATCCTAAAAAATCAGGTTTAGAATTTATTTGTATTCTAAGTTTAGTCTTGAAATCTTACAGAGTATTTCAATCAAAACAAATTATAAGATCATATGGTTATCGAATGCGTTGGACAATTAAATTGTTTAATACCCGGGCCTAACTCGAACCCTATATATACATAGATGATGAGTACAATTTTGCTCAAATCCGGAGATCATTGACTTTGCTTTGTGTAGGCCTTTTGGGATGGTCAAACCAAGAAGGACAATTTTGTTCCAATAGCTAAAAACAACATATACAGTTTGGTCCGTATGTTGGGTGCCGACAGTGCAATTTAATGAGAGTAGTACATATTTAGGTAAGAATTAGTTGCAAATTATAGATCTTTATTAAAGTACCATTTGATTCGGATCATTACTTTGGATAGATTTTTTTTCTATCAGTAACGTTCATTTTACTAGGATTCTAAATTTCATTAGATTGTTTTATTAGTCAACAAATTTTTACTCAGATTGATTTTAAGTGTCTAATTCAGACATGAAAATGATAGTGAATTAGATTTAAATAAAAAAAAAAAAATTTTACTAGCAGGATTGCATATAATATTGCAAATCTAACCATTTACCTGTGTCGCAATGATAAAAATGAATAATACTAAATTAATAAAATATTTACTTAATAATAATATATATAATAAAATAAAACAACCATACATATAATTAAATTAATTGAACACAAAAAGGACTAATCTCCATAAATAATTACGTTATTAACTTAGGCATAATAGTAATAAAAAATAAAATTCATGAAAATCCGTAGAATGCAAACAAGTTTGAGTGATTTTGATTCCACATTATATGTTACCATTTGCATTGATTTTGAATTTAGTGGGCCCTCCCTACTTTTCATTCCAGCAATATCACAAATCAAATAAATGAATTGACATTTTTCAGTTAAAGTCCATATTAAAATATCATTATTAAAAAAATTGAAGTACTTGTCCACCAAATACCAAATCCTTCATGAGTTGAAAATTGCTTGCACTCAGCATGTTGAAATCGACTCTGTGATATAAATAGCAAAAAATGAGATTATTTTGTTTTAATTTCCAAAATTATCCAACAGTTCCATTGTGATCAAATGAGGGGACACTAAACTCAAAATATCTTTTGGTGTGGTAGGTCAAGATTTCAGGCTTTTGCATTTGGTGGAGCTGTTTGAACGACGGCAAGATCAGTTATTCAACAATCCAAAACCAAAGGTTGAAGATGGTGAAGAAAATAATATCTATGATTCCAACGTCACACCTTTTTCTTGGTCTTGGTTTTAATTTTAATTTCCATTAATTCACATATACTTCTAAACAAGTCTCCTTTAACAATCTTGTAACCTAAAATGATGCAAATGATATTATCTCTTACAATTTTTAATATCTCTCCCTCCTTATTTAAAACTTCTCACATTATCATCAAATTAAAAATTAATATCAATATAAGAAATGATTTTTTAGAGTGATTTTATATGTTTTTTAATTTTTTAAATATGTTATAAAAAAATGTTAACATTGTCAAAATTGTCATTATTAAATTTACAATTTTGTTGTTTGATTTTTCCTAACTTTTTAAAGTTTTTTTTTCATTTTTTTGTTATTTATATATCTCATGAAGGTCTTGCATAAGAATTTTTTTTGTATATTATTAAACATATGTAAGTGTCCCAAAAGATTCTATAAAGTTTAGAAATGTCTAAAAAAATATTTTCTAATGAAAATTTTACATTTTTTAGAATTTACCTCTTAATGGTATATTTAGATATACAAAAAATAATAATAAACTTAATGCGCAAATAAAAAAATATTTATTATTTTTTAATGTTATTTAAATAGAGTGTTAAATACTAAATATGTATGATGATGTTAAATAGCAGATAACATGATGGTAGTCAAATCATTTTTTACTTTCTAAATGTTGAAAGAATATTTTTTTAGGTAAATTTTTAAAAATGACTGATTTAGATATTTCAATATTAATTAATCAATTTCTATTAAATATTATATAATTCTTAAAACCATTGTCTTTCACATACAAAATGAGATATTTAATTTTGTTTAAATTCTCGAAGTAAATTAATAAGCCCTCCCCTCCATCGATCGATCTTGGCATTATTTGACCATTAATTAGTTCATATGAGACCAGATGGATCGGTTCTCAAAACTGACATGTATTTAAAATACTATAAATCTCATATTTTGAACTTGTAGAATACGATGATGTAAAACAAATTTAGAGAAAAATCCTTAGAAGCTATTTAATTTCAAATTAATCAATTCTCAAAATACTTTTATTTTGAGAATTTGTCAATGATGATATTTGTTTTTGACAAATATCTTGTTTAGAATCTAATAACAATTAATTACTCTGACTGGAAAAAAATAATAATAGCATTTTTTTATTGGTGAAGATTTTTAGAACACATTTTAAGATTTTCATTATGTTGTTTGTTATTTTTATTAAAAAAAAATTATTAGGGACCAATGAGAAATTAAGAATCTAAATATTAGGAAAATAAACTCAACCGTAGTCCTCGAGGTACATACCTCACTAATTTTTTTTATTGAGTCGTACAATTTTATTGGAGTGATTATTTTTTATTTATATTAAAACACATATCATATTAGAAAATGTATACTATCTTTACAAAAATTAAAAATTGTAAATTGTATTTAGGATTGAAAGCGCGGAGGACACTATCATTTTTCCATGAAATATATTGTTATAAACTTATAATCAATGAGAAGTTTCTCATATGCAAGTTGCAAACCATACTAGTTGAGCATTTGGGGCTGACATAAATAAACATGCACATTCAACAATTTTGGGTGAGGTACGGTCGTAGAGAAGATAAGAGGCTCATACACGCCCACCAACCTCACTTGTTCTTTTTTTTTTCTTTTTTTCTTTGGCAAAAAGTCAACTTTGCTGTATCAATTTTGATATACTCTCGGTCAATTTTATAGCCTTCACTAATAGCCATTACATCACTAAGTAACACGGTACATGAAATCGTTTAATGTTGTTAATACTTATTTTGACATGTCTTGTAGTATTCTAACATGAATGACATGTTTGTGAAGGCTTAGATCAGGATGTTTTTGTTACTCGGTTAATTGGACCCTATTTATTTAGTCTTTTTTTTTTATTAAGGTTAATTAAAAGACTTATTTTTCTGTGTGAGACGATCGATCTGGGGTTTCCTCCCTCAAAGAAAGGGATGACGCTGTGGAAAGAAAGGTTGAGAGTTTTGAACTCTAATTACTTGATATGGTGAATCGTTTTCTGCTATCTTCCGTGAGCATAAACATATTTTTCTAAGTCACATAAATATGTGTGGTCTTTTTTTGTGTTATTTTATTCTCTTGATAGTTCTACGGGTGTTGAGATCTAATCTTACAGGTGTCACTGTATCAACAATACTCCACTATTTTTGTACATATTTCATTTATGAAAACCATAAAAAAATGCATGCATTTGATATGTATGAGTAGTCACATCATTTTTTAACAATTTATACTTAATTGGTTAATTATATATTTTTTAAAAAATGTGTGTGGGTTGCCAATGAGGTTGCAAACGAGCCGGATTTTTTTAAATTATTTTTTAAGCTATATGTACCTTGATTTGTATTAAAAAAATCGAAGTACATTGTCCGAGTTGGGTTAGAAAAAAAAAGAAAGAAAACAAAACCCAGATTGAGCCACCTACCTGCCTTGTTCATAATCACAAAGTCGTTCGTCATGAAGTTCATGAATGATGAATATTTGATTGGTGTATTTTCATAAATTGATGTAGGATATCATAAGAATACAAAATAAGTAATCTATTTTTTAGCTTAATGTATTATGATAAATAATATGAAAAATTAATGTAATTTCTATGTTGAATATGAAAGTGGAAAGACAATCCAAACCGGCATATATTCTCCATTTCATTAATTCAAATTAACATTTCTTTAAATACACATTATTTATATTTTCATCATTTTTCACCTAATTTTCAGCCAACAAACATCACACTGAATCTTCTCAAATCTCATGAAAGTGTCAGCTTTGAACATCACACTAAACTCGTACCTTTTTTTTTTAATTTGTTTATTCTTCCTTTCAAAACAAATTATCAAAATACATCACATGAAAGCTGGAATTAATAGTAGCTTTGTTGGCGATTTTGATAACTGAAAGAGACAGAATTAAAGACTGGACAATGTCTTGTGCGTGCAACCTAAAAACAATAGTTGCTTGGATTGAACAATATAAATATATATTGAAGGCCATGAAAACCAGCTGGTGGCATGTCAACCCATGCTACAGTTCTGCATGTATAAAAGCTGAATTAGTTGCCATTTATATTTTTTTATCAAGCATTTCAGCCTTTCGTACCGCCCAAAGTCTTCGGGTAGGACTTGGCACACCGGAGACCAGGTCTTAGTGAAGGACTTTTTTTACATCAAGTGAGTATGGTAGCTGGATGTTGTTGTTGTTGTATATTATTAATAAAAATATTAGGGTCCAATCAGTTACCTTGTAACAATTAAATGGAGAGAAGAACAATGGGAGAATATGGTGAAATATGCGAATAGAAATCTAAAAACATGTTTGTTTATAAGGAATAATTGTGCATAACTAGGTTAGAATAAGTAAAATAAGTTGATATTAATATAACTTAATCTATTTTACTAAAACAAGGGAGGTGTACATATCAAATCCCTTCTTATAAATCAGAAGTTCACTTGTAAAATCATTTTTTTAATTTTGTAAATTTTTATCAATATTTTGGTTTATAATTCATCCATAGTCAATCAAATAAGAAAAACTTCATTATTATGTTTTCAACATTAATAATTAAAAACACAACCAAATAAAAAATAATTTATTCTTTATTTATATTAAAAACATAATTTATCTTGAATTAGCCAATGTTGCTATTCAAATGGGGCAATGGAAATTCATTAACCATTAGAACATATAATAAGGGAAAATGATATGTCTAATTTTGTTTGCAGTTTAATCAAATTTTTTTATTTTTTAAAAATATATATTTATATAAAGTGCACTCTTTTATAAGAAATGATGTACATGGTCATACTGAATTACATGCATATATTTACATATTCTTTTATTATGTAATATATATATATATATTATTTTAAACAATTTTATATAGTACATTAGTAACATCGTGAAATGGAGCGGACGGCCACCACGATGCTCCAATAATGTTATGATCTTTTGCTCCTGTGAAGTTCATTGTTCTCCTTGATTTCTTGTGCTTGGATAGGTTTCTTATCTGTTCTCATAGAGTGAAATTATTAACAAAATTTGGGGCCACTTCCACCAAATGACAAAAACGTACCCGATGGAACAACTAGTTAATTAGATGTTAATCAAAACTTTAATTCTTATATATATTCATTGGTATTTAAGTTTTGCACTTGGCTCACACGTAAACGTTCGTTTTCTTGACTTAATATTATTTTTTTAATATAAAAGATAGACATCCAATCTTAATTATATTAAAAAAGGGAATGCCCAAAACATTAAAAACATACAAAATGCAGTCCATAAAAAGACCACAACTTGACTAAATATTGTTGTAATAATGTTTTCTAGATACCTATGTTTCTTTGATTTGGAATGAAATTTCTGGCCTTCAAAAATGAGGTGGTGGGGAAGGCTAAAAATGTGCTTGGTTACATTGGTTTTGCTGTTGTAGAAGAGCACAAGAATATTTTTTAGGATAATAAAGATGCACGCTACCTCATTTTTATTATCACTTTAATTTGACCTTAATTTGAAGTGTATACCTTTATTTTATATAAATAATATATGGTAATGAATGTGTGTGTGTGTGCATGTGTATATATATTAAATGAATATATGGATAAAAATAATATTTAAAGTGGAGTTAGATGTAACAATGCTCTTTCTCAAGATTAAACTCATCTTCTAAAAGAAGATTTTATATTATTGAGAACATATTTCATATGATTCACATGTATATCGCTGAGTTTAAATGATTTACTCAAAACATGCATTTTGAAAGTCACTTTTCCCATAAAAAGGGAATAATTTAAGAACACATCTATGGTTTGATCGATATCCAAACACGTGGTAGGAATTAATCCCCTTTTAGATGGATGAATAAGGGTCAAATAAAATGGGAGTAGATTAAACATATTTTATTAAGAAAAAGAAAACCCCAATAACTATGCTTGAATAAGTAATTAGTATACATAAATAAGCTGTGATAGCATTTTCAAGGAAAGCTGGAAATTCATACATTTGACAACCTAAAACAATGCCAAATACAAAGATAATGATGACATGCAATAAAAAAAAAAAGCCAAACAGAAACTCCAATGATAGGCTAGAAGAATCCACTCAAAAACTATAATATAAAAACTGCTATTTTTCTCCTCCTTGATTTCTATCCTTTCTAAATCACATCGAAAAGAACACCATATATAATTAGTCTTGTCCAGCAACCTAATGGATATATGCACAGAGATACCACTAGTTGTCCAGCCCAAGAACTATAGGTTGCCTGGTATTCCCAAGGGTGACATATGTTCCAGTAAGACAAATCCAATTCAACTTGATCCCAAAAACTAAATAGTTAACATATATAAGTCATTAACACTCCAATTGATATATAGACAAGTTTAAACTTATCTAGTTGGTTGAAGTAGATTCAAAGTGGATCGAAGGAGACTTCATTATGCATGCGTACTATACAATGCGCATGTGATTATCATGCGTGATGTGCAGTAAGGCTAACTAAAAATCTTAATTAACATGCAAATGCTCAAACTTTAATTTCCCAAGATCAAATTAAAATTAAGAAGCTCAGCAATGCTGCTTCAATGACAAGGTGAAACTATATAATAAAGGGGAATTAGCCTTACAAAACAAACGGGCCCAATTCACAAGCAAGATCATGCATGTGATGGTAACGTAATATTGTTTGAAAAACCATCTGAACATGTTGGAGCTGAAACTGTATAGTAAGTGGAATTGCGATGTAGGATTATTCATCATCATCGGGCTTCTTCTTCGAAAAGTATGGGGTCAAACGATATGACGCAGGTTCAATGTCAGGAAGCATGAAAGCAATCTCCTACATGTGTTTCAAGAACCATATATAGTCAATTACACGTTTCAACTTTTAAGTGGTTGCGCATATGGCGAAAGCCTAAAACAAACATGGAATCAAAACAAGAGCATTATCTATTATACATCCACACAATAAAATGAAAATAGAGAATCCATTATAATATTATAGATGAAATACATAGACTTATATATATAGACTCGCAAAATTTTATAGAGTACCTCTGTCTAAGTTGTCCTTATGTAGACAATATTTTTTGTCATTTGAAGATCTTTCATGCATATTTATAAAGAAATATATATCTAACAATCTATTAAAAAATTGTTAACTAATTAAGATTAATCTTGACTATATTAGTTTATTTATAAGATATATATCAAGAGATACCAAGTCTTAATTAGGTCAATTTGTGTCCTCAGTTATATATATATCATAGCCATTCCATAAGGAGTGCGAGACAATTCAATTAACACAGGCAGTATTTGCTTTTTCACATTGACAAATAGAACAATAAAGCTTTGTCCGTTTTGAACATTGTTTTAAATAATTTTACATGCAACAAGGTGGCACAGCAATATATATGGAATGACTGCGAACGAGAAATTAAAATTAATAGAGATCAATAGTCCTCACAAAAAACAACCAAAAGAAGGTATAAAAAAAAGGTAGGGAATTGAAGTCATCCGAAAAGATCACATAGAAAGTAACTCACTCATATGCTAAAAGACCTAAGGAAATTAATGGAGATGAGTAGAGCTTGATATGGATGGGACCGACCCACACACACACACACGTATGCCTGATTTTGAAAAGTTTGGTCGTCCTTTCTCCCAATTATTGACACGTCCCTACCTAATCCGGAAAGTGACCCACAAATGACTTGCCTGGACTTTCAACATTTGCCTCTGATGTGTGAGCCCAACATACCTCTTTATGAAACACACATATTGTTCAACCCAGAAGTAATTATGATCAACTTCATCAATTTGTTAATTATGTCAGTGAAAAATCTGTCTCAACATACTCCATCAATACAAAGTATTCAAATCATTAGGTGGGAACTCCGGACTGTGCAACATCCGGCGTTTCCTCAAAGTTTATAGAACGACTGGAGACTTGTTAGGCCACGACAGGCGTGGCCTTTCCAGTTTTATGAACAAGGGACCACCTATAAATATAGATATATTTCACATAAAAAAATTATATATACAGTGTCCATGATAGTGAAGTCGATGATGAGTAGGGGTTGAACACGCACCGTCCGAATCTCCCCCATCTGTTCTGGGACCTAAGGATAACAATCCAACCACCAGCATTAGAATGGGGTGGAAGAACAAGCAACAGAAAGTTATATGACCACAATACCCTGCATAATACTGTTTTGTGGTTACATGCATTATGTGACAAACCATTTAATTTGAGCTATATATAGAGGGGGATAGCGTGGTGGGTGTCCTTGTTAAATGAAAGTGTTCTTGAAATTTAAAATGGGTCACTTCATACACATAACTGATGTTGTTTTCATTTGAATGCACCCCTCTCCCTTTCTACCCTACAATGGAAAGCCATGGCTGGTTTCTGCCAAGCCACATATAATTTACTGCTTATGCTTGTACGTGAACGATGTCGACTCTAATCTATCAGGGTTAAATGGATGAGATCCTCAAAATATATCTATGTGTAACAGTACCAATCAGGGGGCGGATCTAGGACATTATTCTAGGATGGGCTAAGTTTTTATTCTTACATTTCAAAAATTAAGTGTTTTTAACTTTTTATTAAACTAAATAAATTGATGTTTAAAATAGATGAAAATTCATTCAATGTAAATTCAAAATGACAATGATATATACAAAAAAAGTATAATAAAATGTTTTTTTTTATTTATGACGGAGGGGCTTTCCGTGACTGACCTTACGTTTAATAAAATGTTATTTGAGTTTTTTTTTTTTTTGTATAAAGACCGAGATAAGATGAAACAACTGTCCCAACTTCCAACTATATAACTAGACCCAACAAGTTCATCCCCATAAGTCTTTTATAATGAAATGTTATTTAAGTTCGTTAAGTATATATGATGTTTGCATCATTATTTTCAATAAATTCTCTTTTATAATTTATGATAATATTTGAAACTGTTAGAATTTATGTATATATTCAAATATCTAAATTGTTTGGATAAACTTTGATGTGTTGAGATTTGATTTATTAATTAAAATGAGATTTAGGCTTTTTTTATTATTTGTTTACAGCAAAACAACATATCATCCATTATAAATCATTTAAGGTCATGATTAAGATTTATGGTCTACTAGATTGGTGAATCTATTTAAATTCATTATATATATATATATATATATATATATATATATATACTATTAGGTGCGGCGAACGGTGGGTGCGGCAGCGATCACGGGCCGTCGATCACGGATCCATCGCATCGGACGGTCGGGTGCGATTCACATCGACCGTCGGATGCGATGGACCCGTGATCGAACGGCCCGTGTCGCGGCCACACCTGTCAT
This sequence comes from Acorus calamus, assembly GCA_030737845.1. Lineage (NCBI taxonomy): Eukaryota > Viridiplantae > Streptophyta > Magnoliopsida > Acorales > Acoraceae > Acorus > Acorus calamus. The sequence continues at coordinate 21,555,017 of CM060877.1, read as the reverse complement.
TCGCTGCACCTAATCGCAAGCATGTATATATATATACACACACATACACACACACTTGATTTAAAATTTTTATGAATAAAATAAAATCATATTTATTATAAAATACAACACATATATAATAATAATAATAAAAATTTAAAAGTTGGCTGGGCTATAGCTCGGCCCAGCCAACTAATATATCTGAGACTGGGGGCGCTTCACGACCAGAGTGAGGGAGGTGAAATTTCAAAATGGGCGCATAACGATCACGGAGTAGCAGGATAGTGTTGACGGCCTATGGTCCGGGTTAGATTCCTCTTCTAACCAGTATTTTAGTCATCAGGGCCTCAGCTTTGTATTTTCTTTCTTTTTCTACGTCTTTTCACTCTATCAAAATTGTATTTCAAAATCTGAAATGAAATTGTGATAGTTATTTTTATTTTTTTAAAAAAATTATTAAATTACATATTGACTTCAAACAAAAAGCACATGATATTTTAAAACGATTTGAACAACGATTTTTTAGACGAGATGTATTATATTTAAAAAAATATGCTTAGATATTATTACACGAAACATTTAAGATGGAATCCTATTCGTATTAATTGATCCATAAATCATAATTATCATACAATAGAGTATCGATAAACATTGATGAAATCTAACGCTCACCGATTGGATTGTAAATATGGCGTGAGTCACACTCCCCATAATGGGTATTTGTCAATCAAGGTATTTGTCAATCAACCCTTTCAAAAGTGTACGTTCGATTTTCGGCGGGTCAAAAAAACAAGCCGGGTTATCTAATATATATATATATATATATATATATTTAAAAGATTTATTATTTATTTTGCGGAGTCTGATAGATCCTGCTTTGGGTCCCGCGCTCGTTCAGTTTTTCCAGTTACATCACTCTCTGTCTCTCTCTCTCTCTTTCTCTCTCGCGCGCGCGAGCGCCAAAGACACTATAAAAAGGCCCCCCCAACACACGTTTCCCCGACCACAATGCGGACATCCTCCCATAAAAGATGCGCCTCGCAATCAACCTCTCCAACCATGTCATGACCACCACCACCACAACCCGACTCGCTCGTTCGCACCGCCTTGTCACCGCCGTATCGACCACGCACGCCCCTCCCAAACCGACCCAAAGAGCCATCAGAATTGGCAAACAGTGGAGGGAATACCAAGGCCTCCACAACTGGGAGGGCCTACTCGACCCCCTTGACGACGCCCTCCGATCCGAGATCCTCCGCTACGGCAAATTCGTCGAGGCCGCCTACACCGCCTTCGACTTCGACCCCGCCTCCCCCACCTACGCCACCTCCCTCCACTCCAAGCACTCCCTCCTCGCCAACTCCGGCTTCCCCGACTCCGGCTACCGCGTCACCCGCCACCTCCACGCCACCTCCTCCGTCGACCTCCCCGCCTGGGTCGACCGCGCCCCCACCTGGCTCTCCAAGCAGTCCAGCTGGATCGGCTACGTCGCCGTCTCCACCGACGAGACCGAGATCGCCCGTCTCGGCCGCCGCGACATCGTCATCGCCTACCGCGGCACCGTCACGTGTCTCGAGTGGCTCGAGAACGTCCGCACGGGCCTCACGTGCGTGGACCACGGCTGGCCGATGGTGGCGAGCGGGTTCTGGAGCCTGTACACCACGCGCGCGCGAGAGATGGCGAGCCTGCGCGAGGAAGTGCGGGAGGAGGTGCGGAGGCTTCTGAGCGTGTACAAGGACGAACCCATCAGCGTGACCGTGACGGGGCACAGCCTGGGAGCGGCGCTTGGGGTTCTGACGGCGTATGATGTGGTGCGCGAGTTTGGGGTGCTGACGACGGTAGTGTCGTTCGGGGGGCCGAGGGTGGGGAACGAGAGGTTCGGGAGAGAGCTGGAGAGGGGAGGAGGGAGGGTGTTGAGGATAGTGAACACGCAGGACGTGATAACGAAGGTGCCCGGGTTCGTGATCGAGGGGGGGAGGGAAGGGTGGGTGACGAAGTGGTTGAGCGAGACCGGGTGGGTGTACGCGGAGGTGGGGAGGGAGCTTAGGCTGAGTAGCAGTGACTCGCCGAGGGAGGACGTGCGCGCGGGGAACGTCGCGACGTGTCATGATCTTGGGGTGTACCTTCACTTGGTGAACAGTTTCATGAGCTCTCGATGTCCGATACGGGCGACGGCGGAGCAGACCAACCTCGATTTCTTGAACTTGTTCGCTCGGTACAGACAGAGAACGAGAACCCCAGTTGCATGATTTTCTTTTTAATTTTTTAATTTGTATATAATGCACGTACGGGGAATCACTTTTTTTTTAATTTTGTTTTTTTTTTCTGGGTGGGGAAGTGGAGATCGTCGCCATCCATAGGAATCTATATTTTTTTTTTATGAAAAAAGAAAAATATTATTTAATCCTGAAAAGGGTCACTTTGTTTTCTTCTGTTGGGATGTCCGGCGGGCTTTGAAGATGTTTGATGTTCTTCTTCTTCTATTATGCTGTGAAGAGAAATATGAAAATATTGAAAGTATAATCTTGGGATGTGAGGATCTACGGATCAGAGTAGTCTGTTTGGGAAGCTGATTTTTGGTATATAAGATGAGATTAGATCATGTACTGTCTTATATCTGATGTAGCCGGGGCTCCAACACAGCAATATTTGGGATGCTTAGTTATCCAAGATAATAGTGCATTGCATTCACAGTGGTGCTGTTGCAGGGTGATGGTATGTGCACTACTACCTATATATGCATTGTTTGATTTCTATCATAGATAGGACAATGTGGTATATAGAACAAGGTTCACAAAATTGTCACCATGAGTGCGGAATGTTGGATCTCACATGAACTTTTTTGATGCACCAAATCAATATGATGGCCAAAATCTCTCTTAATTCGTATTTGCCTAACGGACATATTGGCCTAATGGATTCACTTGTTTGTAAAAATTAGTATTAGCCAATAAAGAGGCTAACATATACATATATACATACACACACACACACACACAATTGTGGAGTTAGTCAAATTTTATAAGGTTCGACAACACCATGTACATAATTAAATAATTAATGTCTAATAAAAACTGATCTATAAAATTAGGATTTTTTTTATTTTCAAGACCCCATAAATTATATGATTTAATGATCGATCTCTCACCTTTTCATATTACAGTTTTTAAGTCCCTAGATTTAAAAGATACATTCTTTTTTTAGTCTCTCAGGGACTAATATCATCTCAGGGACTACTAAGTAACATACCTTTCTAGAAACTTAAATTAAAATATGAAAAAGTGAATGATTGATCATTAAATCACATACTTTATAAGAACTAAAAAATAAAAATCTCATAAAATTATTGCATGTATACAAATTAGCTAGTCGATCATCACTTATTGAGACTGGCTATACCCGGTGGGATTAAATCCTTGTTGGATTTTATCTACAATTATGTTCCTTAAATGTGTTTGAGAAACATTGACATATGTTAGGAAACTTCAATGTTATTAGAAAACTTCCATATTCACTGGTCAAACAATAAAGGTGCTTTATGAAAAGTCCACTTATATTCATATATGGTGCTCCAACCTAACCTTTTACATGCAATGATCAACCTGTCAAAGATTCTGATAAATCTATAGGGAAAAAATCTAAAACATGGTATATATAGTACGGATATTAGCATGTGCAACCTCCCAACCAAACGCACCCTTGGTATATATAGTACCTAACCTCCCTTCCTAGAAAGGATTCATTGTGCACCGACTTAGCTTGCTTGTTATTGGTCTAGCTTGCCTATGACTCTATCAAAACAAGCCAAGAGAGAGATTTTTGCTGATGAAGAAGATGTCATCATCAAGTGGATCACTAGCTAGTGGATTGATGAAGAATTTTTAACACCAACAAAAATCTATCATTGCTAGATCTTTATTGATTCAAAGACGCGTATATATATGATTGGGAGTCGGAGAAATGAAATTAGAGGTTGAGAATAAACATGCATGATCTTAGGATTAATCTACAAGTGGGTACCTTGTTTTTTGTATGCAACCAAACAAGTTGATAACTCTACATATCTATACATATCATAATCTAGTGTGGGGGGCGATTGATCAGGGTTGTTGGTTTGGAGAAAAAAGGTGTATATCAAAGCCGCAAAAGTGTGTGGGCGATAACTTGCTCAATAGAGAGGCTTGACCAACACTTGCAAATGATTTACTTTTGTATAGTATATATATATCTTTTATTAATGTGAATAGTCTAAGCAAATGCCTTTTTTTAATGCACTATAACCTGTAGATGTCAGAGCCAGATTGCATCAACAATGACCCTTTCTTTCATGCATTGCAAATTAAAGAAATGCAATTCCGTTTCTTTAAAAGTCGAAACTAGACCATTTGATTAAGAAAAAAATTAGTCACGTGGGGTTGGAATAAGAAAAAGAATTAAATCACTTCTTATCTCATATAGCATTAAAAAAAAAAAACATTAACGATTATTCACATTTTAAGATAAAAAATAAAGATAGTTTGTTCCAGATAAAAGGTGGAACAGACTTTATCCTAATTTTTTATCTCTATTTTATAAAATTGAGATAACATTTATGACTACTGTGGGGGCGGGTTTTTCCAATGATCCCCTCCTGGGCCGGATCCTGGTCGATCCGGGCTTTTGAATTGGTTCCGGAGAGATGGTGTGGGCTTGGGCACTTTCCCGAGTTGATCCGACCGAATCGTCTGCTTCTCACCTCCTTCGCCGGGGTGCTCCGCTCTGTCTGGGTCCCGTCCTTCGTGTACCTGCTACTCACATCAGTGTGGTGCCGGCTAACGCCCCTCCGACGCTCAAGTGAGTACCACTTTTCCAGAGAGGAAGAGGAAGAAGGGGAACTTTGTAATACTTGAACGTTTTAAAGAAGATAGGGTCTCGGGTTTTTTTGCATGCCTTAGGAGGGAGAGATATCCTCCCTTTTATAGTGGATGTGGGCGCGCCGATCAAGACCTTAGGGAGTGGCAATAACATAATATGGAATCTCCTACGTGGCCTACAGATTTCGGACACGTGGCGTCTAGGGATCATCATTGTCCTGTAACGGCTTCCCTGACGCGCTATCCTTTTTGGTGTCAGATAATATTTCCTTTGTTAACCGTCTCGCCTGGGGGAAGAAGCTCATGACCGACCTGTCGTTCGATCATGAACCCCGTTGTGCCCTTCGGCCGAGGTGAGCTGCCACAATCCTGACCGTTCTCATGGTTACGCAAAAATAGCTTTAGCACTCTGGTCGGACAATTTAAGCCATAGTTGGGCATATGACTTGCCTGTCCTGACCATCCTTCGTCTTTCTTGTTCGCTCACATCTGGGCCGGTCAGGCCCACACGCTTTGCGGGTAGTGGTGCCATATCTCGGTGTTGCCCGATAGGCCCGAGCTCGTGGTTTGGCTCTTGGGCCTGTCGGTTGAGAGATGAGCCATATTCAGGTTGTTCCCCATGCCATGCTATATTTTGTTTCTTATTCTTTGTCCTGGTTGGATTTGCCTCTTACAACTACCATTCCAAAAAAAATAACAAACAATATTAATGCCCCATTAATAATAATGGTAGATCTGATATTTTTAAAAAATTTAAAATTATCCTATATTTGATCTAAATACAAGATTGATGATAATAACACAAAAAATAAGGATAATAAAAAACATTACCAAATGCAAATATGAAAAAAATAGTGATTTTTTTATTCCTATAAATTAAGCTAACTTTTTCCAAAAATTTATCTTTTAACCAAACGGCCATAAAAATTAGCCCAATTTGTAAAAAAATATCCCATGATTTTGAATATTAACAAAAATAGCACCTCAATTGAATATTTTCAAATTCTAACATTGAATACGGTCAACGCTGCCACATCAACGCTGTCCGATTTTTTATTTAAAAAAAAACTGGAGGTGCTCATTTGTTTTCATAGCATTTATTAAAATTTTATAATTTTTAATGACTAAGATTTTTTTTAAATATATTTGGTTGACAGTAGAGAAATCATAGAAGATTTGGTGAAAAAAATATATAGAAAGATGTTATTTTTTATTTTTTTATATTTCATTGGTGGAGATTCAATATTTTTTTAATATAAAAGAGAATTATTTCTACCATGCACATAAAATTGGATATGGTGCCTCCTGAGAACAAAGGAGCTCCTCCATATATATAAATATTCACATGATGTCTCCGGTGTAAAAAAAAAACAGCGTTGATTAATTCTAAATTTTGCCAATATTCAATCTTCAGTGCTATTTTTAAAAAATTGTCCTAAAGATTATTATGTGACCATCGTGTAACCACGTAAAATGTGGGATATTATGCCACTTGCAAAGGAAAGTTGGTCCCCCTATAATTAATATATCATCTACATAGTAGTAATACTAAAAAGAACTAATAAGTTCTACACACACACTACTGTTCCCTGGAGAAGACTATGACTGATGATGTCTCACAAAGCATTATAAGTGTGAAAGATAGACAGTCTCACTTTTCACTATTGACAACGATTGACATTCAAACAAAAGCTTAAAGCTTTCCCCACCCCAAAAAGAAATTAGTGTTTGATGTTAATCACTAACCACCACTTTCTCAATCAGGGAGCCTGTTATAGGTGTGGTCCATGGCTTTGCTTATATATACAGGCGAATAGGTTGGACCCCCTCCATGTATATCATGTACAACTTATTATATTTTTAATTTTCATATTATGGATGTATTTGTTGCATGGTGTACATTTTGGTCCCCATTAGTTGGTGCAACGAACCCCCATTAAAAAACAAGTTCTCATAGGCTGATGCGTGTCATGTTCTTGACTAGTCAGCCTAGTGTTGTGACATCGAATGGGATCTGCAGGTATAGATAAAGGTTTAACACGGGTTGTATAATCGATCACCAATGGTTGAGTCAGGAATTTTTTCTTTAAAAGGGACTTGAAGATAATTTCACGAAGTATAAAAAAATTCATGTGTGTGTGCGTGTCATATCTCTTATATAAAATTAGAGTCAGTCATTTAATCTCACACACCCATGTGTGTCACTGAGCTAACTTGAGCATCAGAAAACACATCACATACTTTGTTGTGGAGCTTTTAGGTTTCACATCTAAAACACAAAATCTACGTGAAATAAAACATAGCCAAAGAGTTAAATTTGTGCTTGTGTCTTTTAAATTGATTTTTATTTTGTCATCATGTGACATGAGATTTGGACTTAGAAGCCACTTAAACAGCCTGTTCCACTGTGAAATGGGTTGATTTGGACTTTAGAAGCCACTTAAACAGCTTGTTCCACTGTGAATGCCAAGACTATAATGCGAGTTTATCTGGTGGTCCTTAAATTAAATGCTAACTGACCGCAATCATTCTCCTCCTTCCCATGTGAACCATGCAGACTTAATTTATATATTAGCATGCATTTGTAGGCTACAAATTTTTTATTTTAAAACTTGGCCTTTCAACATCCATGTCAGTGCCTCAGAAAAAAATATATCAATCATAACTTACCGATGCATATATAAAATAATCAATTTAGTTTTATATGTCAGAAGATCAATCACAACAGTGAGACTAATGGAAAAGTCAAGGAAAAAATACCTCCATATATATATGATTAATTGATATGGAAGCTTATGCATGTAACAGCTGAAGAGTTTATGTGATGAGTTTGAAAGGAAAAAAATCTGTCTTCGTTATATTGAGGCAATGATGTGTGTGCTTGAACAGTATCTAGTTTTAAACAGTACATATATAGCTATGGAGAGAAGGCATTTCCAATAAACTATGGGTTTATATATATATCAAGCATAATCCAGTGCTCTTGATGAATTTAATTATTAGGCACATTCACGTGTGTCATTTAAAAAACTAATTAATACTAAATTTGAAAGAACTAGTGCTTATAAAATAAGTTGAATCAAGACATATTACATTGAATGCATGCAAGTATGCAACTTTGACAAGAATATAAAAAGGAATAATGAAATTCTGAGTATTTAATTTGGGATCAATTATTCATTAGAAAAGTAAAGCTGAAGAGACATCTTTCATAGAATTAAGGCAACAAAAGTGTTATGTGACTATCAAATATCTATAAAAAAAAATTCTAGTAGGCCGGCCAACAATACTTCATGGGTATAGTGTTAAAATACATGTCTAAACAATCCGAGAATATTGAGATCAATGAATAGGAAGACTAAAAATGTTTCTTAGTATATTCATGTCAAAATTTAGATATTAATATAGTACTGCAAGATAAACGAAATGACCATAAATCATTGAAGGATCTGTTGTACTAAAACATTATTTAATTGTCAAGAACATGTCAACTATAGATGTCTAATTCAGGTAGTTGATCTTAAATTTTAGGATAAAGACTTTGTTGTTGTTGTTGTTTATTGTCATGATACTATCAACATTATATTCAATATAATATGTTTTTAATTAATGCCATGAGGCCCATGACCGAATAATACTCATGACGAAACAGATAATGCATGGCTGGGACAGTATTATTGTTACCTCAATGAAAGAGCCTGAAATATTAAAAAAAATCAATTCAACAAAAATGTCCATTTATTTTAAATCAATCTGGCTTTCCTTCAGCATATATAGATTATGCCTATTTTTTTTCCCAGTTCAACGGCCTGTAAAATATTGCAAAAATGCAAAACAGTCCCCCTAGAAGAACAGAGACACATACCAGTGAACTGCCTTTGATTTGATGCTTCATTTAAACAAGGTAAAGGACAGAGACTCACACTGCTCAATTAGATCTATCTAATGAAGAAGTGTTTGGGGCTTGAATCAAAGAAAAGAAAAGAAAAATTATACATTACACAACATAATTACTTGATTCGATAAAAAAATTTATGTGTGTCATTAATGTGAAAAGAGATTTATTTTATTTTCTTGTATTATGAATTTCGTAGAGGGCTACAAATTTACTCTTTGTCTAAATTTTAAGACTGTCTCACATAACATCTCAAATAGAAAAGAATATACGTAGTAAGGGATATTATCTGGATAGATTAAATTTGAGCAAATTCAATTCACCTGACTTTGACAAGTTCGATTTGAGGTTTCTAACAATTATGTTTAGCGCACACCCAAATCCAAACTAAAAAAACTTGAACTTGATCAATTCGGATTTCGTTTGGGTTGTGAAATTACACAACCCAAGCAAACCTGAGGACAGGCAACAAAACAGGCAATGCCACCACCACCTCTGTTTGGCGATCTATTCGCATGCAATCTGCCCCTCTCTTGAGATGTCAAGAGTAGTAAATTTAAGTGTTTTAGTCAAATTTGAACTATTTAATACGTGAGATGATATTTGAAGTATCCAATTTGTTTTCTCCTAAAATCTCACTTTTGTAGTTTGATTTCTTTTCCCTCATTTTTCATGTTAGATGGTTAAAATTATCTAAATTCACACCATTTTCAAATCAAATGTAAATTCAACCTAAATTGAATTTAAATTGGAACCCGAACCAAACACCAAGGGTTGGCTCGAGTTAACATCTTTTAACTATGAGTTGGATTTAGAATGAACTCCAACCCAAACAACCCAATCAATCAAGAGAATCAGATTCTCCCACATAAGTAGAGTATAAATAGACCTCCTCATTGCAGTTTTTCCTTGGTATCCAGACACTGGGATGCAGGTTATAACCCAACAAATTCCATTTTTGCTTGAATTTCCCATAGCCGCCATGAATCCAAGAAATTAAATTCTTATCATGTTACCTTCACATCTAAGTCCAAGCCTGATTAAAACTTCTCTAAACGTAGTGCATCACTCTTCTGAATATATTATATCTTCCATTCACCCATCCATCGAATCATATGAAATACATGTTTGATTTGTTTTTGGAACATTAGATTCTTTGTCAAAAGACACTCTCACTATCACGATCATGGTGATAGCACTGTATATGTATGTCCAATATCATCAATGTTGAGGTAGACATAAATTATAGTACTCATCGGGTCCATTCATTCTTTATAATGAATTGAGTAAGTCGAAGCATCTGTACCATTGTAATGGATACTACCTCAAGCTGTAAATATACCATCTGATTCTGCATACTAGATTCTCTTTTTTATATTTTAATTTGAATTCTTCTGCTACTACATATAAGGAAATGGATACTCCCACCACCATTATAGTTGTCTCCACCACTCTATTGGCCCCACACCCACACCTACATTTTATGACGATTCTAATTCCACAACTATATATATGTTCAGTTTTTATTGGACATTTGATTTGTGGGTTCAAACAATGAAAGTGAAGAGAGATCACAAATCACAATTGACAATGAAAGTGAAGAGATCACAAATCACAATTGACAATGAAAGAGAGAGAGATGGGGGGGGGGGGGGGGGGGGAGGATGGGGGGGAAAACCAATCAAGTTTGTGATACAGTAGTGAGAGGCATTTTCATTAATTATGAAAGGCTAACCACACTCCCATTATACATGTTGAGTTAGCCATAACGAAAGGATACAATTTAATTGGATGATATGAAGTTCACTTGAAAAAACTGTTCACTTGGGGACCCCAAACAACCACAAGTGGGACATGGATTCATGAAGGGTGGTGCAGTGGACCCTGCTAGGCAACTTTTGGTCGATTGTTTGTTGCCCAGTCATATGAGAAACAATATTGTAAACTAGAGATATTTTAAATAATAATAAAGAAGTAACAATGTTATATTCAAAGGGGTTTTGTTGACAATATATAACATCAATTGATGTTTTTTTTGTTGGAACCAGATGTTTCCATAGTTATTGGGAGGGTGTGTATTAATTTAAAATTAAAATAAGAGTAAATTTATATGAAGGAAATCAAGATGACTATCTTCAAATGACTATATATAAAATTAATTGATGTTTTTTTTGTTGGAACCAGATGTTTCCATAGTTATTGGGAGGGTGTATATTAATTTAAAATAAGAGTAATATTTATATGAAGGAAATCAAATGATTATCCTCAAATGATTTGAAAATTTTCACTAATTAAGGATTTTCGTAGTTACTTTTATTATCACACAATATAGTTGTCTAGGAAAGTACATATCTTTTAAAACTGAAATATATATTTAAATAATTTGAATGCATATAAATTTTTACATATTTCTATTCTTGTTCTAGTATATACTAGATTAGCATATAAGAGATTAAAGAAATTAACATTATAAATTGAAGGAATGATTGAGTATATCAATACTTAAATCTTTAATTTTAATGATGACTAGATTTTTGTTTTGAAATGTGGACTTTGTCATGGGCCTTATATCAAGACCAATTGACATTTATTAGGCATCATACATGGTTACTTTATCCAATTCCAAATTGGCTCATATATTTGAGATCGGGTTAGGTCCAACAAATGTTGGACAGTCACTTAGGTCTAACAAGCGTAACAATTTGATTGTCCAACGCGTTAAGGACCATTTTATAATTTTAGATACACAAATTAATTGAATCATAAAAACATCATATTTAATTGCATTCTAATTTTAGTTTTGAAATCTTATAAAGTATTTCAATAACAATAAATTGTGAAAATCGGACAGTTAAGAAAATCGAACAGTCCCGAACGTGTTGGACAATCAAATTGTCCAACGTTTATTGGACCTAACCCGATCCTGATCAAATAATACAGGTCAAATAGAGAGATTTATTCATTTCCTGCCTTTAATTTTATCCCTGAATTTTTATTCGTCCAAATAGGTTGAATTAATAACTACTTTATCAGCAAATCTGGGAATATCCAAGAAGTATGGATTTCTTTTTACCCTATCACCATTCAATAGATCTTGGATATTCTCTTTACAACAACCCCCCCCCCCCCCCCCCCCCCACTCCTTTTTGAATAAGAGGGAATAAAAAGAATAAAGAATAAAAGTTTAGTTTGGAAGAAGAAATTTCGATAGTTATACTTAAATAAGTTAGGAATATGACCGATAATTATTCTAGGAGGTGTTAGAATTACTTATCAAATCTTATCTATATTAGTGTATAAAAATATCTTCTATGTTATTTTAAAAAAATTATCTTATTTTACACTCTTGTACACATCCCAAAAGCATGTCAATTGATCTATCATATATCACAAACAACTCTTAACACTTATTTTTAAACATAAACAATTCATGTAGGGAAATAATTGTCATTTTAAAAATCATAAATTATATAAAGAATAATGTATTTATAAAAAAATTTAAAAGGGCTATGTTGTTATATATATATAGGGACGTGCTTACGTGCGGTCGTGCGGTCGGTGCGCCCGCGATCACGGGCCGTCAATCACGGGTCCATCGCATCGGATGGTCGGGTGCGAATCACGTCGACCGTTGGATACGATGGACCCGCAATCGGACGGCTCACGACCACGGGCGCACGACCGCACGTAAGTATTTCCATATATATATATATATATATATATATATATATATATAGGTCGATGATAATATGCGGTGTCCCGCACGGTGCGGGAACGACGTCGTTCGTCCGATCGCGGGTCCATCGCATCCAACGGTCGATGTGAATCGCACCCGACCGTCCGATGCGATGGACCCGCGATGGACCCGTGATCGACGGCCCGTGGTCGTTCGCGCACGTTCCCGCATCGCGCACCGTATCATTCCTCTATATATATATATATATATATATATATATATATATAGCCTCCTTACTCACTGTATTGAGATATATATATTGATAAAAAAATTTCACATTTTTATAAGTTGTATCATTTAATTCATTACAATATATATCTTTCTTTCCAAAAATATATGATTTTGTAGAGGAAAAAATCCATATAACTCCATGTAAATTGTCCGAATTTCATATAATACCCTGACTTTTCCTTAAATCCATATAACCCTTTAAAAACATTTATATAATTCCAAATGCCCCCTTGAGTTAAATTTTCATTGACAGATGAAGAATATTCTATTTGATTAACCCTGGCTGAAAACACATACTCTACCAAAAAAATTTATATAATGTGTTAAAAATGAAAAAATCTACTATAAATGATAATTTTACCCCTCTAGAGAAGGTTTTAGAACGTATTCAGATGGACAAAATTATCATTTATAAAAGATTTTTTTTTACACATTGTAAAAGAGTTTTTATATACTTTATTTTCAGCTAGGGTTAACCAAACAGAATGCTGACAAAATCTTTCTTATCTATAGTTTATTTGAGTGAGTTATCTAGATTAAATGTTTTTAAAAAGTTACATAGGTTACATAGATTCCGAACCCCCTGTATGGGGGCGAGACATTGATTTATTCGGCCTGATAGCTATGCTGGAATAGATAACAATCCATGCATAATAAGCAATTTTTTGTTTGGTTAACTTTTTTGTTATTCTCATTGGGAAATGTAAAGAATAGTTTTGTGTTGTTTGGTTCTCCTTAGATAAATTAAGGATAAGTAGTAGATAATATGTGAATAAGGAGTTATAACTTTTAAAAAGACAACTTTTCCCCTAGTATGTTTGGTATGATTGATGGTTTTAAATAAAAAAAAGAGTTGTGTGATTAAATCAAGGCTCTTGATTCTTGTGTAACTTTACTTCGTTGGCTTTTACATGAATGTAAAAAGGATCATTTGTATTAATGAAAATATTAGTCTTTGATACCTATTGCCTACCCATATTATTGATTACTGAAAATAAAACGACTTTGATACTTATTACTTACCCATATTATTTATTAATGATGAATTTATTAGTCTTTGATGCACGGTACTTACTCATATTATGTATTAATGAAAAATATCAGTCCTTCATGCTCAGTTTTATCCATATTATGTATTAATGAAAATAAATAGTCTTTCATGCACAGTACTTGCCCATATTACCCATTTTTAGTCATTGATGCACAACCCTGACCATATTATTTATTGGGAGGAGTATTTATGAGGAGGAGAGGTACTGTAGAGGAAATGCACCCATCAATATTGCTAGCCTATTTTCACCCGAAAAAAAATAAAAAAAATTGCAATTCAATTATTGGGAGGAGAGGGAATCATTTTCCATTGCTGTAGATGATCCAGCTTGAATATTGAACGAACAGTGAGAATGAACGGTGTGGATTAAATATTGAATGAGTTTATTTTGTGTGATCAAGATTTAATCTTCAACAGTGGATCCACTGATCAAACAGTCCTTATTAAAGATGAGTGTATCATTAGGTTATGTAAAAGGATGTGAGAGAAATTTTTAAAAATGACAGGTGAGGGGTTTTTTAATTCCCTAGCATAGATAAGCTCTGATAAGTAATTCTGACATTTTTTTAAAATTGTTATTAAATTTTATTCTAATTTATTTAGACATAGCTATCGAAGTTTATTTTGCTAAAAGAAACCGTTTTTTTAGTTATTCTTCAGAATTCTTTTCTATTTTTTTTAAATAATAAAAATGAATTGCGTGTAACATTTGAGTGGAGAAAATAAGGTGGATTGTACGGGCTGATAAGATCCTATTATGACACACATGCTTGCTCACGATGAAAACGTGATGAA